>CM035838.1:129065169-129505169 GCA_020510985.1 Pholidichthys leucotaenia | reverse complement strand
CTGATTGGCCGAGACGTTTCACCCCGCAAGCTGATTGGCCGAGACGTTTCACCCACCTCCTCTCCCTGCCGAGCGCCCATGAAGGAAGGAAGACCGCATTCATTGCTCTTTATCGCTCGTGTTACTTTTAGTCTCGCCGCGTGGAACTTTTTGCTGTTCTCTTGTGCCATTTTGTGCGAAATAGTCTTCCCGTCGAGCCACTACGCCACCTCCTGCAGCTGCCCTCGACGATCCTGCGCCTCCAGCACCTGACGATGAGGCGTCACCTGAGGAGCAGTAAAGCTCTCATTAACCTGTGCAGTAAATCATTTTCTTCTTGAGTTACGTATCTTGTTATAAGAATAAAAGAGTTCTAAAAACATATTTATGTACACTTTATTTACATCTACGTATGTATGTACACGTACACACACACACACACACGTATCATATGAGAGAGAGAGAGTGAGCGAATGAACGTACGTATTATTTATGGATGACGTCATTAGGGGTGACGCTACTTCGTGGTTTTTCACTTTTCGCGGTCGGTTCTGGAACCCATTAACCGCGATAAGTGAGGGATCACTGTATATATATATCTATAGATATAGATATAGATATATACAGATATCAGTTTGGTACTTATTCGTGGGTGTCTTCTATTTTTTTTTTTTTTTTTTTTTTTTTTTTTGTTGCTTATTTGTACCCGTAGGTAGACTTGGTTTGCAGTCTGGTGACAAGCCACCGGCTGCTGGTCGCTGCGTGCGACCAGCAGCAAAAACCTCCATGTTTTTGGTGTGTGGGAGGAAACCGGAGAAATCCCGGAGTAAACCCACACAACACGGGGAGAACATGCAAACTCCACACAGCTCACTGTTGGTCGGGGGCTGGGATCGAACCCACGATCTCATGATCCCCGCGATCCCCCGGCTGAGGGTAAAACTGTGCTGCCACAGTGCTAAACCACTGCTCCACCGTGCAGCCCTTCTATGAACTCTGATCTTCAGTTCGCTCCATAGATTTTCAATTGGATTCAGTTCAGGTGACTGACTGGGCCATTATAGCAGCTTTGTTTTCCTTCTGTGGAGCCAGTTGAGAGTTTCCTTGGCTGTGTGTTTAGGATCATTGTCTTGCTGAAATGTCCACGCTTGTTTCGTCTTCAGCATCTTGGCAGATGGCAACAGGTTCTTATCAAATGGTAAAATAGCGTTCACTTATATAGTGCATTTTACTCATCTCTGGATGACCAAAGCGCTTTACAGATCCTGCTATCCACCCATACTGGACTCCCCAAAAAAAGCATTAAACAGCTACAGTTCATCCAGAATGCTACTGCCAGAGTTTTAACCAGGACTAAGAACAGAGCATATAGCACCAGTTTTAAAATCTTTACACTGGCTTCCAGTCAGTTACAGGATAGATTTTAAAGCCCTGGTGTTGGTTTACAAATCACACAGTATATATCTGTGCTATGTTTAGAGATGATAAACCTAGCAGTACTCTTGGATACACAGACTCAGGTCAACTAGTTGAGACCAGAGTCAGCACTAAACATGGAGAAGCAGCATTTAGCTGTTATGCTGCAAATAAATGGAACAAATTGCCACTGGAGTTGAAATTTGCATTAAATGTGGAAACTTTTAAATCTAAGTTAAAAACATTTTCCACCACCTTTTTCCGGCTGAGGACCATGGACTCGGACTTGGAGGTGCTGATTCTCATTCCAGCCGCTTCACACTCAGCGGCAAACCGTTCCAGCAAGAGCTGTAGGTCATTGCTGGATGAAGCCAACAGGACAACTTCATCTGCAAACAATGGAGATGAGATCCTGTGGTCACCAGGCATGACACCCTCCATTCCCTGGCTGCGCCTAGAAATCCTGTCCATAAAAATTATGAACAGGATCGGTGACAAAGGGCAGCCCTGGCGGAGTCCAACTCTCACTGGGAATGAATCCGACCAAGTGTTGGCAATACGAACCAAACTCTCACAACGGTCGTCCAGAGACCGAATAGCTCGTAACAACAAGCCCGATACCCCATACTCCCGAAGCACCCCCCACAAAAAACCACGAGGGACGCTGTCAAATGCCTTCTCCAAGTCCACAAAACACATGTAAACTGGTTGGGCAAACTACCACGAACCCTCAAGAATTCTCAAGAGGGTAAAGAGCTGGTCCGATGTGCCACGGCCAGGACGAAAACCACATTGCTCCTCCTGAATCCGAAGTTTGACCAACGGCCGGCCGGACTCTCCTCTCCAGTACCTTGGCATAGACCTTCCCAGGGAGGCTGAGGAGTGTGATCCCTCTAAAGTTGGAGCACACCCTCCGGTCCCCTTTTTTGAAGAGAGGAACCACCACCCCAGTTTGCCATGCCAAAGGCACTGCCCCCGACCTCCACGCAATGTTGCAGAGGCGTGTCAACCATGACAGCCCAACAACATCCAGGGCCTTGAGGTACTCAGGGCGAATCTCGTCCACCCCCGGGGCCCGGCCACCAAGGAGATTTTTAACCACCTTGGCGACCTCAGCCCCTAGGCGAGTCATCCCTCTCGTCCCCAAACCCTGCTTCCTCTGTGGAGGGGCGTATCAGTGGGATTGAGGAGATCCTCGAAGTATTCCTTCCACCGCCCGACGATATCCCCAGTCGAAGTCAACAGTGTCCCATCCGCACCATACACAGTGTGGACAGGGAGCTGCTTTCCCCTCCTGAGCCGCCGGACAGTTTGCCAGAATCTCTTCGAGGCTGACCGAAAGTCTTGTTCCATGGCCTCACCGAACTCCTCCCATACCCGGGTTTTTGCTTCAGCAACCACCCGAGCTGCACTCCGCTTGGCCTGCCGGTACACCTCAGCTGCTTCAGGAGTCCCACAAGCCAACCAAGCTTGATAGGACTCCTTCTTCAGCTTAATGGCCCCCCTCACCACTGGTGTCCACCACTTGGTTTGGGGGTTGCCACCACGAGATGCACCGACCACCTTGCGGCTGCAGCTCTGGGCCGCCGCTTCAACAACAGAGGTGGAGAACATGGCCCATTCAGACTCCATGTCTCCAGACTCCCTCGGAACGTGGTTGAAGTTCTTCCGGAGGTGGGAGTTGAAGACCTCCCGGACAGGGGCCTCAGCCAGACGTTCCCAGTACACCCTCACTATACGTTTGGGTCTACCAGGTCTGAATGGCTTCCTCCCCTGCCATCGGATCCAACTCACCACCAGGTGGTGATCAGTTGACAGCTCTGCACCTCTCTTTACCCAGGTGTCCAAGACATACGGTTGCAGGTTGGATGACACAATAACAAAATCGATCATCGACCTGTGACCTAGGGTGTCCTGGTGCCAGGTGCACATATGGACACCCTTATGCTTGAACATGGTGTTCGTTATGGACAAACTGTGGTTAGCACAGAAGTCCAATAACTGAACACCACTCTGGTTCAGATAGGGCAGGCCGTTCCTCCCAATCACCCCCCTCCAGGTTTCACTGTCGTTGCCCACGTGCGCATTGAAGTCCCCCAGTAGGACAATGGAGTCTCCAAGAGGAGCACCCTCCAGCACCCCAGTCAGAGACTCCAAAAAGGGTGGGTACTCTGAAACATCATTTGGTGCATAGGCGCAAATGATGGTCAGGACCCGTTTCCCAACCCGAAGGCGCAGGGAAGCAACCCTTTCGTCCACCAGGGAAAACTCCAATATAGAGGCAGCAAGGTGGGGGGATACAAGAATACCCACCCCTGCTCGTCGCCTCTCGCCCGGGGCATCTCCAGAAAAGGCCAAGCTCCAGCCCCTCTCCAGGAGACTGGTTCCGGAACCAGAGCTGTGTGTTGAGGTGAGGCCGACTGTATCTAGCTGGTATCTGTCAACCTCGTACACCAGCTCAGGCTCCTTCCCCACCAGAGAGGTGACATTCCACGTACCAAAAGCCAGTTTAGAAAGCTTGGGATCAGTCCGCCAAGGTCTCCACCTTTGACCGCCACCTAATCCACATAGCACCGGATCCCCATGATCCCTCCTGCAGGTGGTGAGCCCACTGGAGGGCGGACCCATGTAACTCCTTCGGGCTGAGCCCGGCCAAGTCCCATAGGTGGAAACCCGGCCACCAGACACTAGCCTTCGAGCCCCTCCCCCAGGCCTGGCTCCAGGGTGGGGCCCCGGTAACCCCATACCGGGCGGGGTACACTGAATCCTTGATCTAGAATTTATCATGAGAGTCTGTTGGATCGTTCTTAGTCTGGCCCTTCACCCAGGACCAGTTTGTCTTGGGTGACCCTATCAGAGGCAAATTGCCCCGGACAACATAGCTCCTGGGATCACTGGGGCATGCAAACCCCCCCACCACGATAAGGTGACGATCCATGAGGGGGTGGATTGTCCTCTCTGGGTTGGGGACAGGCTCCTGCCCCAAGTGGAGGAGTTTAAGTATCTTGGGGTCTTGTTCACAAGTGAGGGGGAAAATGGAGCGATGGACGGATTGGAGCAGCATCTGCAGTGATGCGGACGTTGTACCGGTCTGTTGTGGTGAAGAGAGAGCTTAGTTCTAAGGCAAAGCTGTCGATTTACCAGTCAATCTACGTTCCTACTCTCACCTATGGTCACGAGCTTTGGGTAATGACCGAAAGAATAAGATCGCGGATACAAGCGGCTGAAATGAGCGTTCTCCGTAGGATTGCTGGACTCACCCTCAGAGATAGGGTGAGGAGCTCAGTCATCCGGGAGAGGCTCAGAGTAGAACCGCTGCTCCTCCACATTGAAAGGAGTCAGTTGAGGTGGTATGGGCATCTGATTAGGATGCCTCCTGGACGCCTTCCCCTTGAGGTGTTTCAGGCACGTCCCACTGGGAGGAGACCCTGGGGCAGACCCAGGACTCGGTGGAGAGACTATGTCTCCCAGCTGGTCTGGGAACGCCTTGGTATCCCCTCTGAAGAGCTGGAGCAGGTGGCTGGGGAGAGGGAAGTCTGGGCTTCTCTGCTTGAACTGCTGCCTCTGCGACCCGGACCTCTGGAAAAGCGGAAGAAGATGGATGGATGGATAAAAACATTTTTCTTTTCATGTGCTTATGCATGAAATTCATACTGTTTTTTTACTGTCAAATTATTTTAATCATTTTAATTACATATATTTTATTCTATTCATTCCATGGTATAATGCTTTAATAATATTTTAACCTGTTGTTTTTTTTTATTTTTATTGTTAAAGCTTTTTGATTTATTTTCTCTGCATGTTCTTTTTATGTATGTAAAGCACACTGAGTTGCCTTTGTGTATGAAGTGGGCTATATGACTAAACTTGCTTGCATTCACGCACACATTCACACACTGATGGCAAACAGAGCTGCCATTCACAGGCGCTGGCCTGACCCACCAGGAACAACTGGGGGTTTAGTATCTTGCTCAAGGACACTTCGACATGCAGACTGCAGACAGAGTGGGAATCGAACCCTTCACCCTCTGATCAGTAGTTGGCTACACTACACCTGCGCCACAGTCGCCCCCTTATCAAGGATGTCTCTGTATATTTGTCCATTCGTCTTTCCTTCAATTATATGAAGTCTGCCTGTAACATGTGCTGACAAACATCCCCACACCATGATGCTCCGACCTCCAAACTTCACTGTTGGTATGGTGTTTTTGGGCCGATGTGTAGTGCCATTTCTCTTCCAAACATGCTGTGTGTTGTGGCATCCATAAAGTTCAATTTTGGTCCCATCTGACCACACTATATTCTCCCAGTATTTTACTGGCTTCCCCAAATATTGTGCAAGAAACTTTAAACAAGCTTCAGCATGCTTTTTCTTCAGCAATGGAGTCTTGTGAGGTGAGCGGGCATTGAGCCCATGTCATTTGAGTGCATTACTCATTGTTTTCTTTGAAACAGCAGCACCTGCTAACTCCAGGTCTTTCTGGAGCTCTCCGCAAGTGGCCGTTGGCTCTTGGATAACTCTTCTGATAATTTTTTTTGACTCCTCTGTCAGAAATCTTGTGAGGAACTCCTGGTCATGGCCGATTTATAATAAAATGATGTTCTTTCCACTTCTGAATGATGGCTCCAACAGTGCTCACTGGAACATTCAGCAGTTTAGAAATGCACCTGTAACCAGTGCCGTCATTATGTTTTGCAGCAATCAGGTTTCAAAGGTCTAGAGAGAGCTCCTTCCTTCCACCCATCTTGAGTTCTTTGCGGTGTGACAATCTGATATTCACAGGCATTTTTAAAGGCTATCAATCAGGACTTATCCAGCTGAAATTAATATGCACTGATGGGGGATGGGATGGGTTCCTAAATTCTGATGGATTTCAGTTGGTTTCTTGGCTTTCTATGCCTATTCGCACCTCTTTTTCTTCATGTGTTCAATACTTATTCCCTGTGTCATTCCACTTTATTAAATCTTATTTGGTTTGTGAACACAGTTGCCTTGATTTCTTTGTATGTATGGATTACTTGGGTTGCAACTGATATCTGGTGAAAATTTCAGGTCAATGGCTCCATCAGAAATATGTTTAATTAGGAAAAATGTTTACGTGTACAATACTTATTCTCCCTGCTGTATCATTATATACAGTGGTGTGAAAAAGTGTTTGCCCCCTTCCTGATTTCTCATTTTTTTGTATGTTTGTCACACTTAAATGTTTCAGATCATCAAACAAATTTAAATATTAGACAAAGATAACACAAGAAAACACAAAATGCAGTTTTTAAATGAAGGTGTTTATTATTAAGGGGGAAAAAAATTCAAACCTACATGGCCCTGTGTGAAAAAGTGACACCCCCGCCCCCATGTTAAAACATAAATTAACTGTGGTTTATCACATCTTTGGAAAGTTGAGTTCAATTTCTCTAGCCACACCCAGGCCTGATTACTGCCACACCTGTTCTCAATCAAGAAGTCACTTAAATAGGACCTGCCTGACAAAGTAAAGTAGACCAAAAGATCCTCAAAAGCTAAACATCATGCTGCAATCCAAAGAAATTCATGAACAAATGAGAAACAAAGTAATTGAGATCTATCACTTTGGAAAAGATTATAAAGCCATTTCTAAAACTTTGGGACTCCAGCGAATCACAGTGAGAGCCATTATCCATAAATGACGAAAACATGGAACAGTGGTGAACCTTCCCAGGAGTGGCTGGTCGACCAAAATTACCCCAAGAGCGCAGTGACGACTCTTCCAAGAAGTCACAAAAGACCCCACAACAACATCCAAAGAACTGCAGCCTCAGTTAAGGACAGTGTTCATGACTCCACCATAAGAAAGAGACTGGGCAAAAATGGCCTGCATGGCAGAGTTCCAAAATGAAAACCACTGCTGAGCAAAAAGAGCATAAAGGCTTGTGCCAGAAAACATCTTGATGATCCCCAAGACTTTTGAGAAAATACTCTGTGGACTGACAAGACAAAAGTTGAACTTTTTGGAAGGTGTGTGTCCCATTACATCCGGCATAAAAGTAACACAGCATTTCAGAAAAGGAACATCATGCCAACAGTAAAATATGGTGGTGGTAGTGTGATGGTCTGGAGCTGTTTTGCTGCTTCGGGACCTGGAAGACTTGCTGTGGTAAATGGAACCATGAATTCTGCGTTCTACCAAAAAATCCTGAAGGAGAATGTCCGGCTATCTGTTCGTGACCTCAAACTTAAGCGCCCTTGGGTTCTGCAGCAGGACAATGATCCAAAACACAATAGCAAGTCCACCTCTGAATGGCTTAAGATAAACAAAATGAAGACTGAGTGGCCTAGTCAGAGTTCTGACCTGAATCCGATTAGGATACTGTGGCATGACCTTTTAAAGGCAGTTCATGCTCAAAAACCCTCCAATGTGGCAGAATTACAACAATTCTGCAAAGATAAGTTGGTCAAAATTCCTCCACAGTGCTGTAAAAGACTCATTGTCAGTTATCGCAAATGCTTGATTGCAGTTGTTGCTGCTAAGGGTGGCCCAACCAGTTATTAGGTTTAGGGGGCAATCACTTTTTCACACAGGACCATGTAGGTTTGGAATTTTTTTCCCTTAATAATAAATGCCTTCATTTAAAACTGCATTTTGTGTCTACTTGTGTTATATTTGTCTAATATTTAAATTCGTTTGATCTCAAACATTTAAGTGTGACAAACAAGCATACAAAAAACTGAGAAATCAGGAAGGGGGCAAACACTGTTTCACACAACTGTAACTGCCCAAGCAGTTAGGCCAGCAACAGGCCAGAAAGGGAAAGATCAACTGCAACAACCACCTATGCACATTTGCAATGAAAATCTGATAATCAGAGACCTTTATAAAGGCTGTCAGTCAGCTGAAACTAATTTGCACTGATGGAGGATGCGTCCTAAATTCTGATGGATTTCAGTTGATTTCTTGGCTTTCTGTGCCTTTTTGCACCTTTTTCTTCATGTGTTCAATACTTGTGTATTTCCTGTGTCATTCCGCTTTATTAAATATAGCTTGTTTTGTGAACACAGTTGCCTTGATTTCTTTTTATGCATGGATTACTTGGGTTGTTTCTGATATCTGGTGAAAATCTCAGGTCAATGGCTCCATCAGAAATATGTTTAATGAGAAAAATGTTGATGTATTCAGTACTTATTTTCCCCGCTGTGTATACAGAGATCTGATACATTTATATTTTTTTGGTCATTTTTTGTAGTGTAGTCATTTTCAGTGTTTATCTTTTAAAACACTGTACTGTGTCAGTTCAATATTCTTTTTTTTATTCTGTTGACAAACATTGAGAAAGAAAAACATTTTTAAAAAATCACTTGCATATACAGGAGACCATCTTTAAAAGTTGCTGCCTATTTGTTGTTTTTATTATTACTACTGTTACTACTACTACTGCTGTTATTATTATTAGTAGTTGTATTAACCTTTATTAGTAGTATTACTGATGATTATTATTGTTACAGTTATTAATTTACAGTTATGTTCTGTAATTTCCCAGTTTGGGATCAATAAAGTACATCTATCTATCTGTTAATAGTAGTAGTAGTATTAGCATTATTACATATTATTGTTAATAATAAGCTCCTCTCAAATTACCTATCCTGTCTGTTTGGACTTGCCATCTTCACAATTACAATTCTGTGAATAAGCATCACTATAAAAAGCATAAGAATATAAGAAAGAAAAACAAAAACTGCTTTTATACAGAGACAATCGTGAAATGTCAGATACTTGGGTGCTGAAAACAGTCATCAGTGTTTAAATCAATTAATAATATTGTTAAAACCCAGCCCACATACCACAAAGCTAATAGTGGCTAGCGCTGTGGGGATCATGAAATGATGAGACTGGATTATTTCTCAGTATTGGTTTATTGCATCTCACGTCCCCAGCTCTCTCTCTCATCAGGAAAAAAGAGAGAGAGCTGCGGTAAACCCCCACACATTTATACCAGCACATCAAAGACAGAATCACACACTCAAGTCAAATCCTTCTATTTACAATTAATCACTTCAGAGTCCTTTTTGCTCTTCCGTCTGACCCCAGGGGGTCAGACAACCCTTTCAGGATCTCGCCCCCGATCCTCTGTCTTCCTTCCAAGTCCGCGGTGGTCCAGACCCATTGTCCATCTGAGGCGTGATGTCAATACACACTGCAAGCCTAAAGTCTTTCTGTGTTTGAGCCTAAGTGGTCAAATAAATTTTTCCTTCTTGCCTTGAGAGAGAGCAGTCGCATTTTTCTTCCCTCCTCTCCTGCCTTCCTGATCTCTTCCCAGCTTTTGCAATGTTGCGTTTTTGTCTGTGTTTAGTCGCTCTTCTTCTGCTGAATCTTAATCTAAACGGAAATTATGGATTTGGAAGCGGCTTAAATGTGCTATTGTCACTATTTTTCAACAAGAATTGGGCCAAGGGGGAGCCCAAGAATTGGAACCTGCGAGGAGACTCATGGACATTGGAATTCATGCGTCTGTGGAAACATTATTGGTTATGATCTCAGGACTTCTATTTTTGGCTGTGGAGTTCCCTGATGCATCAGAAATTGAAGGAAGGTGAGAGAGCTGATCAAAGTGGACCCGACAAGCTCCTTCATCAAATTCGACCAGTTGGGGAGGGCACGAGTAGTGGCAAACGGTGAACTGAATGACAGTGATTCAGTGGAGGAATACATCTGGAGCCCTGTGCTCTCCATGGAAAAACAGTTTAAGCCTGCACATATAATGGAAGCACAGAATTATACGGGTGAGGACAAATTCTATTCTCTGAGTGCACTGTGCTGATTTGATTTGACCTTGTTTGCCCCGTGTTTACATTCCTCCTGATTGAGATAAGCGGAAGGACCGTCTCTTATGTCTACCCAAACAATCGACAATCAGTTGTTGTCGTATCAGCGGATTGGACCCTCAAGGACAATGCCCATGTGCCTTCTGCAAGCAAGAGAGATAGACTCTGGACTTGTTTATAAGTCACATGATTATAATATCTATCCACTGCCAGGAGGCGCCCTCTGCTGCTCACTAACAACTGTTACATTTACACTACACAATGCATACAACATTACATGCATACATTACACTGCCTCTCAACTTTTGTGTGTGATCTCCTGCTAAATGTCTGCTAAATGTGCATTGAGGTTTTTTTTTGCCTGCAATCAAAATTTCGCTCACTTGCCGAGCATCATTCTGATAAAACATGTTTTTTTCTCTCGCCTACTGTGTCATATCCATTCTCTTTCTTTTTTTCCTTTCTTCTTTATGACTGGCACCTAGCGGCTGCCCCGGCCTTGGATGCGCTCTGCAGAGCGTGCCCAAATGCCAAGTCACGTTTCGTTACCTTGTATTCATACATGTGTAATGACAATAAAGTTGAATCTCATCTCATCTCAAACATGTGAGCTACATAAGGTTACAATTATGGGCGCTACATCACTCCCCCCCCAAACGCCAAAGAATGGACACACAATAACAGTATCCTAATGGCAATACAGCATATGTCACCCCCCACCTGCAGAATCTACAGCACAACCTACACAGTTTGATCAAAACACACATCACTCTGCACGTAGTCTAGGCTTCAACCTCCTCCCGAACCTGCTGTACGCAGGTTTCACAGTCTGTGTTGTGCCATCCTGCGGCGAATCTGTGGAATGAGGGGGAGAAAGGTTATTTGTCCCCTGCGGGGGCTCCAGGGGCCATTCCCTGGGGGTCTGCCGCGTCGAGGCGCCCTCGCCGGTCATACAGATTCGTCATGCAACACAAAGGCAGGCTTTAATCTATCAATACTGATTGTTTCTTTCCTGCCCCCCAAATCTAGCACAAAATATTTATCCCCGGTTTCCAGCACTCGAAATGGACCGTCATATGGTGGGCGGAGACTGTGTCGCTGAGCGTCGTGCCTGATAAAAACAAATTCAGCGTTTTGTAAAGCTTTGGGAACAAAAACGCGCGGAAAAGTGTGATGAGCGGGGCTCGGGAGCATTTCTGCTCCCGTGCCAATCAGAGGTCCCCGCGCCGGGGGGCGCCCTGGTGCCGCATGGGCTGGTAGGAACTCGCCGGGCAGCTTGAGAGGTTGTGCAAAAACTAATTCCGCGGGTGAGGCATCTAAGGCCTCTTTGGGCGCCGAACGCAACCCCAATAAAACCCATGGTAGTTTGTTTACCCAATCTGCATCCGTGAGCGACACTCTGAGGGCTGCCTTCAAAGACCTGTGAAAACGCTCGCATAAACCGTTGGCCTGGGGGTCATAAGCGGTAGTGCGGTGGACTGCCACTCCTAAGCTGCTGGCCATTGCTGACCACAGTTCCGACACAAATTGAGGTCCCCTATCGGACGTAATATCCGACGGAACCCCGAACCGCGCTACCCAGGCTGTTAAAAAAAGCGCGAGCCACCTCTGCCGCTGTGGTCGATGTTAAAGGGACCACTTCCGGCCAACGCGTGGTTCGGTCCACCATTGTCAAGAGATGTGTGAACCCTTGTGACGGCGGTAGGGGGCCCACTAGGTCTACGTGCACATGATCGAACCTCTTAGCCGGAATGTGGAACGGTTCTAAGGGGGCCTTCGTGTGCCTGTGGACTTTGGCCCGCTGGCAAGCCATGCAGGCTTTCGCCCACTCTTTCACGTGCTTGCGCAGGCTTGGCCAAACAAACTTCTCCGCTACCATTTTCACAGAAGCGTGTACTCCCGGGTGCGCCAGGGAGTGCACCGCGTCAAAAATGCGACGGCGCCACGCAGCCGGTACCACCGGACGCGGCCGCCCGGTGGATACGTCGCAGATTAGGGGGGGCGAACCGGTTTGTAAACTCCTGCTCTTCAGCCTTACCCCTGTTGGCCCAGACAGGAGCGCGCGCACGTCTGCGTCTCCGCTCTGCTCCGCCGCCATGGCTGCATAATCTATCCCCACGTGAACAGGGGCCGCGTGCGCGTCCGCGCTGTTACTCCGCCCCGCGGCTGCGGTAGAACAATCCGCATCCGTGCGGACAGGCGCTGTTACCGCGCGTGAGAGACAGTCCGCTACTACATTGAGCTTACTGGCTACGTGCTGAATATCAGTGGTAAATTCCGAAATTGCGGCCAGCTGTCTCTGCTGCCGTCCTGACCACGGTTCTGAAATTTTGGACATTGCAAAAGTGAGCGGTTTGTGGTCGACAAACACGGTGAAACGCCGCCCTTCCAGCCAGAACTGGAAATGGCGAATGGCCAGGTGGAGTGCTAGCAGCTCCCTGTCAAACGCGCTGTATTTCTGCTCAGCATCGCGCAAGGATCTGCTGAAAAAGGCGAGCGGCTGCCAAACTCCGGCGACCTGCTGCTCTACAACGGCCCCTATGGCCACATCTGACGCGTCGGTGGTTAGCGCTATGCGGGCTGATGGGTCTGGGTGAGCCAGCAGTGCTGCGTCTGCCAGTGCTTTTTTAACCTCCATGAATGCACGCTCCCGCTCCGGGGACCACTCGATCACATTGGAGGGCTTCTGCTTTTTAAGCATGGCGTATAACGGTTGCATAAGCTGCGCTGCGTGGGGTATGAAACGGTTATAAAAATTTACCATTCCTAAAAATTCTTTCAACGCTTTGACCGTTTGTGGCTGGGGAAACTCTGCCACTGCGCGTACTTATAAAGGGCAGTCACATCTGGAACACAATGCCAAATGAAATTAAAATAATAACGGACTTTAAAACATTCACTAAAAATGTTAAAAACTGGCTGAAAAATAAACAAGAATGTACTCATGTATGAATTATTTGTCTGCAAAGTGAGAGTGAATGAAGGGAAGGAATAAATGTGTTTGTTTATAGTGAGTGACGGAGGGAGGAAGGCCTGAAATAGGCAAATGTGAGTTATGTTATATGTGTTAAATGTGAGTCAGGCTGTTATATTTGTGTATTTATAATATTTATAATATTTATGTTAAATGTGAGTCAGGCTGTTATATTTGTGTATTTATAATATTTATAATATTTATAATTGTGTATTTATAATTTTTCTGCATTGATGTATGTGGTTATTGTGTATATTTTTTATCTTGATTCTTTTTTCTAAAGCCCATCCAGGGACAAGAGTTGCAAATTAGCTAATAGCTATACACTCTATGTGCAACACATCAGATTGATTGTCTTTGATTAATTGTCTATGTTTATTGCACTGTCCCTGTCAAATAAACTAATCTACTACTACTACTACTACTTTGGCCGGTAGAGGAACTGCTCCCTCTGGGGAGACGCGGTGTCCTAAAAAATCGATTTGCGCTACGCCAAAATGGCACTTGGCCGGGTTAATTATCAACCCGTGCGCTCCCAACCTCTGAAAAACCGTTGTGAGGTGTTTTTCGTGTTCCTCCTCGGAGGCGCTGGCGACTAAAATGTCGTCCAAGTAGACAAAAACAAAAGGGAGGTCGCGCAACACAGCATCCATCATTCGTTGGAAGGTTTGCACGGCGCCTTTAAGGCCAAAAGGCATGCGTAAAAATTCAAAAAGTCCGAACGGGGTTATTACCGCTGTTTTGGGAATGTCCTCTGGCCGGACCGGGACCTGATGATAACCGCGGACCAGGTCTATTTTAGAAAAAATGTGTGCCTTCGCCAAATGCACTGAAAAATCCTGGATGTGCGGAATTGGGTAGCGGTCCTGCGCTGTGGCATTGTTTAACCTGCGGTAATCACCACAAGGTCTCCACGAGCCGTCAGCCTTAGGAACCATATGCAGTGGGGAGGCCCAAGGGCTCTTCGAGCGGCGAATTATGCCCAACCTTTCCAGGTTGGCGAACTCCTCGCGCGCAATGGAGAGCTTAGTTGCATCCAAGCGCCGAGCTTTCGCAAGAACTGGTGGGCCAACTGTGGTGATAAAGTGCTCCACCCCGTGCTTCGCAACCTTGGCTGAAAACGTGGGAACTGTGAGTGCTGGGAACTGGGTTAGAAGAGTGTGAAACTTACCGCCTGCTGTGGCGACGTTGGTCTGTACTGGCGGTGGGGACACTCGAGCTGCACAAGGGATAGAATAAAAAGAGAGTGCATTTACTAGGCGTCTATTAACCAGATCCACTAACAAGCCATGTGAGCACAAAAAGTCAGCGCCTAACATGTTGAAACTCACCGCCGCTACTATGAAAGTCCATTCATAGGTGCGGCCGTGCAAGGGCAAGAGCAGAGTCCTTTCCCCAAAAGTTTTGATAGATGAGCCATTCGCCGCCGTTGCCCCGTCTCCGCGGGGCCCAGCCACACGGTCCGCATAGGTCGCGGAGATGAAACTCCTCTGGGCTCCGGTGTCCACGAGGAATTGCCGCCCGGAGCCCGCATCTGTCAGATAAAGCAGCTTGTTTTGTTCACCGAGACTCGAAGCTGCTAACGACCCCCGGCCCGGGCGTCTCCCTGTTTCTTGAAACTGCACGGCGGGATGCATCTGTACGCCTTCTCAGCGAAGCGTCGATGGTAAAAACAGAGGCTGTCCCCTCCTCTGCTTCGGGACCGCGCCACTGCCGTCGTCGCTGGGGTTGCTTCTGCTGCCTCCGGCTCCTCACTGCCCCCGGCCGCCGCGCCGAGGTCTGCTGCTACCACGGAAGTCTCCTGCTCGTCGCAGGCGTCGAGGAGCCGCTGCGCTTCCTTGGCCAGCGCGCGGAAGTCATGCTGGGTCTCACACCTCATGCCGGACAGGGTACCCCTCATGTGTGCTGGGAGGGTCCTCAAGAAGATGTGTTTGAACAGAAACGCATCGTTGTCTGTCCCGATCAGCTGCAGCATGTCCTCCATGAGGTCGGTCGGCCTGCGTCCTCCTCTGTCGCGCAGGTCCACAAGCCGCCTGGCCCTCATCTCGGCTGATGGCACGAAACTCTCGATGAGGGAGGCTTTCAGCGCGTCGTACTTGCCAGCAGCGGGCGGCTGCTGCACCAGGCTCCGCACACATCGAGCTGTGCGGCTGTCGAGTCTTGTGATGACATTATGAAACTTGGTGTCATCTACTGATATTCCCCCAAGCACGAACCGCGATTCTGCGTGTTCACATCACGTCGAGGTCACCAATGTGGGGATCATGAAATGATGAGACTGGATTATTTCTCAGTATTGGTTTATTGCATCTCACATCCCCAGCTCTCTCTCTCAGTCAGGAAAAAAGAGAGAGAGCTGCGGTAAACCCCCACACATTTATACCAGCACATCAAAGACAGAATCACACACTCAAGTCAAATCCTTCTATTTACAATTAATCACTTCAGAGTCCTCTTTGCTCTTCCGTCTGACCCCAGGGGGTCAGACAACCCTTTCAGGATCTCGCCCCCGATCCTCTGTCTTCCTTCCAAGTCCGCGGTGGTCCAGACCCATTGTCCATCTGAGGCGTGATGTCAATACACACTGCAAGCCTAAAGTCTTTCTGTGTTTGAGCCTAAGCGGTCAAATATGTGAGCTACATAAGGTTACAATTATGGGCGCTACAGCGCTACATTAAACAGCATAAATCCTGTGACAAAAAGACTTGCTGGTTGAAGGACATGCCCAGCTATATGCATGGTGACCCAAGATAATGACTGAAACTGCATCGGTCCTTAAAAGCAGTTTAATGGTAAAATCCAGCTTAATTTGGGTCAAGTTTTCAAAGCAGTTTGTTAGAAAATGCTAACTGGCCTGGAGGATAACCTCAGTTAGGCCAGAGAGTCCTGATTGGCTCAACACTACCCACGTAACAGCTTCATGCATAGTTACGTCTAGGGCTGGGAATGATCCATAATTTCCAGAATCGATTTGATTCCGATTCTTGAGATTCTGAATTGATTCAATTCCTATTCGATCTGGGAAATTACCATTACTTGCCAGGAAAAAAACAATCTTCAAAGCCCTAATGCTGCAAATTGTACCAAGAATACTCTAACTTTGTTAATACATAAATTATCACATAAAGACCTGACCCAAAATCAGTTGCAATAATGCACTTTTTATTATTTAACTTATGATTTCACAAAGTGCTCACAAGTGCTTTCTTTAGTGCAAAGGGTGTGTAGTGTCAAGTTAACAGCCCAGAGTCAGTAACCAAATTCAATGCATGAAGCATGTAGACATAATCTCACTGTATTTCAGTCCCTCCAGGATTTTGTTGGCTGTTTTTGTGATTGTTGTGGCCCAAAAAGCTTGAATTTGTGGGAACTTTTCCAAAAGGTTGTGATAAAGGCTGTGACAATTTTAGAGGGTTGTTTTGTTTTGTTTTTTTGCACTGAAAGTTGTATGAGGAAGTACAGATTTTAAAGTAGCTGCTTTTTCCATAGTTTTACAGTGATGCTGTTCTATGTAACATGACAAGAAAAGCACAGGATTGCCAAAAATTTACTGTTAAACAATGATTTATGTAGAATTAAATGCTCAGTAAAGTTGTCAAAAAATGACCAATATTATTCTTGCTGAGAACTTAAATAAAAAAAAAAATAAAAGAATTAGTCGTTACAACAAATAAATTGCATTGAATGTGTGTTAGAGTATGGAAAAAATTATGGCAGCACCTTCTTGAATCTTGAATTTGAAAAGTAAGACCCCTGAAAAATTTGAGGTCTTCTTCTGTGCTGAAATCCACATGAAGCAGGGATGGCTCCTCCACTGACAACCTCTTCCCTTCAGAAGGTCTCAGTGCAGGATGGACCTTGGAGTGGAAACCCAGTTTTCATAGATCTGAAGGGGGAGATAAAAAGAATAGATTTCACAGTAAAATTAATAATCATATTTTTAAATCCCTCCACCACAGTAGGATTTAATAATTTAGTTTTTTTTATTTTTTGTTGTTTATATTTTAACAACAAATTAACTTTCAATTTTTGAAAAGGGTTTCAATTCATTTCCTGGGAAGATTTGTTAATTTCAGTTTAGTTTTATTAAGTAAAAATTGCTCATTCTGCAGCCTTTATTAATTTGCCATTTTCATTGTATTGTGATTTATTATCTTCAAATCTCTCATTTAAGTGCTAGAATTCCATAATCTCATAAAATATACCTTTATTCTGCATTTATTCACAGCGCTTACCCAACAGTTAACTCTGTATCCATAGTTTATAAAAGAAAACATCATCATGCCAGATAAATTATTAATTTATGACACAAATGTTAAAATAAACAAATGATATTTTATTTACAATCTCAACAGCTCCAAGTCTCTTTGTTTACGAGTTTCAGCCAGTCTCCATGCGTTTTCCGTTTCAAGTGTTTATCAATCGTAGACTTTGTTCAAACACAGCGCTGCACGTAGTACAAAAGCATTTATCTGTGCTTTATGAAAAATATTAGGAAACTGTTGAGGACAGTCTTTATGGTGACTTTTGTTAATAAATTCAGAGACGTGCATGTCAACTCCGCTCGGAAACATGGAAGTAAACACGGAAGTAAAGACGTGCACTGCAGGGAACTCTTGCCGGCTGAGAACCGTTTTAACACCACAGAAGAAGAACTAGCGTGTCTGTTAGCTTGTTAGCTGTTAGTGCTCCGGGTGTTTCTGGTTCTTCGTTGCTTTTCCTGGCTCACTGACCCGGTTTCGACCCGATCAGACTCAGCAGACGTTCACAGACATAAAAGCATTATATTAAAAGATCAATCCGTGGATTTTGTGGATCGATATTGGCTCAGTCAAACGTGGATCGATCTAGATTGTTTTATCAATCTTTTGAACCCACCCCTAGTTACATCACCAAAAATGCACCTTTTCTCAAGGGGCGGGGCTTAAGTGAAACTTTACAGCAAAAAAACAGATGAGACATTTGAGTGATTTCGCTCTTGAGTTGTAAGTCATAACAAACATGTTAGACATGTTAACAAGAGAAAAAAACTTTGACTTTTGGTAGAGTGGCAATTTGAACTTCTCTCTTAAAAATGTTATGACTGACCTAGATTGAGTCAGGCCAGTCTCACCTAAAAAACATACAGTTGCACGATTTTTCACTCTGAGAAAACTTTCATAGGCATGGAAAAACATTTTTCATGTGCAGTGTTCATTTTGTATGTTTTTTGTTTTTTTTTACTGAGATCGGGTTGATTTTTAAGATAAGGTTACAGTTTTGTAGAGTATTTTTTTCATTTGGCGACTATTTTAATTTGTCGTCGTCGGCCTCCGTCGGTCTATGATGACCATGGAAGAGAATCCTAAATGTCTACTCTGCTGGAACAGCACCGTCTGTGGCTGAACAGGCCGATGCGCACCGGTGTTCTACCTTCCAGCGTTGGGCGTTGGTAGGATTCAAGCCTGGGCAGGAAGATATGGAGGACAAGATGTTACCCATGCAGCATGTCCCCCCCTCTCCACGTCACTGATGGATCCAAAGGAACAGCAGGGCTGCTATAGTTTGGCACCAGCGCCGTCGCAGGAGCTGCCACAACGATGTTGAGCACAACAGAGAACTGCCTTAGGAGCTCTGACTCCGGATTTTTCCTCAGGGTTGACTCCCGAAGCCTTTCCCGTGACCGGGTGCGCCGCAAGGCAGCGGAGGTTTGAAATCAGGGTTTACCTTCCCCTAGATGGGCTACCTTCCCAGGTTGACGAGCCACCATCTACCTGAAGCATCTGGTTTTAAGGCGCCAGAGATCCGCCCTCGCCCCTTCTCCTATTAGTAAAAGCAGTTCCGCCGGGCTTAGAGACTAAACCACACGGGCAGGCTAGGAGTTTAATTTGTAAGGCTGCATATAAAACAAACAGGGTAACTGAACTGCATGCTGAATTGCGATGTCATGAATTTTAAAGGTTAAAAAGACATGGGGTCAGTTTTGAGCAACTCATCGATCTCACTAAAAAAACGTACCAAATGAATCTTTTCCTCCCCCTCAAAAAGCATGCAATTATACATAAACCATGACCAAAACAACACCTGTTATAACTCGGCTTGCAACACTTTTTCGGTTGTGGTTTTAATGAACAAGTCATGAATTCGCGTCCTACACAGCTGTGACTGGTTTTTTTTTTGTTATTTTTTTTTTTACATTTTTCACTCCACTAATGGTTAAGGTTAGGAAAAATGTTTTGGTTAGGTGTCACCTCTAATGATTAAAGAGAACGAAAGACGCAGAGAAAGTGTCAGACAAATGTTACGGTGCCGGCAGACACATTTCTTAAAAGTGTGTACAGAACATATCCATTGCACATGATAAATGTTTTTCCCATGTCTATACACATTTTCTCAGAGTGAAAAATCATGCAATTGTATATTTTGGGCTTTTTATTTTTTTAGGTGAGACAGGGCTGAAAAAATTATATCGGCTTCTTCAATCAATTATTTTAGATTTTTTTTCCCCTACTAATCAACACCTTATTCTCCACCCACCTGTCAAGACTTGTGTAAATACAGAAAAAATGTAAAAAAAAATTTTCAAAAAATACCCCCAAAAAACAGTCGTTTAACACTCAG
Organism: Pholidichthys leucotaenia; assembly: GCA_020510985.1. Lineage (NCBI taxonomy): Eukaryota > Metazoa > Chordata > Actinopteri > Cichliformes > Pholidichthyidae > Pholidichthys > Pholidichthys leucotaenia. The sequence continues at coordinate 129,485,403 of CM035838.1, read as the reverse complement.
AGAAAGTCCACTAAGAAGTCCTCTTCAGTCTGGGCTCCATGCAGGACCTTTTTTTAAACAGCAAAGGGGGGTTTATTTGTGCACATGCTCTTTTAGAAGTTATAAGACTGATTGTCATCCAACTTTTAAAGCAAAAATCCTATGTGCTGCAGGTCAGTCAGAGATTTGTTTTAAAGTTTTCTCCATCAGTTCAATACATTATTATCTCCATACTGGCTCAGAAACAAACTTTTTTTTTCCTTCACCCAGTGAGCCACTGAAAGGAGAGTGATCACACATCAGTCTGATCTGTGATAGTACCAGGTGTAAATGTATGTGGTCTATCTCTATCAGATTGCTATCCAATCACAACAAAGCATTCTAATGCCAGGTGTAAATAGGAACTTGTATACTGAAAAAAGTCTAATTAGATATTATTCACATGAGACTTACACATGCTAAAGAGCACTTTCTTTACTGCAGACAGAATTTCTTTCCACTCTCATCCCTACTCATCTTTGCTCACTTTCCTCTGCAAATTCATTTGTTTCCTGTGACTAAACCTTCTTCTATAGGCCAGTAATCTTAGCAGACAACTAAATGTCAGTGTTTGGAAACAGTTGGGATTCCTTTACAACTTTGCAGTGTTCAGCCCCAACAGTTTGAAAGAAAATACAACCTTCACAGAAACAGAGAATCTGACCTAATACATGTTTTACTGCCCATTATTGTGCTGATTCTCCTCTTTCGAACGCCTGAAGGCAGATCTCCATTGTTGAAGCTGTTGGAGGTAAAGTGTCCCCTGAAAAGGTCAACAGAGGTCAAGACTGACAGCGCTGACTTCACATCCCTTTGTTTCTTTGGAATTTTTTCATGAGCTGTTTTAGTGATGACGACAGGTTAAACTATTTAGCATTAAGGCAAATTTGTGAATTAACTGGATACACCATACATTTTTAACTTGGAAAAACTGGGTAAAAGCGAGATTTTTATTAAGCTTTCCAGTCTATGCTTGAGTTTCGGTAAGTGAGTGGAGTTTGGATGAATACGTTATCTTGAGTTCCAGAATGAAGGAAGAATCCTCCAAGCTGAATAGAAAGTAATATAAGAAGAGCAGAGCTGCCCTTTTTTATGCTTGTAATGTGTCTCTGGTGTCATTTTTAATAATTATTTATATTTGCATCTTTTTTTGCTGCAATTTAGAAATAAATCCCTAATGGCAGAATGAAAATGTCTAAACCTCTGCCTGTTTACATAGGGGCACCTGGCCGTTTTGTGATGAACAGACACATATTTATAGTCATCGAAGACAAATGTATCAGTGCTTCATAAATAAACAACCTTATGCTCAATACCTTGTTGAGTAATGCTCTGTGTCCTCTGCCTGCCGCCCTCTTCGGCTGGCAGAATAGCTGTTTAAATGAGATTAGTCTTGACAAGTGAACTTCAGCTGGTAATAAAAGCCCCTTTTTATCCGCAAAGCAAACATCAGAGCCGCCCACTGAATGAATACCTAACTCCTGAATTACCATGAGAATAGCTCAGCTGAGTACACTCATAATGCTTAAACTAACAGTACAGAGCGCGCGCGCGCACACACACACACACACACACACAGAGACACATGCACGTGCAACCATACGTGCACGCCGGCCACGCTAATGACTAGTTTCACTGTTTGAGATCGCTGCCTTGTTACAGGGGTGGCGGCCGCAGTAGCAGCGTCGCCGTGACGATGAGCAGGAGGAATGCCGAGAAGCAGACAATATTGTTCTGAAGCGTCCATCCAAACTCCCACCACCCTTAACCCCCAGAAGATGTCACATCCTTCCCCCAAGACTTCCCCAGGGACATCACGATTTAGATTCTAGTTTGATATGAAATAATTTTCCGAATTTGTCTCCGAGTTCTTAACAAGATCCTGCACTCCTGGTCCTCACTTCCTATTGGTGCAGCTGAGAAAACCGTAACCACCCTGCAAACTCCCCTGTAATGCAATCCACTCCTTTGAGTCCGGGACACTCTGCTCTTCTACACCCATAAGGGGATGCACCAACCATCTAATGCCTGACCCCTTTGTGTCCCACCATCACCCCTTGTAGTCCCCCACCCACCCACCACCACCAAAACCCACGGGACCTCAGGCCTGGGCTGACCAGAGCGGCAGAGGGGCGCAGAAAGCAGGCCGTTGGTTCCCAGGGCCGCTTCGCACTTGTCATGTAAATGAAGAAGTCACAACCAATTAGAGTAATTGCAGCGCATCGCCTCGTCTTCGCCACGGCTACTGAGCTGAGGAGGGGCCTGAGAAGCCGGCGTAGGAGGGAGGGAAAGGGGGGCGGGGGGTGTAGAACTAAAATGTGGGAAGGATGAGAAGAACCGTAATGAATAAATGAAATAAGTAGCTTTAGCCACAAAAATGGAAGACAATCATTTTCATTTTTTTTAAAATCAGGGATCACGGCTACATTATTATTTTTTTTTTTACAGCAAAAATAAATTCTCATTTAAAAAAATCCAAAGATCTTAATTATACAAACTTTATAATTGCTGTTGGTAAACTCTTAGCTGTTTTGTGTGTGTTGGGTGCATGAGAAACAGGGTGTAGTCTGAAAGGGTCAGTAAGGATGGCGTGCGTGTGTGAGGTGAAAGGATGAGTGTGCGTATCACAGGAGGTGGTAGGAGCTGATGGAACCCCTTCTGGCCTACGGAGAGTAGGGGGTGATGCTGAGGGAGAGACAGGAGTGCGAGTCCTTGAATCGTTTTGCATCTTTGGTGCAAGCTAATGACAAAGGAAATTAAAAAAAACTCTTCCTTTTAAAACACCGTTAAAGCATACAGTACAGTATATATCAAAAGCAGCCATTTGAATTCATGACGTCAAGTCTAGAGGAGCCTCAGTTCTCCAACCTGACTGTACCTTTATTGATTAGCATTAGCACTGGCGATGACTGGTTTTGAAGACTTTATTACTTCACATTATACCTTTCCTTTCATTTCACCTGCTCGCCTTTAAGTTGCCTGTGTGCTTCAGAATATAACACAGAAAAAGCCTCAAATACAAATAAGAATTAAACATTGCTCACCATTTTCCCCATGGCTTCATTTTGTGTCTGCATTGTAAATCTTTAGACCTTTCTGAGCACAGTTAAATATGTTTAAACTGCATAAATCACATTTGGAGAAACTGTTTTTGAGCAAATAGTTATTTAATCAGATATAATGTAAATGAAGTGTTGACACCAAAGCAGGCAAGAGTATGAATTTCTCAGAGCGCCTAAATCTGGATGAGCAGGGTTTTATTGTATGGATTAGAAACAATGAAACCTATTGAGCACATAATATGTTTTTGTTGGATAAATGAAAAATTAAATTAAAACATTCCCTACAACTACCTAAAATGAAGGATCTGTTAAATAAGAAAGCACTGCTGATGTTGTATTACTCTATATCTCACCTATTGTCTCGAAGTCTCTGCAAGCAAAACAATAGCACAAGCTGTTTTTATTCTACAAAAGAGAGCCATAAGAATTATCGGTAGAAAGAAATATAAAGAAACAACAGACCTTCTATTTTATCAACTAAAACTACAAAAATTTTGTGAATTAACTGAATACTGCATTTTGCAATTTATGTTCAAAGCAAATAAAATTACATTACCAAACAATATTCAAAGGAGATTTGAAAAAAGAGGAATCCATTATAACTTAAAAGGAACAGAGATCTTTTAAAAAAAAACAAAAAAACAAGATTTAGGACCAAATTGACGGAATGCTGTGTCTGGCAAAGGAGTCAATCTTTGGAATGAGCTGAACAAAGAAGCCAAAGAAGCAGGAACTGCCACTGCATTTAAAAATATAATTTAAAAAAATTATGCAATAAAGAAATATAATGAAATGTGTTGGTCAAACGCCAAGTTTTGTAAATAAGTAGATAGGATGGTGTGACTGTCTGCAGCATTTGTTTCATTTGTGTTACTTCTTTTTAATTTGTAGCCACATTATTCCTAGCTCCCATGATGCCTTGCATGAATTATGGGCACAGCTTCCAGTACCAGTTTAGAACGTGTGGTTGTCACTGAAACAGGACACTTTTCCTTGTTAAAAAACAATGACTTTGGCATCAAAAATGCGGGAACATGGCCTTTTGCACCCCAAAAACAGTAATGTAATCATACCACTTCCCACAACTGTGGAGGGATGAGAAGATGACCTTAAAAAGTCACATGGCAGACTGTAGCTCCGTTTGTTAGCCCTGCTGCTAAGATGCTAACGCTGTAAACAAATCAAAGCTCTGAGATATATCAATGCCTCCACTGCAATAAAGTCAGATGCATTTTGTTAAAAGATGTTGGACATAATCAGATTTACCTCAGAGTAGACGTAGAATCTAGTCAGAGCCACAAAGAACCACAACACCGTGCTTTGGTGTTTTAATGTTGTGGTAAAACAGACAGCTGCAGCTGTTCATTTTACCCTGAAATTAAAATGCACATGCTGCTGTCATGCCTTGAATGCTTGTTATTTAACTTAACTTGTACAGACCTTTTCTGACAATTGTTAAAAATTTTATTGATCTATATTTTGTGATAATCTAAAAATTAATGCATGCTGAAACTGCTAGTCCGTATTGGTCCAAGGCAGTGCAACAAATGCAAAAAAAAACCCCAAAAGCTATTTGATATCTTTCTTAAATTGTTAAGCCTTAGGAAGCAAACTAATTCTATTTTGTATTTATTATTTTACTTGATACAGCCTTCATTCTGGTGACATATATAACACATAAACGTCGGATCTGTGACATTCATTCAGGTGAAAACATACCTGGTGTGCTCTTGTCTGTCCTGTGTCTGTACCACCGATCACACTAACAGTCCTTTTTCGCTTTCAGTGCATGATCTACGCATTGCCGGTGAGAAGCCTCCATTTATACAATCTATGGCACAACCGCGAACACCAGCAGCAAGTACCAGAACTATGCCAAAACATTCAAAAAATACAAAAACTACAAGTGCTTAAATTAGCTGCCACTTGAGTGCAAAACACATCTGTGGACTATATATTAAAATGAATATGAAAAACTTTTAAAAACACTATTTTAAATGCCCCTGCTACTCCACTCTTGCTGACTGATTTAACACTACTTCAGCCGAAACCGGAAGTTCTGCCCATAATCATTCCTACAGCGGCATCCCCAGGAATGAGGTGGATATAGTATTATTTGTATATTATAGTAACAGTAGAATTGTGATAAAAGGGGCAAATTTTATAAGATTTTTTCTTCTTTCTGCTCCCTTTCATTCTTTCTTTCAGTTTATGGACATTTTGTCTTGTTTTGTTTTAATATATTGTTTTATTGAATGAAATAAAGTTATAACTAACTAAAAATCTTCATATGTGCACAGAAAGCGCTACTCCATAATTAAAAAACAAAATACAGGCAAAAAAATATAAGTTTCATGACTGAAACTGGTAAGAAAAATACTTCAGTAAATTAGGACATTTTTATTCTTGTTCAAAATATATTTTTAAATAACAGCTCAGATAGGAAAATGAAAATTTGCATAAACCAATAATATGCTTTATTGTTATTATTATTAATGCATGCATATGTGATGTTTCACACAATAAAGAACACCTTGCTTTTCGGTCCTTTTTTACTTTCTAGTTTTATAACTCAAGCTTAACTCTTCTCTTTATTAACCCTAATTAAACGTTAATCTTTTTTCTAGAAAAGAGTTTATTTTCCCATTTTCCTGCAGATTTAATACACACAATATAGCTGAATTCAAACACAAGAAGTGTCTCCATAGGAGGCTATGTCTTTGCTGGAGGTCGCTCTCATTCTGATAACACAATCCCTCCTTTCCTCTTACCCATTTCCAGTGTTCTGTCAGTTCATCCAGAGTCTGTTAGTTGTTAGCAGTTAGCCGCTGCGCTCTCAGTTCTCCACTAATCTCCTCTCTTCTTGTGTCTGGCAAATGTCATAGTTTTCTTCTGCATAACAGCTTTATAGACCAAGATGAGCAGAAGCAGTTAAAATCAGCTGACACCAGTTTCTGTTCAGAAAAAAAGAGCAAATATCCTGACGACCTGAAGCTTTGAACAACCTGCACAAACACAGTAATTACTACTACTACCTGGCCCGCATTATCCAGAGGGTTTACCGGGGCAGGAGCCCAGGGACCCCGGCCCCAAAAGAAACGTTATTTTTTTATTTTATTCTATTTTTGCTAATTCTGCCATGCCCAACATTTATTGGAGGGTTTGTTTTGGTGTATCAGCTTTTTATTTGTTGAGGTGTACGTCTGTCCCATCTGCTTAATTTAACTGGTTAGGAGTTGACATTTGACCTGATCGACGTTCGGCGTGGGCTGGTAGAATGGTATGGTGGATGAATGAATAAATGAGCGATGACTGACGTTGGGAAATACGGTAGCGGTGCCCAAAAAAGAAAAAAGGAAAGAAAAAGACAAGCGTGAAAAGGAGTTTTTGAAAAAAACTCCTTCCTCATTGTGGGACTAATAAATGCTCATCTTATCCTAAATTGACTGTTTGGGTTTTTTAAAAAGAGTAGTGATACAGCCGGACAGACGTCAACTGTATAGTCAAAGCTAGATGTTTGTCAAACTTGTAGCACTGAAAATGCTAACATGGATGTACCGGTGGAGCCGCTGTCTGATAATCGGTCAGAGGGCATCATTTTACCGGCCACAGAAGCTCCGGGTCACCAAAGTTGCAAAACACCCATTGGAAGGGTTAATGAAGGGGAAATATCACTGATGCTGTCTGGAAATACTGGGCCAAAAAAAGGACTGGAGAGCTACCAGAATAAGGATGTAGATTTCAGAGCATCTGAGCGTTCATACAAACAGCAGAAACATTTTTTTTTCCTCAAAGTGCCACTTTGATCGCAAACTTGCAAATGGTGCGTCTGTGTCAAGACAATGGCTTCTCTATTCTACTTCCACTGGCTGTTTATATTGTTTTGCCTGCCATATATACAGCGATGGCAAGTTTGGCAACTGTCAGTCATGCGTTGAAACCAGGTTTAGTGACAAAGTGGGAACTTTACTGACCTTGATCATTGATGGTGTTTTTGGTCTGTAAGCACACAGCACTGATGTAGTGACTGATGAATGGATTAAGGGTGCGTCCCAATTCACCCCTTCACCCTACCCCTTAGCCCTACCCCTCCGTTTTGCCCATTCACGGTGAATGGGCAAAACAGAGGGGTAGGGTGAAGGGGTGAATTGGAATGCACCCTTATACTTTAAAAAGATTGTTGCTGTATTCTCTGGATGTGTTTTTTTTTCTGTTATTATAGATTCACTCCCCAAATGCATAGTTAAACAAACGGGAAATTCTTCTTTATGCAAGCCTTTTTAAAGATTCAGCATTTCACTTTAGACCAATAGTTGCAGTTTGCAGCTGAAAGCTATACAGCATATTTGCAATAATTTCAACTTGAGGATCTTTTTTTAATTGTTCTTTAGTCAGTACTAAAGAACAATTTAGTACTGACGAGAGAACAGTTTAGTTCTTTAGTTTTACATTACACAAAATTGCATGTACACAAAATTACTAAATTTGTATTTTGTGTAATGTTCAGTGATTGATGTTAATGTGTGCATGATGTTTAAGGAAAAACAGTGTTTTTCTGGTTCCATGCAGTAATTCCACCTTAGTTCAGCTGTGACTAAGCTCTTGTATAGTGATACTTTTACATTTTTCCCCACTAAGGGCCCTGTGTTGTTATGCCTCGGTGCCCATGCATCACACACATGTGCCCCGCCTCTTGTTTCTTGCTGTCTGTTGTTGCAGTGAGGTGCTTGGGTGCATGTGTGTGTACGCATACACAGCACTTCATGCGTGTGACATTTGAATATTTTGTTTTGCAACACCTTAACTCTCGCACTTTTTACAGTTTCATTGCAGTTGTTCTGGTCGTGTATGATTGTTTGTGTGTTTTTGTGACCCACCGGGGGACTACAGATGCAAATTAGCAGTATTGCTAAATCTGGCATACTTACATTTGTATTAATGTTCATTAGCATGTAATGTCCCTTTCAAATAAACATTAAACTAAACTAAAAGGAGGCATATGGTAATCGGTTAATGCGTGTGTGTGTGTGTGTGTGTGTGTGTGTGTGTGTGTGTCCACCTCTCTGTTTCAATTTGCCTGGTCAAAATTAAATGGAACTAAAGGCTTGTATCATTGTATCGCCATATTTTCTCAACTTTTAATTTGCCAGAATTCCGAGATAAGGTTTTGTTTTCGAAATAAGCACAAATTTAACTCATCTTTAATGTCAATGAAGCAGGGGGAAAAGGTATTGTGATAACTGTGCCGCGCCACTAAAGGCGACAGTGTGACTTTTACAGCACAACACAGCACATTTTTTTTTACAGCACGTGGAGTGAAGTGTTAAAAATAGCGGTTACTGAAAAAAAACATGTATTCAGTAAATATGCAATGTATTCATCACATTGATTGTTTTCACACTGGTTTTGCTGTTTAGTTTTGCAGAGGAAGTATGAGGTAAAACTCGCTAAAAACTTGCTAAAAACTTGCTAAAAACTCCAAGTCCCAACATTCCTTAGCGGCAAATGGTTGCAGTGAAATGCACATGCACCCGGAAACTCCCGCCACAGGAAAGTACTGAGCAATCCGCCGATACTGGGTGAACAAATGTCTGTCTTTTTGCCTGTCTGTAACATCTCCTGTTTGTCTTGATTGTCATTGTATTCACGTAACTCCATTGCTTCCGCCATTTAAAAGTCTGCCACTGTGCTCTTCTTTTGTGTTTGGATTGCAGCTGTTCAAATCAGTCTGGTGGCTCTTGGCTGCCGCTGACAATACAGGCATGTGAACTGCAGATTATTTTCACTGCACATGCGTGTACTCCAAAACTATTGGATGGATTTGGATGGAATTTTTATCTTTTGTTATCTTCTCACAGTGTGTTCGCAAGAATATTCCAAAAGTACTAGATGGATTTGGAAGAAAGTTTTACCACAGGTGGTTCTTGGGCTAGAGAGGAACCCATAACATTTGTTCCTTTTTGTGTTTATAAAGCTTCAACAGTACAGTTGTTAAAAGTTTCATGGTTCATTTGTGCTTGTGGTCAGTGCAGCAGCACCGAAATAAAATTGTGGGTTGATACAAAATATTTTGTCTGTTGTTAATCATGATGGCACTATATTTTTCTGCTGTTTAAGATAAATCTAGAACTTTGTGGTCATTCTTTATTTATTAATTTAGGACCATGAAGGTCCAGCTGATTGATCAATGACCCCAGCTACATGGCCACGATAATCCGATAACTAGGAATAATCAGATAATGGTAATAATTGGATTTGACATTTTTACATGCACTGAATAAATGGGTTATTGGACAACAAACTGTGTGTTAATGTAATTTCTCATAACACAATAATTGCCTTTTATCTGATTATTGTTTTTACATGACTACTTTAATAATCAGATAACTCCAGAAATCTGATTATAAACGGTTTATTACCATGCATGTAAACATAGCCATTCTGCATATCATACTCCCATAAATTATATGTGGGAGGACCCAAAAAATTGCTCTATCCCTGGGGCCCACAACCTCCTTAATCCGGCCCTGACTACTACTACTAGTGAATTTCAGCAGATCACTCACACTACCACTGCTGCTGTACTGAGAGCTGACGCAGACATTATCTTTATGTCACGTAATATGACATATTTAGAAAAAAAAGAGCTGTTTTAGGAGCAAACTTGACTCTTTAAATAAAAAATTCTACCCTTAGGTGTTGTAAACCCAATTTAAACCAGTACCATTCTTTGAAAGGTATGCTTCCAAGACACATTATGAACAAATGTTTTACAAAACTTAACCCGCATCGTGCACTTTAAATCTTGGTTGCAGTTAAATTGTTACAGTGGCTTAGTTTTATTTTTAAAAGTGTATGTAAAGGAATCAAAATGGTTTCCCAGAATGGACAAAAAGGAATGGTGTGGAAAAGAGTTCACAATAAAATGGATGGAGGAACAGAGGACCAACAGAGAGAGACACTTTTGGGGCCTGAGGCCTCAGTCTCCGCCTCTGGGTCAGTGTAATTTAATGTCTCGTCCATCCATCCTTCCATCAGACCTCTCTTTCGGTAGACTTATAGTATGAACCCTTAGTGCCCAAGGCGACTTACATATATGGCATACTCAAACAGAGCACTGCTATTAAAGTCAGACAGCAAGTTTGTGTGCACAAATGTGTGTGAATAAAAGGCACTTGTGATGTACATTCAGTGAGGAGGTCTAGACTGCTCCGTTAAGAGAGCACCACTTATTAACCCACTCCCCCCAAATGCCAATGAAAGGAGTCTATAGCCAGTAAGGTTTGGTATTATTACAGTGGTGTAAAAAAAGTGTTTGCCCCCTTCCTGATTTCTCATTTTTTGTATGTTTGTCACACTTAAATGTTTAAGATCATTAAACAAATTTAAATATTAAACAAAGATAACACAAGTAAACACAAAATGTAGTTTTTAAATAAAGGTGTTTATGATTAAGGGAAAAAAAAAAAGCCAAACCTACATGGTCCTGTGTGAAAAAGTGATTGCCCCCTAAACCTAATAACTGGTTGGGCCACCCTTAACAGCAACAACTGTAATCAAGCATTTGTGAAAACTGGCAATGAGTCTTTTACAGCACTGTGGAGGAATTTTGGCCCACTCATCTTTGCAGAATTGTTGTAATTCAGCCACAGTGGAGAGTTTTCAAGCATGAACCGCCTTTTTAAGGTCATGCCACAACATCTCAATCAGATTCAGGTCAGGATTTTGTTCTACAACAACTCTGCAAAGATGAGTGGGCCAAAATTCCTCCACAGTGCTGTAAAAGACTCATTGCCAGTTTTCGCTAACGCTTGATTGCAGTTTTTGCTGTTAAGGGTGGCCCAACCATTTATTAGGTTTAGGGGGAAATCACTTTTTCACACAGGGCCATGTAGGTCTGGATTTTTTTTTCCTTAATAATAAACACCTTCATTTAAAAACTGCATTTTTTTGTTTACTTGTTATCTTTGCCTAATATTTAAATTTGTTTGATGATCTGAAACATTTAAGTGTGACATACATATTATAAAATGAGAAATCAGGAAGGGGGCAAACACTTTTTCACACCACTCTATGTGTCAACTGTCTGTGAAGCTCATGATGCAGTTCGTCACATTTGGTGTTTTATTTTAAAATGATTCCGATATAAGGGTTAGGGTTATCTGCCACATTTGGTCTTTCTGAAGCCATTATTTTTTAATGTCATGTGAATATTCCCATACAGCACTTCTGTGTGTGTGTGTGCGCGCGCGAGCCAGAGGCCTCTCCTAAGGATAAGTGAAGATTCAATATGTCTGCCTCCATTTAAACACTGAAACATTCATGCCAACCAGCACAGAAGGACATGCACACGCGCGCGCACACACACACACACACACACACACACACACACACATGCTGTAGTGCACTGCATTTACTTCAGAACTTTTGTGATCGAAGAAAATAAACATATTTTGAGGTCAGACTCTATACTGGTATATACGCCCCTGTTTTCCTGCACGTTGCCCCAGCAAGCCACAGCGATGACTGGAGTGTATATGTTTCTCTTCTTATTAATTATGAACATGGTTAGCTCTTTTGTTTATGAATTATTACTGATCTGCCTGCCTCCACAGGATAGTTGCTGAAACAAACGCATTTACACTTTAACCAATTGCATTATTGCCTTTTTTTTGTTGTTGTTGTTTTCATACATATTTGTTTTATCGAGAGCAAGTTGTTCAGGGTTGAGCATAAAACAAAACAATCATTTCAGAAACATGCTTTTCATTAGGAGGAAACAAATGTTTATTTTACTAGCATTTTGTGAGGAGTCATGAATAAATATGGTGTTTGTCTCGACGGTAAATAAAACAACAATGCCAGTGGTGGAACAGAAGAGACGGAGATGGGGGTTTTGCTCTCCGTGGACTTCTGGTCGCAGCCGAAGAGAAGAGACGCTACGTAGAAATCCAGATTTAGAATATTCTGTAGGAATTACTGTCAGCATAAGAGATTTGATGCACAGTAGATGAGGCGGTGACAGTAACTGTTTTATAAATACAGTGGAAAATAAATGAAGAGAGAAATGCATGATGGGGGGTGACTCCAGACGGGAGCGAGACAAAAACAGAGAAGAGTCATGAATATGGAATGTGTGTTCCTTGTGATTTAAATATTCATGACATGACGATTAGTATGTCATAACGGCATTATCAGCTTCAGCAGCCAAAAGACGAGAAAACTCTGGCTTGATTGATCTCATCAGGACATCATCAATAATGGATAACTTCAATCACAGTACTGGGAGCTCGCACACATGATGCACGCTCGCACAAACGCACGCAGGCATGCAGGAGCGCTCTCCCAAAGTGCACAAACAATTATGACACATTGTGTAATTTAAGCCTGCCGTTAAATCAGTCTTACTCCCCGTGCAGACACTTCTTCACACCATGATTCGTGCTCTTTGGTTGTTGAAAGAGAAAATATTTATAAAACTTGTAATTCTGGTAACTGGTAACTAATTGGGCTCTACAGGCTGAAGTATCCAAAATCCCTAAGCAGCACATGAACGAAGTAATACCTGCAGACTCCAATTATAACAAATAAAGGTGAACATCAACTTCAGATTTAACAACCAATATTTCTGTCACCCTACAGAGAGAAAAATAAAAATATTTTCTGATTTGATGATTCTGTTGGCAGACAAAAATGTTGGTTAAAAATAGCTAAAAGTGACAATTGAAGTCACAACTTACAGCTCAAGGCCTGGTGTTTTGTTGACCCATCCTTCAACCTCATCCATCACTCCGAGTCCCCCCCCCCCCCCCGCCCCCAAGGTGAACAAGATCAGAGTGCTGTTGGGTTTTGTGCTTGTTGTAGTAACTATCTTTGGTATTGTACAGACTGGAGAAACTGATGGAAATACCTATCAGAAGACATCAGAGAATGAACAGATAAGTTGGAAAGGCTGCGGGATGCATTACACTGGCTGGTTGTAACCTTCAGGTAATGACATTAATGTGGGATATTTCTTTAAGATCCAGATGAATTTCTTAAGTTTGTAAGTGGGTGAGCTCAAGTATTATTAATATCTTATTCATTACGAGTGAGGGAAGAGTGCAGCAGGAGACTGACTGGTAGACTGGAGCAGTGTTTGCAGTGATGTGGATGCTGTACTGGTGTAACAGGCCAGAGTATACCCCGGAGTCCAGACTACACCCAGGGTTAGTTTGGGGTGGGCTGTTTTATACCCTGGGTATATTCAGGGTTAGGCTAGTTTATACCTGGGGGTTATACTGGATGAGGCCAAATTATACCTGGGTATACTCCAGCCTGCTACGCCTGTCCTTGAAGGGAGCTGAGTTCAAAAGTGACACTGTCAATTTACTGGTTAATCTTAAGTTCTTTCCCTCACCTGCTTTCATAAACTTTGGGTGGTGACTGAGTGAGAGTCAAGTGGCCAAAATGAGTTTTGTCCATAGGGTGAGGATTATAGGGACATGAGCTCCCAGAGTAGAGCCACATTAAAAGGTGATGCTTCCTTGCAAATTTTTTCAGGCATGCACCAATGGTAAGGAAATCCTGAGCAGACAAACCTGGGTTGTGGCTGTAGTAGGAAAATATTCACTTGAGATTCAGTCCATGTCAAAATGAGGGTAAGGACCTGTATTTATCTAGTGCTTTTTCTAGTCTTAAAGCACATCACTAGTACTAACCCTCTATTCTAAGGTTCTATAAGAGACGGATAACTAGGAACAATTTAGAATGACCAATTAACCTAACATGCATGTCTTTGGATTGTGGGAGGAAACCCACACAGCACAGGGAGAACATGTAAACTCCACACTGAAAGGTTCCTACCCCTGCCAGCCCGGGGATTTGAACCTGGAACCTTCTAGCTGTTAGGCAACAGTGCTAACCATTGTACCACCGTACTGCCTGATGACTCCACAATGGACAGGGACTGTTGAATAGGTGTCATCTGAATAGCACACCTGGGTCAACGTTCAACCAAGTAGGTGTCACTGTTGCTATCGTCACAGCATGTGTCTGCCTCCAGTTCCATCTATGTATCTTTGTATAACAATCAAGCATAATTTAGTCTGCTGGATTTAATAGAGCCACAAAAGCACTCGACCTAAGCCTCATTTATGCATCTCCATTAACACGGAGTGTCGATCAACTGTCTCTCACCCCCTTGTGTCCTGGTGCTTGAAAAAGATGCCGTGCAGTATGTCATGAAATAAAACTTGTAAAACTTTATGGTCATTTTATAAAGATTTGATTAGTCTCTATGGTAGTGTTACTGGAGTGGTAGAATAGTAGTACAGCACCCACCCCACAGCTGGGAGGTTGTGGGTTCAAGCCCCAGCCGAGTCATGAAAATGGTACTTCTTCTAGCACGGTTCTCAGCAAGCTGGAATGGGGAAAGGAAAGTTGTTTGCCCAGCCATAACTGAAGCACAAGCCAGTGTACTCCTAGTGCCTGTCCCAAGCCTGGGTAAATGGGGAGGGTTTCATCAGGAAGGGCATCCGGTCTAAAATCCTTCTAAAAATCAAATGTGCGGCCCGTAATCTGCTGTGGTGACCCCTGATAGGATGGCAGTGGAAAGAAGTCTCTATGGTAGTGTTACCAAAAGGAGGGTCTGGGAAGCTTTGATATGTATCGCTCTAGCTATTCACTCTTGAAATAGATTGTAAAGTCTGCTTGAAAGAAAAAAAAAAAAAAGTCTGATTTTTTTTTTTTTAACCCTTTGAACCCAAGGCCTATTTTTACTGTGATTGCTAAGTGCTTCTCTAGGTCCCCCAATTGGGGGACTCTTGTTTTTATTAATGAAGCTCTGTGTGACAGTGAACAATAGTGTCAGCAACAAAGAGACATTTGTTTTGGTTCTTGATTGGGTGTAGATGGGCTGTGACATCACTTAGACTGTATGGCATGTATCTCATGGAGCAGCGAATGCTGACAAACATTGTGGAATGTTGAGATTTTTAGGGTTTTGTCAAGGTTCGTAAAAGGTTTATTTGCAACAAGAAAAACTGTTGTCACCATAAAAACTGTTGGCCAACTCTTGTGCACTCTTTATGAACACTGACGAAACCCCGAAAATCACAATGATCCGCAGTGTTCATCAGCATTCGCTGCTCTGTGCGATACATGCTTTAGTCATCTACAGTGGATATAAAAAGTCTACACACCCCTGTTCAAATGCCAGGTTTTTGTGATGGAAAAAAATGAGACCAAGATAAATCATTTCAGAACTTTTTCCACCATTAATGTGACCTATAACCTGTACATCCCAATTGAAAAACAAACTGAAATCTTTTAAGGGAAAAAAATAAAAGACTTACAAAAACCTGTTTGCATAAATATGCACACCCTTAAACTAAAACTTTGTTGCAGCACCTTTGGCTTTTATTACAGCACTAAGTCTTTTTGGGTAGGAGTCTCTCAGCGTGGCACATCTTGATGTGGCAATATTTGCCCACTCTTCTCTGCAAAAACGCTCCAAATCTGTTAGATTGCGAGGACATTTCCTGTGCACAGCCCTCTTCAGATCACCCCATAGACGTTCGATCGGATTCAGGTCTGGACTCTGGCTGGGCCATTCCAAAACCTTAATCTTCTTCTGGTGAAGCCATTCTTTTGTTGATTTGGATGTGTGCTTTGGGTCATTGCCGTGCAGAAAGATGAAGTTCCTCTTCATCTTCACTTTTCTAGCAGAAGCCTGAAGGTTTTGCGCCAATACTGATTGGTATTTGGAACTGATCATAATTCCCTCCACCTTGACTAAGGCCCCAGTTCCAGCTGAAGAAAAACAGCCCCAAAGCATGATGGTGCCACCACCATGCATCACTGTAGGTATGGTGTTCTTTTGGTGATGAGCGGTGTTGTTTGTGCCAAATATACCTTTGGGAATTATGGCCAACCTTGCTTTCACTGGACCATAAGACATTTTCCCACATGCATTTGGGAGACTTTAAATGCGTTTTTGCAAAATGAAGCCGGGCTTGGATGTTTTTCTTCATAAGATAAGGCTTCCACCTTGCCAACCTAGACGGGAGATTGTTGTCACATGCTCTAAACAGCTAGTACTTGCCAGAAATTCCAGCAGCTCCTTCAATGTTGCCATCAACCTCTTGGCAGTCTCCCTGACCAGTTTTCTTCTCATCTTTTCATCAATTTTAGAGGGACGTCCGGTTCTTGGTAATGTCACTGTTGTGCCATATTTTCCTCCACTTGATGATGACTGTCTTCACTGTGTTCCATGGTACAGTGGGGTAAAAAAGTATTTAGTCATCCACCAACTGTGCAAGTTCTCTCACTTAAAAGATGAGAGAGGTCTCCAATTTTCATCATAGGTATACCTCAACTATGAGAGACAAAATAAGAAAAAAAAATCCAGAAAATCACATTGAAGGATTTTTAATGAATTAATTGGTAAATTCCTCGGTAAAATAAGTATTTGGTCAATAACAAAAGTTCATCTCA
Source organism: Pholidichthys leucotaenia (assembly GCA_020510985.1). Taxonomy (NCBI): domain Eukaryota; kingdom Metazoa; phylum Chordata; class Actinopteri; order Cichliformes; family Pholidichthyidae; genus Pholidichthys; species Pholidichthys leucotaenia. The sequence continues at coordinate 129,468,847 of CM035838.1, read as the reverse complement.
ATACTTTGTCATATACCCTTTGTTGGCAATGACAGAGGTCAAACGTTTTCTGTAAGTTTTCACAAGGTTTTCACACACTGTTGCTGGTATTTTGGCCCATTCCTCCATGCAGATCTCCTCTAGAGCAGTGATGTTTTGGGGCTGTCGCTGGGCAACACAGACTTTCAACTCCCTCCAAAGATTTTCTATGGGGTTGAGATCTGGAGACTTGGCTAGGCCACTCCAGGACCTTGAAATGCTTCTTGCGAAGCCACTCCTTCGTTGCCCGGGCGGGGTGTTTGGGATCATTGTCATGCTGAAAGACCCAGCCACGTTTCATCTTCAATGCCCTTGCTGGTAGAAGGAGGTTTTCACTCAAAATCTCACGATACATGGCCCCATTCATTCTTTCCTTTACACGGATCAGTCGTCCTGGTCCCTTTGCAGAAAAACAGCCCCAAAGTATGATGTTTCCACCCCCATGCTTCACAGTAGGTATGGTGTTCTTTCTCCTCCAAACACGACAAATTGAGTTTTTACCAAAAAGTTCTATTTAAGATAAGATAAGATAAGATAAGCCTTTATTAGTCCCACAATGGGGAAATTTCAGGATTGCAACAGCATAGGGATAGCAACACTCAGAGCAACAATCAGAAGGCAAGAAAAAACAACATCTAGTAAACATATGTCCATATTACTATAAATGTATATATATATAGACACACAGTGCAGAGCATTATGGCTGGTGAATGTGCAGCAGAAAGTCTAAGCTCTCTCTCCGCGGATGCAGCGGGCCAGCTCGAAGTCTTTGGGCATGATGGTGACGCCCTTAGCGAAGAAGAGACCACCAGGTGGGCCTCGTTGGTCTCCTGCAGAGCCATGACGGCGAAGCTCAGGAAACGCAGGACGGTCTTGAAGTCCTGAGCGATCTCCCTCACCAGGCGCTGGACGGGCAGCTTACGGATGAGCAGCTCCGTGGATTTCTGGTAGCGACAGATCTCTCTCAGAGCCACGGGCCTGTGACGGCGAGGCCTCTTCACTCTGCCGGTGGCCGGAGCGCCTCTCCGAGCAGCCCTGGTGGCTAGCTGTCTCCTGCGGGGGGGGGGGGGGGGGGGGGGGGCTTCTTCCTCCAGTAGATTTTACGGGCGGTCTGCTTGGTTCTTGCCATCGCTCTTTATTATTCTGTCTTATATTTCTTTCACACCGCCTAAACTCCAGCCCGGCACCCGCGTCATTTTCGCTACAGCTCCTGGTATGTCGAGTTTCCCATTAGCACTGGGCGGCGGCCAAGTGCTAGCTAGCACTAGCTCCTCCCCGCTGTAACGTCTCCCGCTGCAAACCGTGGCTCCGTCCGCTGACCCGGGAGACCCCCGGGGTGATCCGTGCGTCCGTGATATATATACAGAGTGAAAGGTGTAGAAAGAAGAAGGAAGATAAAAAAAAAAAAAAAAAAAAAGGCTGTTGCAACAGGCAGCCGACTCGTGTGGCGCCGCCGGTCCGGTGGAACCGGAACCGGAAAAAAAAAAAAAGAAAGATGAAACCAAAAGATTTTGGTTTCATCTGACCATATGACATTCTCCCAATCCTCTTCTGGATCATCCAAATGCTCTCGAGCAAACTTCAGATGGGCCTGGATGTGTACTGGCTTAAGCAGGGGGTCACGTCTGGCACTGCAGGATTTGAGTCCCTGGCGGCGTAGTGTGTTTCTGATGTAGCCTTTGTTACTTTGGTCCCAGCTCTCTGCAGGTCATTCACTAGGTCCCCCCATGTGGTTCTGGGATTTTTGCTCACCGTTCTCGTGATAATTTTGACCCCACGGGGTGAGATCTTGTGTGGAGCCCCAGATCGAGGGAGATTCAGTGGTCTTGTATGTCTTCCATTTTCTAATAATTGCTCCCACAGTTGATTTCTTCACACCAAGCTGCTTACCTATTGCAGATTCAGTCTTCCCAGCCTGGTGCAGGTCTACAATTTTGTTTCTGGTGTCCTTTGACAGCTCTTTGGTCTTGGCCATAGTGGAGTTTGGAGTCTGACTGTTTGAGGTTGTGGACAGGTGTCTTTTATACTGATAACGAGTTCAAACAGGTGCCATTAATACAGGTAACGAGTGGAGGACAGAGGAGCCTCTTAAAGAAGTTACAGGTCTGTGAGAGCCAGAAATCTTGCTTGTTTGTAGGTGACCAAATACTTATTTTACTGAGGAATTTACCAATTAATTCATTAAAAATCCTTCAATGTGATTTTCTGGATTTTTTTTTTTCTCATTTTGTCTCTCATAGTTGATGTATACCTATGATGAAAATTGGAGACCTCTCTCATCTTTTAAGTGGGAGAACTTGCACAATTGGTGGCTGACTAAATACTTTTTTGCCCCACTGTATATTTAATGCTTTGGAAATTCTTTTGTACCCTTCTCCTGACTGATACCTTTGAACAGTGAGATCCCTATGATGCTTTTGAAGCTCTCTGCGGACCATGGCTTGTGCTGTAAGACGTGACTACAAAAATGTCAGGAAAAGCCTATTAGAACAGATGAACTTTATTTGGGGTTGATCAGAGGCACTTTAAATGGTGACAGGTGTGTGCTGACATGAGGTTGAATGTGATTGGTTAATTCTGAACACAGCCTCATCCCCAGTTATAACAGCGTGTACATATTTATGCAACCAGGTTATTGTAAGTTTTTTTATTTTTTATTCTTCCCCTAAAAGGTTTCAGTTTGGTTTTCAATTGGATTGTACAGGTTATAGGTCACATTAATGGTGGAAAACATTTTGAAATTATTTATCTTGGTCTCATTTTTTTACATCACAAAAACCTGGCATTTGAACAGGGATGTGTAGAATGTTTATATCAATTGCATAACAGGGACTCTTTGGCAGACGAATCCCAGACGTGATGTGATACATTATATGTTTAAAACTTGACTAAAACTACTCCTAAGCAACAGGCTCTTACCTCATACAGTAATACAGTAAAAATTCAATTTCTTGGAAAAGTCTAAAAGGACTTTCTTTGAATGGACAATAAATTGATCTTTTCTTTGTATACTTCCACTTGGGAAGTGACTGTGGTTTTGCTTTCCAACTCAGACACAATAAGGCAGGTGTCTTGTCTTAGATTACCTCTGAGATTATTATCATGTCTGGTTTCTGTGCTGAAGGATTTTTAGAAATAGAGTGTCTACACACACATGCACTTCTGTGAAACTGTATTCACTGAGATGAATCTATTTAAAAAATTGTTCTGTCGTGTTTTGGAAATACTTGTTTTAAATGTTTCTGAATGTCAGTTTCTGTTGTGGGAGAATTTAACACTAAGTTCTCATGATATTGATATAGACTAGAGATCAAAGATTAGCGTCTAGAGCACTACAAAGATTAGTTAAAGATTTTGGAATAATAGATATTTGGCGGATGATGAATCCTTCTCCTAAGGAATTTCCCCTTTTTTCCACTCAACATAAGACTTTTTCTAGGATTGATTATATTTTTATGTCCAAACCCCTTTTTAGTAGTAATTGCACCACTAATATGATCCCAATGTCTCGTCTGATCATAAAGAAGTGTTGTGCACTTTTTCATTAAGAGCAGGACAATCAAGGGCTACTTGCTGGTATTTCAATACTACCCTTTAGCTGAATGAAAATTTTTAAAAAAGCACTTGAAAGGGAGATAAATGAATTCATCAATCCCAGAATCTTATGGGATGCACTAAAAGGTTGCATTAGAAATGGAACAATATCCATTGCATCACATCTTGATAGATTGAAGAAACAACATGTTGAGGCATTGGAAACAAATAATTAAAACTGAGAAAAATATGGTGAATAATGTTACACCTGAAAATATTAAACAGCAACAGAACTTATTGGAGGAACTTAGTAACTTATTACAGCAGGGAACAGAATTTATTATTCACCAAACCAAGCAGAATTATTATGAATCGTGTTCAGCCCAGCTGCCTTTTAGCCTATTAAGTTAAGAACTATTGAAGATTTAGCAAATAATTTCAACAATACAGACACAAGAGGGCAATCAAACATCTGATCCTATACCCAATAATACTTTTAAACACTTCTATGAAGAATTATGTAACTCGGAGGTTAATTATAATTAAAGAGATTGTTGAGAATTTGTAGATTCATTATTCTTGCCAATGCTTCCTTTAGAAGCTGGTGACTTTTTGGAAACTCTGTTTACTTTAGAAGAGTTGAAGAAAGCTCATTACACAATGAAAACGGGCAAATCACCTGGGTTAGATGGACTACCCCCAGAATTTATTTCCTTTTGGCCCCAGGTTGGATCCTTATTACTGATTAATTAGTAAGGAGTCTTTCTCTTCCTGTTCTGATATCGCTGTTATTTCTCTTTTGTTAAAAAAGGGAAATAATTGACTCCTCCTATAGATGTATAAGTCTGCTACTTTGTGAAATTAAGCTTTTTTCCATCGGAATTGGCAACCAGGTTAGTGTGTTATATGCCTATATTGGTTCATTATGACCAAATTGGGTTTATTAAATCTAGATTAGCCTCTGATAACGTCCTTCATCTTCTTCATATTCATTTTCAAAGACAAAAGAAAACTGTACTATTGTGTTGGCTGATTCTGAAAAAGCATTTGACAGACTTGAATGGTCTGATATGTGGTCTATACTTAAGCAGTTTGGTTTTAAAGAAGGTTTCATTTCAGTGATTAAAATATATACAAATCCTTCTGCAGTTGTGGTAACGGGGAATGTATGTTCCAGAAGGTTTGAGAATTACTAGAATACCTTTGAAGTGGAATAATACATATCCAGTGAAACACTGAAGTGCAATTATCGTGGAATATAGTAATTCCTGGAATCCCTGTTGGCCAGTCAAATTGCTTGGTTGGAACTAACTGTTGTATAATTCTTTATATGCAGATGGCATTTTAATTTTTGCCAGTTATCCAAATCAGTCCTTACCTCATCTTTTTTAAATTTTTTGAGGCCTTTGGAAAAATTTCTGGCTATACAGTTAAGTGGGAAAAATCATCATTGTTACTATTTGACAAATTAGTCAGGTCTACAGCACCCCTTCATTATAATATCCCCACTGTGCATAATTTTGCATACTCAGGGATTTTGGTTTATCCTTGTCTTAGTATGATTGGAGCTAATGACTACAAAAAGGTGTTAAATGATATTGAAGCCGATCCATCTAGGTGGAGCATTCTTCCTACTTCTTTACAGTTTAGTTTAACAATTGTAGTGCCTTGTGTTCATTTGATTACCTCCGCCAAGGAGATAATGTAATCGGGGTTTTTTGTCTGTCTGTCTGTTAGCAGGATTACACAAAAACTACTGTACGGATTTTGGTGAAAATTTCACCAGACGTAGTCCTTGGACCAAGGATGAACCCATTAAATTTTGGTGATGATTTGAGAGTATATACCTCCACCAAGGACCTTGTTTGTATTTGTGCAGAAGGATTGCACAAAAACTACCGCATGGATTTGGATGAAATTTTCACCAGAGGTGGTCCTTGGGCTAGAGAGGAACCCATTATATTTTGGTGATGATCTGAGAATGCATACCTCCACCAAGGCTCTTATCTTCTCACAGTGCGTTAGCAAGAATCCTCTAAAACTACTGGATACATTTTGGTGCAATTTTCACCAGCTTGCTCGTGGCCTACAAACAAACCCATTACATTTTGGAGGTGATCCATGAGGGACGGAAAGAGCCTTGGCGGAGGTGTGCACTCTGAGTGCCTTTCTAGTTTGTTCAATGATTCCTGTCCCGTTAGTGGTTACTGAAGGAAGCTTAATTCTGTTGTTAGCACTTTTTTATGGAATAAGAAAAAGCCTGGAATTAAAGCCTCAACATTGCAGAGGCATAAATTATCAGGAGGAGTTAATCTCCCTAATTTTGAACTTTATTCATGGTGTTTTGTGTTACGTCCACTTACTATTTGGCTCAAACAGTTTGGCGCCAAATTGAAGAACAGTTGATAAATCCTGATAAATTGCAAGATGTGTCTTTATGTGTGCAAGATGTGTGCAAGATGTGTCTGTGTGTTTACACACACAGACACACACACACAAAGGAGATGACACTCCACCCAGTACTTCGGGGTGTTGGGGGGCCAGCCAAGAGTGCAAGAGTGCTAGGGGGGTATGAAGTAAATAAAGATGTGCCTTTCGCTCCCGCCATGCCAGACTCACACCTGAGGATGTAGGAGCGTGAATGTATTCAATTCAATTCAATTCCGCTTTATTTATACTGCGCCACATCACAACAGAAGCTGTCTCGTGGGGCCACAGTGCAGAAAAACCCACACAGTCTCAGAAAAACCCAGCAATCAGACGATCCCCTATGAGCAAGCACTAAGCAACAGTGGAGAGGAAAAACTCCCATTCGCAGGATGAAACGTCTAGCAGAACCAGGCTTAGGGAGGGGCAGTCATCTGCTGTGACTGGCTGGGGGTGAGGGGATAGGGAGGATGGAGAGGACAGACATAAAGAACATAACAGTAAGATGCCAAGTACATTATTGGAGGTCAACCAGCAGTATGGATCAAATAACAACAGAACAAAAGTGGGGTTAAGAGACACAAAATCCCTCCTGCAAGGAAGCAGCTGCGATTAAAAAGGAAGGATTTTACCCTGAGTCTGACTCCCGGACCCAGAGTGGTAACTGGTTCCAGAGAGAAGGAGCTTGGTAGCAGAAGGCTCTGCCTCCCACTGTACTTTTGGAGATTCTGGGCACCACAAGTATTGTACTAAGCCTTGCTCTGTGATGTGCATGTTAATGTGTATGTTGATGGGTGTTTACACTTTGTAACTGGTATGTTAATGTGTTTACCCTGAGTGCCAGAGGTGGGAAGAAAATGTATAAAGAAGTTTGCTTTGACACTCAGTCTGTTCTGTGTTGGAGGAGAAATAAAGTTCTGTGTCGTCAGCTTGTGTCTCGTCTGCTTTCATCCTCCACATTGGTGACCAAGAGACGTGAAATGGAAAACGGACCGAGCATCACCACGGAGACACTCCCACTGGAGTCTCCCACCGCTGCATGCACCGTTGCAGTCTGACTCCCGGACGTTTGGCTTCATGACTTGGCCGCTTGGTTTATTCATGTGGAAGCCCATTTCGCCCTCCGCGAAGTTGTGGCAGATGACACAAAGTATCACCATGTGGTGGCATCAGTGAACTCGCGCGCCATGCAACACGCCATGAATCTACTCCGAGCCCCGCCAGCCCAAGGAAAATACGCTGCTCTCAAGCAACTGTTGCTGTGTCGTTATACCCTTTCAGATGTGCATAGAGGGCAGAAAAGCTCCTCACCCACTCAGAGCTAGGAGGCAGATCAGCTGTGGACCTGACGGAGAGCATGCTTGCGTTGATGGGCATGGACGACGGATCTTTCCTTTTTGCCCACCTCTTCCTCAGAAACCTATTGGCTTCTGCTAGAGCGATTCTCGCTAACTCACTGCTGCTGGCAGCCAGGGACTATCACGCACTGGCAGAGGAGGCAGACTGTATCATGCTGGCAAACAGGGCTTTCGGCGTTGAGGCAGTGAGACCGGGATCTCCGGCGGAGCCCAACGAGGTCGAGGAGCCTATGATGGTGGCCAGGACGGCCACCTGGAGAAACAGGACCAGGACACTGTGTTTTTATCACTGTCGTTTTGGCAAGGAAGAGCAACGTTGTCTGCCACCGTGCCACTTCAAGAAGCCGGGAAATGGGACAGCCAGCAGTCAGTAGCAGCTGCGACCGCTGGCAACAGGGAGAAGTTGATTTTCATCACGGACACACGTTCAGGGAGACATTTTCTGGTAGACTCTGGTTCCCAGAAGAGCCTCATTTTGCCAGTCAGCGTCGACAGGCTGGCAGAAGGCTGTGGGCCGTCTTTAACGGCCGCAAACGGATCCCACATCAGGACGTTTGGAGAAAGGATGGTGACTGTATGTTTACATGGATGCAATTACCAGTGGGACTTTGTGGTAGCTGCATGTTTGGTCCCTATCTTAGGTGCTGATTTTCTGTGTGCTCATGGACTACTTGTTGATGTTGCCAACAGGCATTTAGTGTCTTAGTATCTTTTTCCCCCTTGCCCTGCACAGCTTGGGGAGTTGGGCCACCAACACACACAAATATTCTAGCTCCAGGGGATAAGTACCAGCGTGTGCTTTCCGAGTTCCCAGCACTCACAGTGCCCACTTTTTCCACTACAGTAACCAAGCATGGGGTTGAGCATTTTATCACCACGAAAGGTCTGCCCATGTTTGTGTGCCCTCGCCACCTGGATGCAGGTAAACTATCCATCGCGTGCGAGGAGTTTGCTAACTTAGAATGCTTGAGCATCGTAAGGCACTCCAACAGCCCTTGGGCATCCCCGCTGCACATGGTGCCCAAGTCTGATGGGTTGTGGCGGCCGTGCGGCAATTTCTGATGCTTAAACAATGCCACGGACATCCCGCATCCAGGATTTGTCCGTGCACCTGGCCGGGACGTGCATTTTTTTTTTTTTTCAAAAGCGGATTTGGTCCACAGTTACTACCAGGTCCCGGTGTGCACAGGGGACGTCCCCAAAACGACAGTAATAACTCCCTTCGGTCTTTTTGAGTTTTTTGCGCATGCCGCTCAGGTTAAATGGCACAGCACAAACTTTCCAAAGGATGATGGACGTGGTGCTCTGTGACTTGCCATTTGTTTACGTCTACTTGGATGACATTTTGGTGGCTAGCGCATCAGAGGAGGAGCACCTTGCCCATCTCAAACAAGTTTTCCAACGTTTGGAAGTGCACGGGCTGATTGTTAACTCAGCGAAGTGTCAGTTCAGGCTGCCAGTAATCGACATTTTGGGCCACCGCATCTCACCAGATGGCGCGATCCCGCTGCTGGATAAAGTGTGCATAGTGTCGACTTTTTCGCGTCCACAGACCATAAGGGCACTGCAGGAATTTTGGGGGATGGTTACCCCACCGCGACCCGAAAAGGATTAAGCGGAAGAAGATGGATGGATGGATGGTTAATTTTTACAACAATTTTCTCCCCCAGGCAGCACAGCTGCTGCAACCGCTGCACGGCACGCTAAAAAAAAAAGAAGCCCGCAGATAGCATCGACTGGACCCCCGAGCAGGCTCAGGCTTTCACAAACGCCAAAAGGACACTCACTAATGCAGCTTTGCTGGCTCACCCAGCCCTGTCAGCGCGGATAGCACTCACCACAGATGCGTCTGACATCGCGGTAGGAGCCGTAGTGGAGCAGTATGTCTCCAGTTCGTGGTAGCCCCTCACCTTTTTCAGCCGTACTTTGCGCAACAACGAGCGCAAGTATAGCACTTTCGACAGAGAGTTGTTGGCTCTCCACCTCGCTACGCATCATTTTCAGTTATGGCTTGAGGGCTGCGAGTTTACCGCGTTTGTCGATCATAAACCACTGACCTACCCGATTTCCAAAGTCTCAGAACTGTAGTCAGCTCGGCAACAATGGCACTTGGCCGCAATTTTGGAGTTCACGACCAGCATCCAACATGTAGCCGGTAAATTGAACGTTGTGGCAGACTGCTTGTCACACGCACTGGTCTCTCCAATATACATGGGCATCGAGTTTTCCTCAATGACTGCTGACCAAACCTGGGAGGCAGACCTTTGTGCACTCCAGTCTGCAGCTACCAGATTAAAATTCGAGAGCAGGGTGGTACAAGAAGGGTGTCCCCTTTGCTCTGCGACATCTCCACTGGCTGCACCCATCCTATGGTTTTGAGCTCTTTGCGCCGCCGCGTTTTCAAGTCTGTCCACTCCCTTTCACATCCCGGCGTGCGAGCCTCAGTTAAACTAGTGGGGTCCAAATTCGTCTGGCCTCACTTACACTGGGATGTGAAAGAATTGGCTGCAGTGTGGGTCGCGTGCCAACGGGCTAAGGAGCACAAGCACACCAAAGCCCCCCTCGAGCCTTTTTCAAATTCCAGCCAGGACATTCAACCATGAACACATGGTCCCCTTCTGCCATTGCAGGGGTTCACACACCTTTTAACAATTGTGAACTGCACTACGCGTTGGCCAGAGGTGGTTCTGCTGAGTTCCACCATGTCTGCCGAGGTAGCCCGCACGTTTTTGTCAGCTTGGGTTGCACGGTTCGGATCCCCATCGGACATCACTTCCGACAGGGGTCTGCAATTTGTTTTGGAACTTTGGTCCGCAATGGCTGACAACCTGGGGGTCAAAATCCACCATACCACTGCGTACAGCCCACAGGCTAACGGTTTGTGTGAGCGCTTTCACGGGTCGCTTAAAGCAGTGCTCAGAGCCTCGCTAACGGACGCAAATTGAGTCTACCGCCTGCCTTGGGTGCTGTTGGGGTTGCGCGCCGCACCTAAGGAAGATTTGGCAGCTTCCCAGGCAGAACTTGTTTTTTCTCAGCCGTTGCAGATCCCAGGGGAATTTTTGCTAGAGAGCCCTGCGCCTGGTACCAATCCGCCTGCGCACTTTTTTTTTCCGGTACAGGGGCTGCCAGTGTTCCAGGCCCGGCGCACCATTGTTTTCCTTGTATTTTTGTTCCAAAGCGCTTAAAGAATGCCAAATTTGTTTTTGTCAGGCACAACGCCCACAGAACCCCGCTGCATCCGCAGTACTACGGCCCGTTCAGAGTGTTGGAAACTGGGGAGAAACATTTTGTGTTAGACTTGGGGGGGGGGGGGGGGGTAAGGAAACCATCTGCATAGACAGGCTGAAGCCCGCTTATGTGTTGGCAGACGAGCAGGTGGTGTTGGCTCAAGCTCCCCGGCTTGGGCGCCCACCTACAGTGGGTCCGCAGGTTAGTGTTCCCCCTACAGAGGACTGTTTTAAAGAAACTATTTTTTTCCCTTCCCCACCCTTTCCCCCTCCAGAGACCAAGTCTTTCTCCTACCTGCCTCGACAGGAAGGCACTTCGATCGGCCCATGTTACAGCCGCTACGGGCGCTTGCTCAAGCCCAAAGGTCCAGAGGGTTAGGACCCCTTCTGGGTGTTCGGGGATGGGGGAAGGGGGTGGCTGTGTGGTGACACAAAGGAGATGACACTCCACCCAGTACTTTGGGGTGTTGGGGGGGCCAGCCAAGGGTGCCAGAGCGCTGGGGGGTATGAAGTACATAAAGATGTGCCTTTCGTCTCCGCCGTGCCAGGCTCACACCTGAGGCTGCAGGGTCACGAATGTATTGTACTAAGCCTTGCTTTGTGACATGCATGTTAATGTGTATGTTAATGGGTGTTCACGCTTCATAACTGGTATGTTAATGTGTTTACTCGGAGTGCCAGAGGTGGGAAGAAATGTATAAAGCAGTTCGCTTTGGCACTCAGTCTGTTCTGTGTTGGAGGAGAAATAAAGTTCTGTGTCGTGTATGTGTGTATATATATATATATATTGTATGTAAATGGTATATAGCGCTTTTCTTCTCATCTAGGATGACCAAAGCGCTCTACAGATCCTGCAATCCACCCATTCACACACACATTCACACACTGATGGCAGCAGAGCTGGCATACACACAGGCGCTAACCAGGCCACCAGGAGCAACTGGGGGTTGAATGTCATGCTCAAGGACACTTCGACAAGCGGACAGCAGACAGAGCGGGAATCGAACCCATGACCCTCCGATCAGTAGTCAGTCACACTACACCTGCGCCACTGCTGCCCTGTGTGTGTGTGTGTGTGTGTGTGTGTGTGTGTGTGTGTGTGTGTGTGTGTGTGTGTACAGTAGTGTGAAAAAGTGTTTGCCCCCTTCCTGAATTCTAATTTTTCTGTATGTTTGTTACACAAATGTTTCAGATGATCAAACTAATTTAAATATTAGACAAAGATAACACAAGTAAACACAAAATGCAGTTTTTAAATGAAGGTGTATATTATTAAGGATAAAAAAAAATCCAAACTTTCATGGCCCTATGTGAAAAAGTGATTGCCCCCGTTAAAACATAAATTAATTGTGCTTTATCACATCTTTGGAAAGCTGAGTTTTTCTCTAGCCACACCCAGGCCTCATTACTGCCACACCTGTTCTCAATCAAGAAATCACTTAAATAGGACCTGCCTGACAAAGTGAAGTAGACGAAAAGATCCTCAAAAGCTAGACATCATACTGCGATCCAAAGAAATTCAGGAACAAATGAGAAACAAAGTTATTGAGATCTATCAGTCTGGAAAAGGTTATAAAGCCATTTCTAAAACTTTGGGATTCCAGTGAACCACAGTGAGAGGCATTATCCACAAATGGGGAAAACATGGAACAGTGGTGAACCTTCCCAGGAGTGGCAGGCCGACTAAAATTACCCCAAGAGCGCAGTGACGACTCATCCAAGAGGTCACAAAAGACCCCACAACAACATCCAAAGAACTGTATGCCTCACTTGCCTCAGTTAAGATCAGTGTTCATGACTCCACCATAAGAAAGAGACTGGGCAAAAAGGCCTGCATGGCAGAGTTCCAAGACGGAAACCACTGCTGAACAAAAGGAACATAAAGAATCATCTCTGTTTTGCCAGAAAACATCTTGATGATCCCCAAGACTTTTGGGAAAATACTCTGTGGACTGACGAGACAAAAGCTGAACTTTTTGGAAGGTGTGTGTCCCATTACATTCGGCGTAAAAGTAACACTATCATGAACTGGTTCAGTTTGTCCTCCTGGCTTGGTTCCATGATTCTCCTTTGTGTGTCCTATTTTATCATTAGTGCATTGTCTAGTTTACCTTTGTCAGGTCTTGTGTTATTTTGCAATCCTTTCTGTGTTGGTGTGTTGTTTTGGGTTCTGACTGACGGGCTGTCAGGAGCATGTGGAAGTCTGCGCTTGGTGTGGACGTTGTCTGTCAGTCTGCCAGCCAGACCACGCCCTCTCTCTCTTTCGACACTCAGCTGTTCCCTGTGTGATGATTACTGCCCTGCTCCCATGCTCAGGTGTTCCCAGTCATTTGTTTATTCATTTTGTGTATTTAGCCAGCTCTTATTTTTTTGTTTCATTGCTGGATGATTGTTCCTGTCTCTGCCACGTTATGCAGTGGCCTGTCCTTGGGTTTTACTATGCCATGTTACGCCATGGTCTGCCCGCAACACGTTACTTCGTGTTAACTGTAAGTGTTTCTCCTTTTTGCATTTTTGTATGTCTGCACTCTTGGGACTTTATGTTAATAAATTTGTCTGTGGTGTTAGCTGCTCCTGAATCCGTCTCTTCTCCTCCATGCGCTATGTAAAAGTGTCAGGAATTCACGACAAACACAGCATTTCAGAAAAGGAACCTCATACCAACAGTAAAATATGGTGGTGGTCATGTGATGGTCTGAGATTGTTGCTACTTCAGGACCTGAAAGACTTGCTGTGGTAAATGGAAGCATGAATTCTGCTGTCTACCAAAAAATCCTGAAGGAGATTGCCCGGCCATCTGTTTGTGACCTCAAGCCGAAGCGCACTTGGGTTCTGCAGCAGGACAATGATCCAAAACACACCAGCAAGTCTACATCTGAATGGCTTAAGAAAACAAAATGAAGACTTTAGAGTGGCCTAGTCAAAGTCCTGACCTGAATCTGATTGAGATGCTGTGGCATGACCTTAAAAAGGCGGTTCGTGCTCGAAAGCCCTCCAATGTGGCTGAATTACAACAATTCTGCAAAGATGAGTGGGCCAAAATTCCTCCACAGCACTGTAAAAGACTCAATGCCAGTTATCGCAAACGCTTGTTTGCACTTGTTGCTGCTAAGGGTAGCCCAACCAGTTATTAGGTTTAGGGGCAATCACTTTTTCACACAGGGTCATGTAGGTTTGGATTTTTGTTTCCCTTAATAATAAACCCCTTCATTTAAAAACTGCATTTTGTGTTAACTTGTGTTATCTTTGTCTAATATTCAAATTTGTTTGATGATCTGAAACATTTAAGTGTGGTAAACATTCACGTTCACGGTTCACCACTGTTCCATGTTTTTGCCATTTGTGTATAATGGCTCTCACTGTGGTTTGCTGGAGTCCCAAAGCTTTAGAAATGGCTTTCTTTTGGTCTACTTCACTTTGTCAGGCAGGTCCTATTTAAGTGATTTCTTGATTGAGAATAGGTGTGGTAGTAATCAGGCCTGGGTGTGGCTAGAGAAATTGAACTCAGCTTTCCAAAGGTGTGATAAACCACAGTTGATTTATCTTTTAATGGAGGGGGGGTGTCACTTTTTGGTAAACGGTAAATTGCGTTCACTTACAGTGTTTTTTTTCTCATCTCTGGATGACCAAAGCGCTTTACAGATCCTGCTATCCACCCAATCATGCACACATTTTTCACACACAACCATGTAGGTTTGGATTTTTTTTTATTACCCTTAATAATAAACCCCTTCATTTAAAAACTGCATTTTGTGTTTACTTGTGTTACTCTGTGTTATCTGCCTGTGTGCAAACCACACAGGCAGACAGCAAAACAGGAAGTGACGATACGTTACCACAAGGAAGTGACGATCCGGCCCGGTGACGTGGGCTACATTGACAATTGGAGCTCTTTTTGGGGAAAACCTGGTCTTATGAGACGAGACAGCATTCATCCCACTTTGGATGGTGCTTCTCATTTATCTAAAAATCTGGCATCTTTTTTATCCAAATTTCCAAAACCATGACTACTCAGAGTTGGGACCAGGAAGCAGAGTCGCAGTCTTACACGCCTCTCTGCAGCTCCTCTTCATCCGCCACCCCTCAGCTTAGCCCCTGTCTTCCCCATCAGAAAATCGTTGTCTGCTCCCTCCAAAGTGAATAAAAATATAATGTATAAGCATCCCAAAGTGATAAAGCAAAATATTGGTAAAACTCAAATTAAACATAAAGCCTCTAAATTGAATGATTTGGCCTCTGTTCCTCCTTATAATTTAAAAATTAAATGTGGTTTATTAAATATTAGGTCTCTAACTCCCAAGTCTCTGTTAGTCCATGATCTGTTAATTGATCATCAGATTGATTTAATTTCCCTTACAGAGACTTGGTTAGGGCAAGAGGATTATGTTGGTTTAAATGAATCAACTCCCTCTGGTTATTTAAACTGTCAAAATCCCAGAAGTTCTGGTCGTGGAGGAGGAGTAGCATCAATTTACCATTCCAAATTACTAGTTAATGTAAAGCAAAAAACATGTTATAATTCCTTTGAGGGCCTGGTCCTCAGTGTTGGGCACTTTAGCAATTCCAGGTTAAACCCAATTTTATTTGCCATAGTTTATCGTCCCCCATCAACCTATTCAGAATTTTTATCCGAATTTGCTGATTTCTTAGCTGATTTAGTGCTGAAATCTGATAGAATAATTATAGTAGGGGACTTTAACATACATGTGGATGTAGATAGTGACTGCCTTAATGTGGCTTTTAATTCAATATTAGACTCGATTGGGTTTTCTCAGAAAGTAGGAAATTCTACTCATTACCTCCACCATACATTGGACCTTGTTCTGACATATGGCATAGAAATAGAAAATCTTGTAGTGTCTCCTCATAACCCTGTACTGTCAGACCATTGTCTGTTAACCTTTGATTTTACTATTTCTGACTATTTGGCTCCTAAAGAAAAATATTATCACAGTAGATGCCTCTCAGATGATGCTGTTTCCAAATTTATGCAGATTGTTTCCTCTATGCCATGTGTCAACACAACGGAAATAAGCTATAGACAGCTTGCTCCTTCTGTAATTGATAACATGGTGGATAGTGTTTCAGCTTCTCTGCATCAGGCTCTAGACTTGGTGGCTCCCTTAAAAAAGAAAAAGTCTAATCAGAGATTTTTAACTCCTTGGTTCAACACAGAAACTCGTAGCTTAAAACAGAAGACTCGTCAATTAGAAAGAAAATGGCGCTCTACTAATTTAGATGAAATCTATTTAGCTTGGAGAAATCATCTTTTAATTTATAAAAAATCTCTTAGAAAAGCTAGAACGAGTTATTACTCTGCATTAATAGAAGAGAACAAGAATAATCCCAGGTTTCTTTTCAGTACTGTAGCCAGGTTGACAAAGAGTCAGGACTCTGTCAATCCTAGCATCCCCTTAGAGCTTACTAGTCAGAACTTTATGAACTTTTTCAATAATAAAATTTCATCCATCAGAGATAAAATCAATCAGATTCTTCCCACAGTTAACTTAAATACTGTAACTACTACAACTCCTTCTATTGATGTCTGTCTTGATGAGTTTACTCCAATCGACCTTTGTGAGTTAGACAAAATAGTTTCCTCATCCAAACCTTCAACTTGTCTTTTAGACCCTATTCCTACCAGGTTATTTAAAGAAGTCTTCCCACTTATTGGTAGCTTTATTCTTCATATAATCAATTCTTCATTAACTTTAGGCCATGTACCGCAGGCTTTTAAAACGGCTGTAATTAAACCCTTACTCAAAAAGCCAACGCTAGATCCAGGAGCTTTAGCTAACTATAGACCAATCTCTAATCTCCCTTTCATTTCAAAAATCTTAGAAAGAGTTGTTGCTACGCAATTATTTGACCACCTGCAGGGAAATGGTTTACTTGAGGAGTTTCAATCTGGGTTTAGAATCCATCATAGTACTGAAACAGCCTTAGCGAAGGTCACTAACGACCTCCTCATTGCATCTGATAATGGACTAGTTTCTGTACTTGTCCTTTTAGATCTTAGTGCAGCTTTTGATACTATTGATCATAATATTCTACTTGATAGATTAGAACACTATGTTGGACTTAATGGAACTTCGTTGCAGTGGTTTAGATCTTATTTATCTGATAGGTTCCAGTTTGTTCATGTAAATGATGAGTTTTCTCTCAGCTCAAAGCTTAGTCATGGAGTTCCACAGGGATCTGTGCTTGGCCCTACTCTTTTTAGTTTATATATGCTTCCGTTAGGCAACATTATTAGAAAGCACTGTATACATTTTCACTGTTATGCAGATGACACACAATTATACCTGTCAATGAAGCCAGATGATAGTAATCAATTAGCCAAGTTAGAAGCCTGTCTTAAGGAAATCAAAGCTTGGATGACTTGTAATTTCCTGCTATTAAATTCAGATAAGACTGAAGTCATTCTTGTTGGTCCAGAAAACCTTAGAAATTCCTTTCCAAATCAAACTTTCAGTTTGGATGCAGTTACTCTTTCTCTTAATAGCTCTGTGAGGAACCTTGGAGTTATTTTTGATCAGGATTTGTCCTTCAATTCACATATTAAATTTGTTTCTAAGACTGCCTTCTATCATTTGCGTAATATTGCCAAGATTAGGAGCATCTTGTCTCAGAGTGATGCTGAGAAGCTGATCCACGCTTTTGTTAGCTCGAGATTAGATTATTGTAATTCTTTATTATCAGGCTGTCCTAAAACATCTTTAAAAAGTCTTCAGCTGATCCAAAATGCTGCAGCAAGAGTTTTAACAGGTACTAGAAAGAGAGATCATATCTCTCCGGTTCTGGCCTCCCTTCATTGGCTTCCCATAGAGTTTAGAATTAAGTTTAAAATCCTTCTTCTTACTTACAAAGCTCTAAACAATCAGGCTCCTTTTTATTTAAAAGATCTGATACTACCGTATCATCCTAACAGAGCACTACGCTCCCAAAATGCAGGTTTACTTGTAATACCTAGAATCTCCAAAAGTACAATGGGAGGCAGAGCCTTCAGTTATCAAGCTCCTCTCCTGTGGAATCAGCTGCCAATCTGGATTCGGGAGTCAGACTCGATCTCTGTTTTTAAGAATAGGGCTAAAACCTACCTTTTTGATATAGCCTACAATTAGGGAGGGATCATGTGTTTCTGAACCCTCCCTTAGTTATGCTGCTAATAGGTTTAGTCAGCCGGGGGACCTTCAGTAATGCACTGGGCCTCACTCCTTTCCTCACTCTCTATGAAATATTTTTTTTTTGCTGGTCATTAACATTTGTTTGTTCTCTCCCATAGATTGAGTCCCCATCGTGCTGTTTGCTCTCTACATGTCTGTTCTTTTCTTCTTCTCTGTCCCCTCACCCCCCAGCCAGTCGCAGCAGATGACTGCCCCTCCCTGAGCCTGGTTCTGCTGGAGGTTTCTTCCTGTTAAAAGGGAGTTTTTCCTCTCCACCGTCGCCAAGTGCTTGCTCACAGGGGATCGCCTGATTGCTGGGGTCTTTCTGCAACTGTGGGGGTTCCCCCCTACAGTTGATAGTGCTATGAGATGACTGTTGTTGTGAAATGGCGCTATATAAATAAAGTTGAATTGAATCTTTGTCTAATATTTATGTTTGCTTGATGATCTGAAACATTTAAGAGTGACAAATACAAAAAAATGAGAAATCAGGAAGGGGGCAAATACTTTTTCACGCCACTGTGTGTGTGTGTGTGTGTGTGTGTGTGTGTGTGTGTGTGTGTGTGTGTGTGTGTGTATATACACACAGTATGTGTGTGTATATGTATACATATATTTATATGTGTGTGTGTGTGTGTGTGTATATATCTGCCAAGAATGTGCCACTAGTCCAGCAAAAGCTAGTGGTACTCAAATACTTTGCAAGCAGTTTCATGAAATGGTCAGTCAGAAAGCAACTCATACCGGCTCGGATGTCGCCCGGGTTAACAAGGTCAGGAGTTCCTGACAGCGGAGGGCGAGGGACAGAGCTGCGTGGAGGAATCTGATCAGACCTAAATGAAACAGTCATTGTCGCCCCGACAGACTGCTATGATGATGATGGTGTGTGTGTGTGTGTGTGTGTGTGTGTGTGTGTGTGTGTGTGTGTGTGTGTGTGTGTGTGTGTGTGTGTGTGTGAATTGTCCTCTCTGGGTTGGGGATGAGCTCCTGCCCCAAGTGGAGGAGTTTGAGTATCTTGGGGTCTCATTCATGAGTGAGGGGAGAATTGAGCGAGAGATTGACAGATGGATCAGAGCAGCGTCTGCAGTGATGTGGACATTGTACCAGTTTGCTGTGGTGAAGAGGTAGCTGAGCTCTCAAGCAAAGCTGCCGATTTACCGGTCAATCTACATTCCTACCCTCACCTATGGTCACGAGCTTTGGGTAATGACCGAAAGAATTAGACTGTGGATACAAGCGGCTAAAATGAGCTTTCTCTGTAGGATTGCTGGACTCACCCTCAGAGATGGGGTGAGGAGCTTAGTCATCCGGGAGAGGCTCAGAGTAGAACCGCCGCTGCTCCACATTGAAAGGAGCCAGGTGAGGTGGTTTTGGGTATCTGATCAGGATGCCTCCTGGACGCTTTCCACTTGAGGTGTTTCGGGCACGTTCCACTGGGAGGAGACCCCGGGGCAGACCCAGGACACGTTGGAGAGACTGTCTCCCAGCTGGCCTGAGAATGTCTTGGCATCCTCTCTGAAGAGCTGGAGCAGGTGGCTGGGCAGAGGGAGGTTTGGGTTTCTCTGCTTGAGTTGCTGCCTCTGTGACCCTGGACCTCTGGATAAACGGTAGAAGATGGATGGATGGATGTTATACTCCAAGGTTCCTAATACAATTAAAAAACAGTCTGGGCCTATTCTCTTATCTTTTTTCAGTGTGGTATAAAGTTAAGCGGCTTGCTAACGTTCATACGTTTTTTCTTCAGTCATCTGTTTTTCAGAATTAGTCCTTATTGACTGAAGTTAAACCAATAACTTTTCCACATGGGAGTAATAAAGTCATAAATAATTTAAAAGATATTGTGAGAGATCAGGGCCTCTGTGAATTCCAGGATTTAAGAAATTCCATAACCTTCCAGGCACGTCCTTCTTCTCTTATCTCCAGTTACATGCTGCAATGCGTGCTCAGGGTGTTCCATAGGGCACAATACTGGGAAATCACCCTCTTTATTTAATTTTAAGTGCCAAAGGTAATCACAGTGGTGCTGTATCTAAAATTTTTTAAATTTGTTCGAGGTTTATATAAGGTTTCACTATCTGTTAAAACCTCTTAACATTCTTGTGTCCCGCCCATGGGACGTTTTACATTGGCTGAAAATTGGCTGGAATGCTAAGGGGAACACACTGGATAAGAGATACTGATAATTCTTTAGAAACTGACTAGCAGACTGTATGGGTGAATTCATCTCTGTCATCCCAAAATTTAAATCATCAAATGATACACTACAAATTTGTTGATGGATTTTATTTTACACCACGGACGTCATATCAGTTGAAATTGAGAGCTAACCCATTTTGTGACTTTTGTCCTAATAATACTGTTGGCACCTTTTATCATATGATTTGGGAGTTAAGTGGATTTTTACTATCTTACTTGTCAGAGGTTATTTCCATTCATTCACCCGTAAGAGCACTGAGGTCAACCAACCAGCTGCCCTTAGATGTGCCAACATCAAAGTTAAACGGAGAGGTGGTCGAGTGTTTGCAGTGGCTGCTCTAAGACTGTGTGACACTGCTGAGTCATTCATCATTTTTAAGCCTCATCTGTTTTCATTGTCGTTTGATTCAAGTGGAGAGTGAAAACTCAACAGCAGTTGACTGCATCCTGTGTTGTTTTTATTCTATTTTTTCTTTCTTATGCGTTTTCTTTTTATGTATATTTTGGTTTTGTTTGATTTTTTTTTAAAAAATATTTTTATCTGGCTGTACAGCACTTTGGTCAATTTGACTGTTTTTAAAAAGTGCTTTGTAAATAAATCTGACTTTGACATTGAATACATTTTGTGAGAACCTCAAAAAAGAATTCACAGTTCATAAACTGCAGCTTTTGAAAAGTTGATATAAGTATTGCCATATACCTTTAATCAAAAATAAAACAAAAGTTTTAATTTATATCCTGCTGTGTTTAAGCCATTTCTGGTTTCTGTGTGTGTTTGTGTGAGGTGGGCCACTAGTCTGTCTGTAGTATTTCCATGTGTAGCACAGTCATCCGTGGGTTCCTTGTGTTCTTGCTGTGACACATGCCTCCTACTTGACTCCCTGCTTGACAGGGCCATTGTAGTGGTGAAATGTAAAGGATGTTGGGACAAATCACACCTCTTCCTCTTCCTTCCTGGAGTCAACTTGTTGTTCATCTTTTACTCTCTTGTTCTACTAATGTATAATGAGCTTTACTAAAAAGAAAATGAAAGAGAATTAAATGAGATTAGATAATTAAGGAATAATCTGATATGAAAGTGGTTAGTACAACTAAAGCAATTTGATGAGATAACAATATATTCATAATATTTGTACATATTTATCTTTTTCTTTATTTTATCATTAATCTCGCCCACCCTCCAGCAACCAATCCCAGAGAAAACGTTTTATAATTTGAAACCTAAATACTGACAGGTATGGGAGAGATGTAATGTGGTTGACATTTTTTCATGGTCATATTGACAACATTTCATGAGAATAAATTTTTTAAAGAATCAGGGATGGCAATTTTCCGCCGATCCGCAGATTTCCGATTTATTTTCAAATTGATCATTTCTGTGAATCGTCTAAATCCGTTGAGAAAATTTTAGGGGGGTAAGGTACCTTATTGTTACCGATTTTAGCGAAAATCAACATGATTACATAAGCGCTCGGCGCTTCCCCGGAAGTCGTCTCCCGCGATAACCCGGTTATGTTGTGTTCAAGCTACTGCTGTATTGCAGTAGCTTGACAGCCCTGCGATTGGATAGTTGCAAACGACTGGACCAATCAAATGGCTCGTTGTATGCTTTTTCAAAGATTCATGGCGGCGTGTTCTCAGGGATGTGATTTTCTGCTAATTCGCCGAATTCCGCTTTATTTTATCTTCCAGGAAGATAAAGTACGTTAAGTACGTTAGCGGCTTGTGGTCCACGAACGCAGTGAAGCTGCGCCCTTTCAGGCAGGACTGGAAGTGGCGTATGGCCAGGTGGAGAGTCATTAACGCTCTGTTACTGGCGGCGTACAACGGCTGTATGAGCTGGGCTGGCGCGAGGGAGGAAACGGTAATAAAAGTTAACCATCCCCTTTTATGATTCCAAACAGTTTGAAATTGACAGTGCACAGTGGACATTGACTCATAACTTTTGAATATTTCTAAGACTTGGCTACATCAGTGATTGTGCAAATTGAACTGCTCAAGTCTCAATGGAGATTGAAACTGGTGATCTGAAATGAATGCTGAAATTATAAAAAGTAATGGTATGTTGGAATTTTATTTCTATTATGGAATAGATAAAATTAACTGATTTTGATTTGATCAAGTGTTAAAGCATGTGATGGATAATGCTTGTTGGAATATTTTAGGAATGCTATCTTCTTGGAACACAAGTCAATATTATACAGTAATAAGTGGCATTCAGCTGTTTGTTTTATGTCATTTTAGCACAGTTCTGGTACTTAAAAATCATAAAAACCCAGGAGCTTCGGGGGGCTTTGCCCCCCTTGCCCACCCCCACCCACCCACCCACCGGGGCTCTGCCCGGGACCCCGCTGGGGGACTGTGTCCCCCAGACCCCCTGCTGAATTTTCAGATAATTTCCCCAACCCCAAATCACATCGCTGGTTCGTGTTGGAATTCTGAGCTTTCGGTATTGTTTTCAGCGGAATTATGAGATTTTTATCGAAGGATCAGGAGTCATCAGTGCTAGAAATTGACAAAAGTGTCAAAAATAAGTTCTGATGGAATTAGCTTGAGAGAAAAGTGACGGTAAAGGTGAAAATTGGCTCAAAGTTTGACGAGGTAACAGAAACACTCGGACAATTTCTGAAGAAACCAGAAAAGGAGATGAAGTTCAGAGACTGACACAGCTTGCTGCCAAAAGGAAGAAAGTTTCACATTAGAAGTGACTTGGTGACCAGTGTAGATATTGTAAGAAACTCTTATAGAACTGTTAAATATGTTGGACTAAAGACAGTGAGACAACATTGAAGAAAAAGTAAGTTAACTTTTCATTAAATTTAATGATTTATCCAAGTCTAGTATTTCATTTTTTTAAATCATTTTTTTCAGTCTAAATTACTTCTGTTTTACTGAAAACATCCCAGCTTCAGGAGGGCTGCGCCCCCCCCCCCCCGGCCCCCCATAAGTCAATCGACCAAATTAGATTTCAGCTGAAATCAGAATTTCCTGTTGCCTTCCCTGAAGAATACACCCAGAAAGCTTTTAGAAAGGTGAAAGTGGAATTTCTTGAAAAAAAGTTGATTTTTTTGTAATTTACGGGTCCAAAACAATCATAACATTTACATTTGGCTAAAGCCCAGAACGACAAATGCTAAGGAACATTATTTTTTCTTGTCGCAGAAACACTGCATGCCACCATGAAAACTGTTGCCGCACTGTTGTGCAACCTTTTACCAACCTTGATGAAACCCCAACAATCGCAATATTTCACAGTTTCCGTGAGATACTACCCTAAGGAAACTACAGCAGCCAGTAAGGATCTCAAAGCCAGCAGGGTAAACTGGTACTAGGTGTCATCATTTAGCAGGAAGCTCATGGGATGTCAGATACTGTGAGATACCTGTGACTTCTGTATATTTGTCTCATAGCAACCGTGCCCTTACATTGATTTCACTGCTTTTGAAACAAATGCACGTTTATATTGGGAGGGGAGGAAACTTATGACCATGAGCATATCAGCTGAAGGACTTGTTGGTATTTTATTAGTGAAATTGTATTTAGATGTTATATAATGATTAGAGGAAGTACAGTTTTTGGGACATCTGTGATGGAGTTTTGTGGTTGGACAGACACATAGAGTAAAGCCCAATTCATGGTGGCAAAAACACACTGGTACGCGAGTCGAACACTACACAGAGGGTGAGCGCTGATCAAGCACATGCAGCCCCAAAAAAGTGAACACATGTACAAGAACCACTGATGTGTATAGAGAACACTGGATCGTGCACTGGCCGGCAGAAGTGATGCCACTGGAAACTCTGTGGCCACCATTTTAGTACACCCAAAACACTAATTGAGTCAATGGAGAATGAATGGATTTAGTAGTAAACAGTGGCACTTTAACCTCAATAACTTCCCACAAAATTTGATTTTGAACTTCATGGTATGGAGACACAGCTTATAATCTTGCACAACCGGTGAACTATAGAAATTGAGTTGACATTATGTTTAGCTGCCGTGGGAAGGCTGGATAATTGGAAAAGTCAAGCCAAGGAGAGTAGTTCTGTGAGTAACACATGCAGTTAGTGTGTTTAGGCATGTCGTCATAATAGTACTGTCCTCCTGATAACAGTCCTATATGAGTAAACTTAAAATATCATGAATAGGACTTCCGGTTATGGCGGCCACCTAGAAGGACACGTATCACTCTGCTCTGCTCCTAGAGATAAAAATTCGGCAAATAACTCTCTCATTTGGAACAGAATTTTTCCCAGCGTTTGGGCGAGGATATGCAGGTGAAGCCTAAGGCTGGGAAATCAGGTGGGGGAAAAATTGAACCGCCGAAGCAGTCCAAATTAACGGACTTTCACGTCTGTGGCGCAGCAGGAAAAGCTGCGGATATGGCGGATGAAACTAGCGGTGGTGCGGTAACTGCTGATGATGGCGGCACAGGTGCAGTGCTGGCTGCCATTAGCTCAATGAGAGCAGACTTTTCCGTTAAACTTGATGGGATTATCGCAGCGTTGGATGCAATGAGAAAGGAATTGGGTGACTGCGTGGAGCGAGTGACGCAGGTGGAGCTTCGTGTTTCTAGTGCGGAGGATGACGTCGGCGGACTTCAATTAAAGGTGCGCACTTTGGAAAAAAAAAATAAATGTCTGGAAGATAATGTCCTGGACTTGGAGTCCCGGTCGAGACGGAACAACCTGAGGCTGGTGGGTCTACCGGAGGGAGCCGAAGGTCGTGATTCATGCTCCTTTTTGGAGGGGTGGATCCCGGAGGCGCTGAACAACGCGGAGCTAAATTCATCAGTCGTCTTGGAAAGCGCCCACCGAACAGGCCCACCGAGAGATAACAAGGCAGCACCGAGGACGCTAATTATGAAGTTCCTCAGCTACAGAGACAGGATGACGATCTCCAACGCGGTGCGGGCCAAAGGAGAAATTAAATACCAAGATCAGCAGGTGCGGTTCTACCCAGATTTGGCCTCAGGAATCCAACAATTAAGGAAGCAGTTTGACCCCATCCGTAAAGAACTGCGCAACCTTGGGATTCATCATGGAGTGATTTACCCTGCAAGACTTCTGGTCACATATGAGGGCAGAACACACATCTTCAAGACCCCTGAGGAGGCGCAGGAGCTCATCAAGAAGATCCAGGAAGAGACTGGTGGGAGCTAAGCATGAACAGAATATAGGGTAGAATATTTAAGCATTTACATAGGCATTTAACTGATTTGAAGCATATAGCAAGTTTACAAAATATAGATTGTATTACATATTAAAAAAAAAAAAAACAACTAAGATGTACAAAATTGCTATAAAATTTTGGAGTTAAATTGGAAAATTACAGAAGAGAGTTAATGTTACGTTATTAAAAGCAGTAGAGTTAGGGTGATTGGGAGGATGAAGAAGGAGTGGCTTTGGCTGATCCTCGTGGGTGTGGCGCGGTCAATGGCTATAGCGGGAGACGGAATTTTTTTTTTGATTTTGGGGGGTTTACCACGAAGGTGGGAAGGGGGAATTTGTTTGTGTGTAGTTTGTAGGATGAATGTTCAACCACTCATGTTTTTGCTTCTCTGTATGAGCATGTTTATATTGCAAGGTAATCCTAAACCCCCTATTGATCATAGACCAAAGCGTTAATCTTAATTTAACTTCATGGAATTGCAGAGGTCTACAAAATTTAAAAAAACTTAAACAAGTTATGAATAAAATAAAAGACATAGGTTCAAAAATTGTGTTTTTACAAGAAACCCATCTAATAGAGGAGGATGTAAAAAGAATTAGGAGAAGATGGCAAGGAAGTGTGTTCACCTCATCATTTTCATCCCGAGCCAGGGGAGTTATGACTCTCATACATAAATCAGTCCCATTTCAAGTGAAAAATGTAATTGGAGACAAATTTGGAAGATATCTAATTATTCAAGGATCTTTGCTATTAGAAAACATAAATCTGGTGAACTTATACGGTCCCAACATAGATGATCAAAAGTTCTTTGATAATTTATTTCTTATCTTATCATCACTTACAGGGCAACATATAATAGCAGGGGATTTTAATTGTACATTGAATCCCGGTATAGACAGATCAACAGGACTGGACTGTACACACAATGGATGCAGGATGATCATTAAGCATTCTATGAAAGAATTGAGATTGCTGGATATATGGAGAGAAATGAAACCACAAGTTAAAGCCTACTCTTGTTATTCTAATACCTACAAGTCATTCTCACGTATTGACTATTTTTTGATCTCCACAGAATTAAGGTCCAAGATTCAAAACTGCTTTTATGATAATATTGTGATCTCTGATCATGCACCCTGTTGTCTCGTATATGTAGATAAGAAATTGACAAAGGAGCCAGGTAGGTGGCAATTTCAGCATAAATGGCTTCAGGATGAGGAATTTGTTAAGTACATAGAAAAACAGATAGATGAGTTCTTCGATATTAATACTACACAAACATCAGCATGTATAAAGTGGGAGGCTTTCAAAGCTTTTATTAGGGGACATATTATTAGTTATACAGGTTCAAAATCTAAGAAGACTCGAGAGGAGAGAGTCCAATTGGAACACAAATTAAAAATTCTTCAAGAAAAAGTGTATGCAGGAAGTGACCCAAAGTTAGAGAATGAATTAATAATTCTGAGAGCTGAATATGACAAAAAATCAGCGAATAGAGCTGCCTCGAGTCTTCTAAGATTGAAGCAATCTTTTTATGAACAAGGTGAAAAATCAGGAAAATTATTGGCATGGCAGATTAAACAATTAGAATCTAAAACACCAATTACCAGTATTATAAGTAACGGACAGATAGTTGTAGATCCTTTAGAAATTAATAGAGCCTTTAGAGATTACTATGAAAAATTATATGATACAAAAAATGAAACTGACTTAACAAAACTAAATGGGTTTTTGGACGAACTATCTATACCGTGTATTCCAAATGAAAACAGGGAGATACTGGAGTCTAAAATTAGTCAAGAAGAAGTTGGGCTAGCCATTGATAATATGAAATCAGGAAAAAGTGCAGGACCAGATGGTCTTCCAGTTGACCTCTATAAAAAATTTAAGAATAAATTAATAAAACCTTTTTTGGAAATGGTTTTAGAAGCATTTCAAAATAGTAATTTACCATCATACATGAATAATGCTTTAATTATACTGTTGCCAAAACCAGGTAAACCCTCTAATAAATGTGAAAATATGAGACCAATAAGCCTATTAAATGCTGACCTTAAGATAATCTGTAAAATTTTAGCCAGACGAATACAAGAAATATTACCAAATATTATTAACCGAGATCAGAATGGCTTTATAAAGGGAAGACAAGGCTTCCATAATGTAAGAAGATTATTCAATATTATTTACTCTAATAAAGAAGCACCGGATACAGCTCTCCTATCATTGGACGCTGAAAAGGCCTTTGATAGGGTCGAATGGCCCTTTCTTTTTGAAGTCTTACAAAGGTTTGGATTTGGAAATAATTTCATAAAATGGGTTCAGATAATATATAATAATGCTACAGCAGAAATCCTAACAAACAGCAATATCTCAAAATCAATAAAAATCAATAGAGGATGTCACCAGGGCTGTCCACTTTCGCCTTTGCTGTTTACTATGGCAATTGAACCTTTAGCGATGGCAGTACATTTACATCCGCAAATATATGGAATTAAGGTTGGACCAACAGAACATAAAATCTCCCTGTACGCTGATGACATAATTTTGTTTATGTCGAATCTTAAAAAATCAATTCCGACCTTGTTGAATTTAATAAAGAATTTTGGGGAAATATCAGGATATAAAATAAATAAAACTAAATCTTCAATATTAATGCTAAATGAGTCCCAGAGAAAGCACCCAGCTTCTGAGGTAAATCAATTCAATGTTGTAAATCAGTTTAAATATTTAGGAATTCAAATTGTGCCCAAGCTGGAATCAGTCGCCAGTGCCAACTACGAAGCCTTAATGACAGACATTAATGAGTTAATTCAGAGATGGATGTCACTACCAATGTCGATGATTGGGAGAATTAATATACTTAAAAGTAATATCTTACCCAAAATACTTTATTTATTTCAATACATTCCTTTACCACCACCTTCAGATCTATTCTCAAGAATTAAAAAAAAGTTAGTGGAGTTTATATGGAACAATAGGAAGGCTAGATTACGTCTGTCCTTACAATATTTACCATTTGATCGTGGAGGTCTGAAATGTCCAAACTTTATGTTGTATTACTGGTCAGCACAACTGAGGTCTATGACATATTATTTTTCATCAAATGATCTCCCTCACTGGACTGAAATGGAATCATACAATTTACCATTACCTCTTCCCATATTCATATACTCAGACTCGGCAAAAAAATTACAGAAACAAGTTAAAAACATATGATCCAAATATGGTGTGAAACTAAAAAATATTTAAAAGAACCACACTTACTGTCACAATTTAGTCCAGTATGGGGTAATCAATATTTTAAACCAGGGAGAGCGGATGCTGTATTTAAAGTATGGAATTTAAAAGGGATCCAAAAAATTCAAGATTTATATTTGTCATGTGCAGATAACATAATGTCTTTTGAAGAGCTGAGGATCAAATTTAATCTTAATAGAACACATTTTTTTAAATATCTTCAGATTAGGAACTTTATTCGATCAAATCAAAACAATGCTCTCACTCGACCTATTTATTCATCCTTGGAAAAAATCTTGACGAAAGATAGTAAGAGAAAGGGTATTATTTCAGAGTTTTATAACTCATTGACATTATCTTCAAGTGAAAACTCACAGAAAAGACTGAATTATTGGAAAGAAGACCTGCAAACTGAAATCTCAGAGGAACAATGGGAATTGGCTTGTACAGAAGCTCAAACCAAATCAATAAATATACGTCTAAAATTGATACATTTTAAATGGTTAATGCGGATGTATGTTACACCGGTGGAATTAAATAGATATAACAAAAACATACCAGATACATGCACAAAATGTATGGAAAGTAAAGGAACCTTATTTCATTGTTTATGGGAATGTAGGAAAATTAGAATGTTTTGGGAAGAGGTGAGGGGAACAATTGAAAAAATAATTTCAAAACAAATCATATTGAATCCTAAATTGTTTTTGTTGGGTCTGCATCCAGAAAAGCACAACTTTAATTAAAGTGAAAGAGCATTCATAGACCTCAGTTTGTTTAACACCAAAAAATGTATTGCACTATTGTGGAAAAAGACTCATAGACCAGATGTGACTCAGTGGTTAAGACAGATGTTAACAAACCTTCCACTAGAAAGAATAACATACATACTGAAATCAAAGGAAACTGTGTTTGAGAATATATGGAGACCTTTTATTGATTATGTAAAGAATTTAAACATAACTTTTGAAGAGGAAGGTGAATGATGTGTGTGGACCTTATAAATTCCAAACTGGTGAATGTATAATATGTATACTTATGTAATGGATTACCTAGGCTAAACAGAGGAGCATTGTTGAAGACCTGTTCCTGTTAGTGGTTGTTGGTGTGTTTTAGTACATTTTTTTTATTACTTTAGTGTTAGTGTTTGATTGTTTGTGTTATGTTTGTAAAAAAGGTTCAATAAAAATATTGTGGAAAAAAATATCATGAATAGCATTAATAAGATGAGGTAAGATAAGCCTTTATTAGTCCCATAATGGGGAAATTCCAGGATTGCAACAGCACAAAGATACGAACACTCAGAGCAATAATTTAGAAGATAAGAAAATAAGAGCAGTGAATATACATATGTACACATAAATATATAAATATATATATACACAGTGCAGAGCATTGTAGCTAGATGGAATAAACAGCATAACGGTCTATTTGGTTACCCCACATAGTATGAATATGTACCCATACGTATTGTCACCCTCCATAGCGACTGATATTGTCCTAGTTGTATACTGGAGGGAGACCATTTTGTGTAAGTCTGTTGCGTCTTTTGCATTCAATACTATTAGGTCGTGACGTTTTTTTGCTATCTCTGCGAGCAGCCCTGCTTAGGTTATAAAGTCTGACAGCCGTAGGTAGGAAGGACCTGTGAAACCTCTCAGTCGCGCATCTAGGATGATGTAGTCTACTGCTAAATGAGCTCCTCAGTGCGTTCAGTATGTCCTGCATAGGGTGGGACTTGGACTCCAGCAGAGATGACAGTTTAGCCACCATCCTTCTCTCTCCTACCTCCTCCACTGGGTCAAGGCGCTGCCGCAGGACAGAACTAGCTTTCTTGATCAGTTTGTTCAGTCTCTTCCTGTCGGCTGCTGTAATGCCACTGCCCCAGCAGACCACTCCAAAAATGATGGCTGATGCCACCACCGAATTGTAGAAGGTCTTCAGGAGCACCCCTTGTACACCAAAAGACCTGAGCCTCATCAGTGGGAATCTTGCTATTACGTGCCTAGGCCTAACCTAATTAGCAAAATATAGGATCACAACCTTTTCACAAAGGTCCTATTTAAATTAAGGAAGAATTTTGAGAAAAAGGGCCTCACATATTTTTGTGATGGTGTAGATCTAAGCTTTGCTATACATAGCCTGTTTAACTAGTATAGACTAACCATATATTGAAATATTTTGTCACACTCTGATGAATAGGCCCAAATGGAATAAAAGTTAAGGTTTAATGCTATTTCTTATATAGTTCATCACTTTTAGGATTCTGATACAAAACATGACGCCTTCCCTCCTGCTTGCACATCCTGGACTTGGGAACAGGCAATGGAGCAGTTAAAGGTGATTGGTGATCAACAAAAATCGGCATGTAGAATTGATCCAGTGTTGACTGGTAATCAGTAGTTGATGACCAGCATCAGGAATAATTTAGCACAGATATAAATACTGTCAGATGATCAGGAATCAGAAGTCCTGTCCTTGGTGATCACTGTCCCTGGTACGTATATTATAAATAATTCAATCATCATATGTGTACCACCATCATGACCATTGTGCACAGATGACCACCATCACAAGTAAATTAAGAGTTCACGGATATTTAGACTGTGTGATGACCAGCATTTTGAATAAATTAATTTATTCAGCATGCTGGTCATCATATTTTGCAAATTAAGATTAGGCCTAGGCACTTAAAGCAAGATTAAAGCACTGCATGATATTTTAATTTACTCATATAGGACTATCATTAGGACTATTATTATGATGGCATGCCTAAACACACTAACTGCATGTATTACTCACAGAACTGCTCTCCTTGGCTTGACTTTTCCCATTATCCAGCCGTCCCATGGCCGCTAAACATAATGTCAACTCAGTTTCTATAGTTCATCAGTTGCGCAAGATTACAAGCTGTGTCTCTATACCAAGAAGTTCAAAATCTGTTAATTTGGGAAGTTATTGAGGTAAAAGTGGCACCATTTACTACTTAACCCATTCATTCTCCATTGGCTCGATGAGTGTTTTGGGTGTACCAATATGGCGGCCCGGTGGCTTCACTCGGCTCTGTACTAGCCAGTGTTTTCTAGCCACCTTATTCCTGTAGGAACGATTATGGACGGAACTTCTGGTTTCGGCTGAAGTAGTGTTAAATCAGTCAGCAAGAGCGGAGTAGCAGGGACATTTAAAATAGCGTTTTGAAAAGTTTTTCAAACGTCGGGGTCACGTCACTTCCGGTTAGTAACACATCGCCGCCATCTTAACTCGGTGAAAACAAACCCGTTACCAAGCCTTGTCGAGTGCAGTGTTTTGACTTTTTGTCATGGCCTGTGACTACATAGAAAAGCTTGATGAGTCAGCCAGGCTACGTTATCAGGAGAAACTGACAGCAAGTGGACTGACAGATTGCCCATACAAGCTACCAGCTGGAAAATGGGTTAATGACCCGACCAGGTGGCCAGCTGTGCAGTGGCCGGACGTGTACAGCTACTTGATCGACACCCCTGGTAAGTATATTTGCTTCGACCCATATTAACATGATTAACCCTCTTACATGTTTTGAATGTTTTTAAGGAAAGGCCCCTATGGGTAACATGACCAATCCATTAAATATCAGGGCAGCACAGGAGTAATTCTTAAAAGAAATAATTAAATGATCCCACACAGGGATCTTGAAAATCATGAAAATATGGTATATTCTCAAGACCCTGAGTTTCAAGTATTCAACTATTGTTGTCAAATGCAAAGCTGGCCCAACAGGTCTTGTTAAGTAATTGAACAATTAAGGCCACGTGGTTGCCTTTGTCACCTCCTCTTTCATTAATGGCCTGCCCCTTTGTTGCACTATTTACTACAGTCTACAGTTAAATTAGTCAGGCTGACTGCACATAGGTCTGTATTGTTGGATGAAAACGGAATCAGTCATGCATTTCCACAGACGAAATGTCCGTCTCTGTTTACAATACGATACGGTCGAGTGCAAGCATGATGTTTGTGTCTGTGAACATTCCGTCTTTTGGCGAACTGATACGTAAGAATGTTTACAGTTTTATGAGAAGGTTGCTGGCATGTAACAATCATCTTATATCAGCAATTGTCAACTCGTCACTCACACTTCACTCCAGCATTTGGAAGTGGTGGTGCTCCATATTATACTGAGCCCATTACTGTATGTTATTGTTGTTACAAGATCGCCGAGTGTCTGCTGATATGTATATACACTACCGTTCAAAAGTTTGGGGTCACTTAGAAATTTCCTTATTTTTGAAAGAAAAGCACTTTTTTTCGATGAAGATAACTTTAAACTAATCAGAAATGCACTCTATACATTGCTAATATGGTAAATGACTATTCTAGCTGCAAATGTCTGGTTTTTGGTGCAATATCTACATAGGTGTATAGAGGCCCATTTCCAGCAACTATCACTCCAGTGTTCTAATGGTACAATGTGTTTGCTCATTGCGTCAGAAGGCTAATGGATGATTAGAAAACCCTTGTGCAATCATGTTAGGTCTGCAATGCTGTAATTGCTGCAAATGGAGGATTCTTTGACGAAAGCAAAGTTTGAAGAAAAAAATTATTATTTCAAGTACAAATCATTATTTCTAACCTTGTCAATGTCTTGACTATATTTTCTATTCATTTTACAACTCATGGTGGTAAAGAAGTGTGACTTTTCATGGAAAACACAAAATAATTGTCTGGGTGACCCCAAACTTTTGAACGGTAGTGTACTTTTATTTTATCTGTTTATCTTTTTTCTACTTGTTTTGGTTTTGCTCTTGCTATGAACCCTGAGTCTGAAATAAACGTTTGAATTTTGAATTTGAATTTACAATACAGAGAGGCTTGTGTCGGCGGCTAGCATTTTCAAAACGTGACCCATCAAGTGGCAACTAATTAAACTAACACAATATCACTCAATTACCTGACATAGGACGTGATGAGCTGAATATAATGCACTACGACGGGCTGGACAAGCTTGACTGGGTCACGGCAGCTGCCTGGGACTAGGTCGCCACTGAATTGTTTTCACCTAGTACGGCGTTGCCATGTGGGTTGCTAACCGGAAGTAGGCCAAATGCCCGGATGCCCGACTGCGCCCATAGTCCACATACGTGGCACTCAAATGGCAGCTAATTTAAACACTTGTAGATTTTGTATTTTTTGAATGTTTTGGCGTATTTCTGGCACTTGCTGGTGTTCGTGGTTGTGCCATAGACTGGATAAATGGAGGCTTCTTTGTGGCTCTGACTAGATTCTACATCTGCTTTGAAGTAAATCTGATTATGTCCAATATATTTTAACAAAATGCAGCCAACTTTATTGCAGTGGAGACGTTGGTATTGTGACCCGTGCTGGCAAAATGAGTCAGAATGTGCATCGGGTCATTATGAATACAGGCAACGAGAAGTCATAAATCATGGCTCTTTCTTTGTTTGGTAGTGGCAAAGTCCCAGTAAACCCCCCATGAGTGTCTGGTGTCATTCTAAAGCTTAGAAATTGTACTTTATAAAAATACCTATGTTTTTGCGGAAGACATAACTCCCCATCGATAGAACGCGAGTTTTCAACCTAGCTAAAATATAAACAAATCATCTTTTTCTGGGTCAGTTTTTGCACACTACCTACAAATTAAATGTCATTTTGAAGGTCTTTCAATACAGAATATGGAAATAACGTTACATTAGTTTTGAAAATGTCCTCAAAGCGACTCATTTTACCAGCAAGGGTCATTTGTTTACATCGTTAGCATCTTAGCAGTGGCGCTAACTAACGGAACTACTGTGTACGAGGCCACTTTTTAAGGTCATCTTCCCATCCCTCGATAGTCATGGAAAGTGGTATGATTATGTTACTGTTTTGAGGTGCAAGAGGCCGTGTTCCCACATTTCTGATGCCGAAGTCATTGTTTTTTAACAAGGAAAAGTGTCCTGTTTCAGTGACAACCATATGTTCTAAACTAGTACCAGAAGTTGCTACGGTACCATAATTCATGCAATGCATCATGGGGCCTAGGAATAAGGTGGATACATATCAGTGACAAGAACTCAGTGGCCACAGTGAACTGCGTATGCACCAGGTAATTCCCACCATGTCGGAAGGGGAAGTATTGAGCAACCCACCATCTATTTGCCTGTCCGTTTTCTTCCTCTGCCATTAACAACAACAACAAAAGCTCCTGTTCGTCCTCATTGTCATCATAATATTCATTTACCTCCATCGCCTCTGCTATTTTCTAAAAAAATGTCCGCCTCCGTGCTCTTCTTTGTGTTTTGATTGCAGCTTTTCAAATGTTTGGTGGTTCTTGGTTGCCACCGACAGTCCGGGCATGTGAACTGCAGATTACTTTCACTGCACATGCGCAAAATGCGGCTGCTGCGCGGTAGCTGCGGTGGCTCAAAAATCACTCTGAATATTGCCATGTACGCAAACGCAGTCTACAGAACACAAGCATTTTCCCCTCAGAGGGACTCTGATCAGGCCTTAACATTTTGATATTGGATGGATCGTGTGACACATTAAATAATAGATCCTTCCACTTGACCTACTGACAGTTGATAGATTGAAATCTTTTCTGACAGAAACTCTGCATGTCCAAGGCTTTTTTCAGTTATCATACAAACCTTATGATACAACTCATGAATATGGATGTGAATATACTGTAACACAGATTTATATGTTCTGAATATTCACTTTTTGTCAACTTAATTCATTACTTGCTGTATTCACACAAATGAATGCCATATACAGGTTAGCAGCTGTAGTTTTTCAGGTTTGCATCCCATTATCTTTTAGATACACAAATGAGTGCATCCTCCATGACACAAACTTGGAAGAACAGCCCGTGTGAAGAAACAAAATGTCATCAGACTGCCCAGCTACCAACCTTCCATTTGAGGGCATACTTAGCATTTAAACCCCACCACCACCACCACATTCCTCCTCCCCTTCCAACTCTGAAAAGGGAGTGCTGCTAACATTTAGTGGTGGGGGAGAAGAGAGGGAAAGGATGCACATACGGGCATTAGCCAGACAGGCGGCAGATTCCTCTGGCCCTGTAGTGGAGCCGTGGGGAAGTTTTTAATTCCTCCACCCTTATGGTTCATTTGTCTCCCAGATCCCCCTGTGTAAAACTCTGCAATGACCACCCATGTGTGCACTGCTGATGAATTATTAACGAGAACGATATGGAAGAAGAAAGATGGTGATCATGATGGGAAGTAGGGGAAAAGAAAGGAAAGATGGACTGTAGAAGAAGAGGGCTCTGAGTGCTTCAGTGAGGAGAGGTGTGGAGATGTAGCGGGAAGGTGAGAGGTAATGTGAGGAAGAAGGGGTCAGAAAAGGAAGTGAGAAGAGTGAGCAGAGGTGGGAGAAAAATTGAGATGGGGTGAGAAGAGGCAAAGAATGGGATAGGAAAAGGTGTTTATACAAACCCTTAAAGCTAAGGTTAGATGTGACCAAGCAACTTGATTGGACAATAGGGATTCCCACCATCCTACCAGCTCCCACTCACAGGGGCCCGCGTATGACAGATGCCGGAAAGGAATCTTGAGAGACCTGCAGTATGAAAATGTTGTAGGTTGGAAAAGCGCTAGCCAGCTCACTACCGGCAGAATCTCTGGTAGACAAGGGCTTTTTGGAGGAAGGACAGCTAACAGCAGTAACTGATGGGTGTGTACAAAAGTTGACAATAAAAGAAGCAACATAATCATATATTTTGTTTTGTTTCATATGTTTATTAGAGCTCTTGCATTGTTATTTCAAATGGGTAAAGGATGGAATCACAATGGCCTAGCTAGGCTAGACATACTCATGACATAATAAACAAAACCAAATCACAATTGGGAGTAAGATATTGATTTTGATGTGATTCATTGGTTCATTAGAGCCCACCCAGTGTTATTTGGAATGAGTAAATATTTGAAAAGAGACTTGGCATGAAAACCTTCCCCACCTTCAGGTTCCTGGGCACCCACCTCTCCTGGTCTGTCAACACCAAGGCTATGGTGAAGAAAGCCCAGCAGCGGCTGCACTTCCTCTGTGTCCTGAGGAAGAACAACCTGTGTTAAGGTGTGTGGCATATGACCCAAAAGCAGACACAGGAGGAAACGATAATTGAAGTGAACAACAATCTTTATTACAATAATTGTGCAAGATAATGTGCAGCGTTGATGAATCCGAGGGTCTGGAAACCCTGTGAGGAGAGAGTAGAGGGGCAGGTAAGTGTAACTGATAAACAGTATGATTTGATGTTTTAAAGTTAATTTCTTTATGCTTACACTCCTGCAGGGGAGAGCAGCTGGGAGCAGGTGAAGGATCTCCATGCAGGGGAAGCAGGTTGCCAGGGAGAAAGGTGCTGCTGGGGTGTTTACATGGAATTGTTGTGGACAGGCTGGCCAGGTCTGAATGTTGGGGAGTGAGAGTGAAGAGCAGTGGAGATAACAATGGTAAGTCAACTTACTTGAGGGGTGAAGGTGTGCACAATCCAAGGCATTCAAATCCAATCTATGAGGTTATATCCTGAATCCAGAGGCAGGCAGGGGTCACAGCACAGCAGATAGGTCAAGGCTGGCAGATAATTCCAATACAGTAGGCAGGCAAAAAGATCAAAAGCACGGCAAGGCAGGATAAACAAAGATACTGAGCTCAGACAGGATACATGCTGTGTGCAGATCAACGTCACCAGGCAGAGTGAAGGGGGAGCACCCTATTTAAAGGGCCTCTGTAATTGGTAGCAGGTGGTGTACAAGGCTGCAGGGAAAGAGTCCAATCAGAGCGGGAGAGAGAGGCAGGGATACAGAACACACAGGAATCCTTACAGTACTCCCCCTTCAACGGATGCCTCCTGGCGTAACTCTGGGCTTGTCAGGATGGTGTTTGTAGAAGGTCCTAATGAGAGAATTGTCCATGATAAAGGACCTGGGAATCCATGATCTCGCCTCAGGTCCATAACCCTTTTAGTCCACCAGGAATTGGATGCCATGACCCTGACAGCGAGCATCAACGATGCAGTGAAGAGCGTACACCGGTCCTCCATCTACCGTCTTGGGCGGGGACCACCAAATGAGGAGCCAACTTCTTGTGCTTGGTCTTGCGTGGAAAGTTCCTCCTCGGTGGAATAGAGCACCGCCACCCTGGTGTCCTTCCAAAAGTGACAACACTTAGCCATGTGGTCGGCAATGGTGGGCACAGCGATCTCCTCCTCCATGATGAACAGGAGAGGAGGATTGTAACCCAGGGATGCTTCAAGTGGGGAGAACCCAGTGGCAGCAGAGGTGGTGGAGTTATGGGCGTACTCCACTCAAGGTAGGTAGGTGCTCCATGACGCGGGGTGAGAGGTCATGACGCACCATAGGAAGGCCTCCAGTTCCAGATTGGCCCTCTTGCACTGCCCGTTGGACTGTGGGTGGTAACCCAAGGACAGATTGACTGTGGCCCCGATGGACTTGCAAAATGCCCGCCACAGCTGCGATACAAATTGGGGACCATGGTCCGAGACGATGTCAGCCTGAATGCCATGTAGCCTGATGACGTGGTTGGTGAGCAAGTTAATCGTCTCTAAGGCTGATGGTAACTTGTGCAGGGGAACAAAGTACACAGCCTTGGAAAACCTGTCCACGATCGTCAGGATGACGGTATAACCATGAGAAGGTGGTAGTCCCGTGACAAAATCCAGTGCAATGTTGGCACAGGAGCAACTGGGAATGGGGAGGGACTGAAGAAGGCCGGCAGGGGGGGTTGTCAGGGACTTGCCTGTGGAGCACTGTGGGCAGTCCTTGATATATTTCCAAACATCATGGTCCATGGTCGGCCATCAGAACATGCGGCGAAAGGAGGCAAGGGTTCTAGCTACCCCCGGATGACAGGAAAACTTAGACACATGAAGCCAGTGAATAGCCTCCCCCTTCACTGTGGCAGATATGAACGTGCAACCAGGTGGTCGGCCCCCAGGGTCTGGATCAGTGACCCGAGCCTCTCTCACCCTTCGTTTGATGTCCCAAGTGATGGTACCTACGACAGCAGACCTCAGGATAATAGTCTCCTCACCAGGGGGTGCTGAGTCTGGAGAGGACTTCGGGCTTCGTGTTCTTAGATTCTGGTCTATAGGTGATGGTGAAGGAAAAGTGGTCAAAAAATAGCCCCCACCTGGCTTGGCGAGAACTGAGACATTTGGCTGTTCTAATGTACTCCAAGTTCTTATGATCAGTCCAGACCAGGAACGGCTGCACAGAACCCTCAAGCCAATGGCGCCATTCCTCCAGGGCCTGCTTGACTGCCAACAGCTCTAGGTCACTGATGTTGTAGTTTCTCTCGGTGGGGGAGAGACGCCGAGAGAAAAATGCACAAGGGTGGATCTTATTGTTGGTGGCCGAGCACTGGGAGAGGACTGCCCCTACTCAATATCTGAGACATCCACCTCTAGACTTCCGGCGCCACACAAGTAGGCTGCCTTTTTGCAACAGCGGATCAATTTCTTCCTATTTCTATTGACTATCTGGCTTCTCTTGCTAAACTTTCTGATCCGGTGACAACTTATCCATCACGGACACACGGATCACCCAAATGTCTCCTGAACCAGTGGACGGAGCCACTGCTTTTAGGAAGCAGTACAATAGAGACCAACTGTTAGCACTTAACCAGCCCACGATGCTAATACAAGAATATGACATACCTGTAGAAATAAGACAGAAGCGACGTGGATGTCGTGCTGGAGCAAGACGGCGGGTGAGAAATATAAGGTACAGACCCATCCTTCCATCCGTTATTATGGGGAATATACGATCGCTACTCAATAAGACAGATGAGCTAGTGGCTATGGCTCGTTACCAGAGTGTCTTCAGAGAGATTAGCATGATGTTGTTTACTGAGACGTGGCTAACAGAACTAGCAACAGATGTTAACATCGAGTTGGAGGGTTTCCATGCAATACGGGCAGACTGGACGCCAGACAGTGGGAAGGCAAGGGTTGGAGGAGTGATAATGTATGTCAATAACAGCTGGTGCAGACCGGGACAAATCATGGTTAAGGAACAACACTGCAGCAAAGACATTGAGTTGCTAGCTGTTAGCATGTGGCCTACCTATCTCTCGAGGGAATACTCACACGTGATTTGCATTGTTATTTATGCAAATCCGATGGCGAACGCTGGGAGAGCGCGTAATGCCATTCACTCAGTAACTGGCAGGCTGCTGACAGAACACCCAGATGCTCTTCTCCTCATGTCCGGGGATTTCAACCATATTTCACTGTCCCCATTCTGCTCACGTTCACCCAGTATGTCACATGCCACACTAGAGACAATAAAACACTGGACTTATTCTTTGCAAACACTAAGGAGGCGTACACCTCATCACCACTCCCCCCCCACTCGGGAGATCGGATCACAACTTGGTTCATCTCCTGCTGGTGTACAAAACCCTAGTACACAGACAACCTCCGGTCATGCGCACAGTGAAGAGATGGTCTGAGGAGGCAATGGTTGCTCTAAAGGACTGTTTTGAAACCACTGCCTGGGAGCAGCTCTGCGATCCACATGGTGAGGACATCGATGGCATCACTCACACCATCACGGACTACATCAACTTCTGTGTGGACAACACCGTACCCACCAAGACCATACGGTGTTGCTCGAACAACAAACCCTGGATCAACCCTGAGATAAAAACACTTCTGAGAGAGAAGAAGAGGATCTTCAGGTCAGAGAACAGGGAGATGCTGAAGTCCGTACAGAGGGAGCTGAGGAGGAAGATCAGAGAAGGCAAGGACAGCTTCAGGAAGAAGATGGAGGACAAGCTGCAACGGAGCGACATCAGCGGTGTCTGGAGAAACCTTAAAACCATCTCTGGGCTCCAGAATACCTCCTCCCAGGCCACGGGGGGCAGGGAGTGGGCAAACAATCTGAACCTGTTTTTTAATGGGTTTGACCAACCACTGTCCCTCCCGCCTGCACACCAACCACTACCGCCTCTAAAGTCATCGAGACCTGCTGTCCACACCCCACTCCACCAACACCCCCCCCCCCCCCACTCCCAGCACACAGCCCCCCAACCTGACCCTCACTAAGACCCAGGTGAGGACGGAGCTGAGGAAGATCAAGGCGAGGAAGGCGTCGGGACCGGACGGCATCAGCGCAAAGCTCCTCAAGTCCTGCACAGACCAGCTGTGTGGGATTGTGGAGCACATCTTCAAGCTGAGCCTGAAGCTGGGGAGGGTACCACAGTTGTGGAAAACATCTTGTGTGGTACCCGTACCAAAGACTTCCCACCCCAAAGACCTGAACAGCTACAGACCAGTGGCCGTGAAGTCTCACATGATGAAGACCCTGGAGAGACTGCTCCTTGCTCACCTCCGCCCCCTGGTGGGACCAGCGATGGATCCACTCCAGTTTGCCTACCAGCATGGCATCGGGGTGGAGGGTGCAGTGATCTTTCTCCTTCACCATTCCCTGTACCACCTGGAGAAGCCTGGGAATGCAGTGAGGATCATGTTCTTTGACTTCTCCAGTGCTTTCAATACCATCCAACTGATGATCCTGAGGGACAAGCTGCTGTGTGCAGGGGTGGACCAGCACCTGTCGTCATGGATCCTGGACTACCTCACTAACTGGCCACAGTTTGTGAAAACCCGGGATTGTGTGTCCGACATGATCATCGGCAGCACAGGCGCCCCCCAGGGAACGGTTTTGGCTCCCTTCCTGTTCACCTTTTATACTGCGGACTTCTCACACAACACAACACACTGCCATCTACAGAAGTTCTCTGACGACTCTGCGATCGTTGGCCTCATCTCCAACGGAGATGAAGCTGAGTACAGAGGACTTATCCAGGACTTCGTGGATTGGTGCCATTGGAACTGCCTCCAGATCAACGCG
Source organism: Pholidichthys leucotaenia (assembly GCA_020510985.1). NCBI lineage: Eukaryota > Metazoa > Chordata > Actinopteri > Cichliformes > Pholidichthyidae > Pholidichthys > Pholidichthys leucotaenia. The sequence continues at coordinate 129,427,640 of CM035838.1, read as the reverse complement.
AGGAAAACTAAGGAGCTGGTGGTGGACTGCCGCAGGCAAGGACAACCTCTCACAGCACCAGTAAACATCCAGGAAACAGACATTGAGATGGTGACATCCTACAAGTACCTGGGTGTTCATCTGAACAATAAACTAGACTGGTCACACAATACCGACGCACTCTACAAGAAGGGACAGCGCAGGCTGTTCCTACTGAGGAGGCTCAGGTCTTTTGGTGTACAAGGGGTGTTCCTGAAGACCTTCTACGATTCGGTGGTGGCATCAGCCATCACTTTGAGTGATCTGCTGGGGCAGTGGCATTACAGCAGCTGATAGGAAGAGACTGAACAAACTGATCAAAAAAGCTAGCTTTGTCCTGGGGCAGCGCCTTGACCCAGTGGAGGAGGTAGGAGAGAGAAGGATGGTGGCTAAACTGTCATCTCTGCTGAAGTCCGAGTCCCACCCTATGCAGGACATACTGAATGCACTGAGGAGCTCATTTAGCAGTAGACTACATCAACCTAGGTGCGTGACCGAGAGGTTTTGCAGGTCCTTCCTACCTACGGCTGTCAGACTTTATAACCTAAGCAGGGCTGCTCGCAGAGATAGCAAAAAAAAAATTAAAAAAAATGTGACGACCTAATAGTATTGAATGCAAAAGACGCAACAGACTTGCACAAATGGTCTCCCTCCAGTATACAACTAGGACAATATCAGTCGCTACGGAGGGTGACAATATGTATGGGTATATATTCATACTATGTAGGATAACTAAGTAGACGGTTATGCTGTTTATTGCATCTAGCTACAATGCTCCGCACTGTGTATATATATTTATATATTTGTGTACATATGTATATTCACTGCTCTTATTTTCTTATCTTCTAAATTATTGCTCTGAGTGTTGCTGTCCCTGTGCTGTTGCAATCCTGGAATTTCCCCATTGTGGGACTAATAAAGGCTTATCTTATCTTATCTTACAATGAACTGCCGTGCAGGGTCAGGCTGAGTAAGGGTGGGTGTTTCTGTCAATTTGGCCTTGAGTAGGGAGAAAGCTGCATCAACTTCATCAGCCCAAACAAAAGGGAGCTTGGTCGATGTCAGATGGGTCAGGGGAGCGTCAACAGTACTGTAATTTTTCATGAACCTGCGATAGAAGTCGGCAAATCCCAAAAACTGCTGGAGTTGTTTTCTGGAGGAGGGTATAGGCCAATCAGTAACTGCCTGGATCTTTTTGGGGTCTGGTTCAATCTGGCCATCAGAAATTATGAATCCCAGGAACGGGGTTGTGGGGGTGTGAAACTCACATTTCTCAGCCTTGACAAACAGCTGGTTCTCAAGGAGCTGTTGGAGCACCCTCTGCACGAGGACCTTGTGTTCTGCCAGAGTATGAGAAAAAACAAGGATGTCATCCAAATATACAAACACAAGGGTTCCCAGAAAGTCTCGCAGGACGTCATTGATTAGGGGCTGGAAAACCGCTGCGGCATTGGTGAGGCCAAAGGGCATGACCAAATACTCAAAATGGCCAGTAGGGATGTGGAATCCTGTCTTACATTCGTTCCCCTCCTGGATTCAAACCAGATGTTATGCGTTCCTGAGATCCAGCTTGGTGTAGATGGTGGAACCCTAAAGTTGATCAGAGGCAGTGCATATTTGTCCTTGATCATATTATTTAGTTCCTGGAAGCCAATGAATGGGCGGAGTGTGCTGTCCTTCTTACCAATGAAGAAGAACCCTGCTCTAACAGCAGATGATGAAGGGCGAATGATACCAGCCTTCAGGGACTCTTTCATTTATTTAGCCATGGCCTCCTTCTTGGGGGCTGATAGGTGGCTGGAAGGTAGTCGCGACCCCTGTTGCAGCTCTATAGCACAGCCATAGGGTCGGTGAGGAGGAAGGAACAGCACTTTGGTCTTACTGAAGATGGGCGCCAGGTCATGGTAGATATTGTAGAGGGTATGTTGGATAAACCAGGGGACTCAGCTGTGGGGGTCGGAATGGGGATGTGTGGTGAACAGGCAGCTGACTGGAGATGGGCAGACATCTAGAAGGGACTGCAGGAACTAATAGCCCCCTTACCCCAGTCAATGGTTGGGTTGTGGAGTCTTAGCCACGGGTAGCCTAACACTATGGGTGAGGTGGAGACAGGGAGGACAAATAATTCTGTGTGTTCCCGATGATTCCCAGAGGATAATATGGCTATGGGCACAGTTTGCTTAGAAATGTGACACATCTGTTGGCCAGACAGGGCGACTGCACCTATGGGCTGCTGTAGGCCTTTACAGGGAATTTTTAAACGGGTTGCCAGACCCTCTGAAATAAAGTTTTGTTCAGCCTCAGAATCAATCAGAGTGGAGCTGACATGTTCGGTGTGATTGAGAAACAGTTGTATGGGTAAAGTGAAGCGTGTACACAGGGATCCGGATGCATTGTCCACTAGTCCCCTGACTGCAACTAGCGGACGGTGCCTTCCCTTCGTGGGACATTGTGCAGCCGAGTGACCCGCTTGCCCACAATAGAAACACAACCCCGCCTCGTGACATCGTTGCTGTTCGGCTCGGGGGAGTTTGGACCAGCCTGTGGCCCTAGGCTCCAGTGAGTTGTGTGGTGGGAAGGGAAAAAAGCTGTAGGCGAGGTGGAAAAGACCGAGCTGGGGCCGCGAGCCCGACCGTTGTTCCCTCGAGCGTTCATGTAGCCTATTGTCCAGCTTAATGACGAGGTAAGATGAGCGTGTCAAGAGACTTGGGTTCCTCCTAAAGGCGGGCAAGGTCATTGCAGAGAGTGGAGTTAAGGCTGTGGGTGAATGCTGAGCATAGTGCGATGTCATCCCAGCCTGCAAGAACCTGGAAATCGATGGCGTGCTTGGCTGCTGATCTAGCCCCCTGGCGAATTGTCATGAGCCGGGAGGATGCTGTCCCCTCCCGCTCGGAATGGCCAAACACATGAGTAAGCTCTTCTGTAAAACTGTTGTAGGTGTATGTGTTATAATTTGGCCCCTGGACAATGGCTTGGTCCCATGAAAGAGCGCGCTTGTTGAGAAATCCGGTAAGATAAGCAATTCGACTGCGGTCGGAGGGAAAATCATCTGGGACGCGGTCAAACACAAGCTGGCACTGGAAGAGGAACCCGCTGGCGCCCCCAACTGACCATTATAGCGGGAAGGTGTAGAGACTAGAAGGGAACAGCCCGACTGGACGGGAGAGCTCGCTGTAGCAGCAGAAGCGACGGTGAAGAGAGCTGTGGCAAGGCCCTAAACTGTGGTCTCAAGCTGGACCAAGCGTTCAGTAAGTTTGTTTACTTGATTCAAAAGGACCTTATTCTGATAATCGGCCTGATCTAACTGTTGCTCAAGAGACCTGAGTTGGTCTTTTTTTGCTTCCATCCCATGTCTGCTGGGTCAGTTTTTCTGGTGACGTACTGTTAAGGTATGTGGCATATAACCCAAAAGCAGACACAGGAGGAAACAATAATTGAAGTGAACAATAATCTTTATGACAATAATTGTGCAAGATAATGTGCAGCGTTGATGAGCCTGAGGATCTGGCAACCCTATGAGGAGCGAGCCGAGGGGCAGGTAAGTATAACTGATAAACAGTATGATGATGTTTTAAAGTTAATTTCTTTGTGTTTACTCTTCTGCAGGGGAGAGCGGCTGGGAGCAGGTGAAGGATCTCTTCACAGGGGAAGCAGGTTGCTGGGGAGAGAGGTGCTGCTGGGGTGTTTCCAGGGGATTGTTGTGGACAGGCTGGCCAGGCCTGAACGCTGGGGAGTGAGAGTGAAGAGCAGCGGAGATAACAATGGTAAGTCGACTTACTTGAGGGGTGAAGGTGTGCACAATCCAAGGCATCCAAATCCAATCTGTGAGGCTATATCCTGAATCCAGAGGCAGGCAGGGGTCAAAGCACGGCAGATAGGTCAAGGTTGGCAGATAATTCCAATACAGTAGGCAGTCTCTGGGTCTAGGGCAGGCAAAAAGATCAAAAGCACAGCAAGGCAGGATAAACAAAGATACTGAGCTCAGACAGGATACATGCTGTGTGCAGATCAACATCACCAGGCAGAGTGAAGGGGGAGCTCCCTATTTAAAGGGCCTCTCTAATTGGCAGCAGGCAGTGTACAAGGCTGCAGGGAAAGAGTCCAATCAGAGGGGGTGAGAGAGTCAGGGATACAGAACACACAGGAATCCTTACAACCTGGACCAGAAGCTGCTGCTGGCCTTCTACCACTGCTCAGTGGAGAGCATGCTCACCTTCTGTCTGGGTGTGTGGTACGCCAGTTCCACGGCTGAGAACAGGAAGGCTGTGCAGAGGGTCATCAACACTGCCCAAAAAATCATCGGCGGCCCCTTGCTGTCCCTGGAGGACATCTTCAGATTCTCCTGTCTCAGAAAGATCAAGGCCATCACAGGAGACCCCTCACATCCCGCCCACCACCTGTATGACCTGCTTCCCTCTGGATGACTGTTCAGATCAATCAGGTCCCACACCTCCAGACTGATGAACACTTTCTTCCCCTGGGCCATCCGAACTGCCAACAGTCAGAGGCCCCACCCCCTCCCTCCAAACGCTCACATGCACAGAACTGAGGACCTTTTTAATTATCACAATAACACACCTGTCTTTGCACTCCGCGCTTTCATGTACGTATATTGACCCAGCCGTGAAACCACTACTATGTATATTTTCATAATCCTTGGGTCATTTTACTGAATTGTGTGTTCTGCACTCCACACTCTTACGTACACAGTTCCATTCATGAAGCCACTACCATACCTGTGTATATTTCCAGAATCGTGGGCTATTTTTATTTTTGTCGTGTGTTAAATCATGTGTTCTGTAACCATGTTTTATCTAATCCTTCACTCTTATTTTATTGTAGCCTGGTGGAGCACCCAAAATTTTGTTGGGCTGTACAACTGTACAATGACAATAAAGCCTATTCTATTCTATTCTATTCTATTCTATTCTGTTCTATACAAACATGATAACTATGCTAACCAACAATAGCTACAAGATGCTGTGGACACAAGTTATAAGGTAAGCCAGATAACAACTAGGAGTAAGACATGTGTTTGGTGTGATTTGCAGTGTTACTGAAACCCATGCAGTGGTATATGGAATAGGAAAATGTTTAATAACCTGAATAAACACACTAGTTGCACAATATGCCAACTTGCTCCCATAAGCCTTTGTGGTATGATGCCATTTGATGTCACATTGCCAAGCAACAGAGGTGGGTCAAGGGTTTCGAGAGGAGGGCACATGGAGAATGCTGGAAAAGTCTGAAAATCAACAAAGACAGCCAAAGGGGGTCAGCTCACTGCAGTGACCAATAGGACTCAGCCATTGCTGACGATCTCAGTTATTCATTTGCTTGTGCACAGTCAAGCTTACTGCATCTTTAAGCTTCTCAAACACAAATAAATAATAAATTCCACAAACATAGCAGCCTATAATGCTGAAAATGATAATGCACTATAGCTTCAGACTTGCATACATATAGCTTGCACACAACTATACTTGGATGCAAATGCCTTCTTTTACAAAATGAAAGAATGAATGAAATGAAATATGTTAATGCCCTAAATACACCCCCCCCACACACACACACACACAAATGTGGATACAAGACTAGCGTACAACAGAACGAAGAATGAATGAATGCACTGATTAATCTGGAAGTTGTGTGTGTATGTGTGTGTGTTGTTCATTTATGTCTGTGTAGGGAGAGGGTCTCTTCCTAAGGGAGAAGGCAACTAAACCCCTATTCTTATATACACACACACATATAGTGTCTGGGGGGTACAGTAAGCCCTGGTGGATTTGTAGAAAGGCCCGGATTGTTCATTAATAAAGAAAGGATGAAAAGGGGGTGTAAGGTGCACTGCTGTGTGTGTGTGTGTGTGTGTGTGTGTGTGTGTGTGTGTGTGTGTGTGTGTGAGGGAGGGAGGGAGGGAGGGAGGGAGGGAGGGGTGGGGTAAGGGGGAGAGAAAGAGAAGGGAGAGAGGAGGAGAACAGGGAGGAGGGGGTTGCACGGTATTAGACAGTAATTAAATAATCATCTGTGTTGCTCTCGTTTACTCCCTCCCCTCTTCCTCCTCCGCCTTCTCCTGCAGCACTAGCGGCCACAACACCTGTCACAACTCATCAGCCTCTCTCTCTCCCTCTCGCCCCCCTCGCACTAACACGCACACACACACACACACACACACACACACAGAAGACGCTACAGAATAAATCAGATCAAAGCCATCTGCACATTATGGACGAACACAATTTTGTGAAATTTATGCACTCATACATACCTCTGAGATGCTCCTACTTGCTTTGTGCACACAAAAGTGCTGAGAAAACACACAGGGAGCAGTATGGTAGCAGGGGTCTGGGGTAGGGTATCAAGTGTGTTTTAAGAGGTCGTCTAATAATTAAATAAATCACCCTCCCCCATATTTTTCCACCATGTTGTGTAGCAGCTGTCCAGTTCAGGTAAATCCTGAAAAATGCCGAATGTCAATAATGATGTATCGGCACCACTTCCCGAAAGAAAGAAATAACATGACTCCTGTTCTGCATGACAGTAACAGTTCATGAATTGTCTCATGACAAGGATCAGTATTATAGTTTGGTTTGTTTTTTTGTTTTTTTGTTTTTTTAGAAGCAGCAAACTGTAAGTAGTAGCATGCACTAGAGTGGACAATAACCTATTGCAGTTGTGTCCAGTATCCCTTCATCAGGCAGATTGATGACTGTCTCATAAAGACAATAAGCAGAAACTTTCTGAAACATCTCTTTTTATAGCATACCCAGTAGATGATTTCGGCGAGGGGGGGGGGGGCATCCCCTTTGTTAACAAAATGACCCAAAAACATCCTCCTTGTAAAGCTGTCATCCCCCCAACCTCATCCTCACAAAGCGTTCAAAGACAGTTTGTGCAGTAACTGAATAAGCCACAAATTGGTGAGAGTAAAGTTGCACATGCAAGAAAAATGTTGGAAAATTACAAGAAAAAAGCTGCAAATTTCAACTTTATGTAGAAAAGGGGTAACAAATTTATTACAAATAGTTGGTAATTTTTAGGAAAAAGTACAAAATTTATTAGAAATCTCACAAATTTGGCAGGGAAAAAGTTTCAGATTTATCAGAAAATGTTATTTCCAAGAAATGTTACAAATTCACAAGAAAACAACAATTTGTGAGAGAGGGAAATTTTTGAGGCAAAAAAGTCAAATTTATACACGTGCAGCTTTTGTTCTTGCAAATTTGCGACTATTCTTGTCAATTTAACTTTTATGTTCTTGGATTTTTTTCCCCACTCATTCATGTTTTTTTTTGTTTTTTTTGTTTTTTTTTACAAATTTGTAACTTTTTTTTTCTTGAAAGGTTGGGACTCGCCTATGGTAAATCTGGGACTTTTTTAATTGTAAATGAACATATCAGATTTTTGCATCTTTATTCTTGTAAAATTAGTACTTAATTTACATTTATACATTTTGTACCCAACTGTGTGAAACTTTGTATACTCTGATTTTGCTGAAAGCGTTCCTAAAAACACTTGAATTTAGTTTACTATCAAATTTATTTTGGTGCTTTAAAGGTGCAGTGTGCCATACTCGACCAGTCATGTTTCAAAATGCAAACAGTTCACATTTTACCAGTCATTGCCCTTTTCCAAAACATGTAGAGAACCTGCAGAAGCCATTTGTGCAATAAGTTTGATATAAAAACTTGAAAAGACATTAGGAGGTCCAAGATGGCCGCCGACATGGAGAAGGACCCTCTTCCTGTATGTAAAAATACTTATCTTAAGGTACACAAAATGCCACAACTTTTACTTAAGATTATATAACAATGAAAGCAAAGTTGAGATTTTATGCTGCATTAAATTTTAGAATTCAGATCACCCCAAAATTTTACACACTATACGTTTAAGTGACCTCAGTGGGTAATATTCAGTGTAAGAAGTATAGGGGGAAAAAAACAACAACCCATAAAGTAAATAAAATGAGACTTCCGGTCTGGACAACATGGTGATAGCAGCTTAACGCTGAAGCTCCCAGACCCGATCCTTGAAAATACCTTGAAAATCAGATTTAACAGATCTTTGGAAGAGTGAAAATCAAAAGACAAAGTCATTATGCCTAAAGGAAAACTGAAGCGATCGACATTTACCAGGCCAAGACACGCATCGGCCGGAGAATCTGACCCGGAGGACATTCCCTCAGAAGCGGAGGAGCTGAATGAAGCTAGCAACAAGGTTAGCTTAAAAATGGTACTTCAAGAATTAAGAGTGAGCCGAGAGTGTCGGGCCGAATTTCGTGAAATTAAAGACGAAATAAAAAGGACAAACAACAGAGTGGACCAGGCTGAGGACTGAATCATGGAAGCAGAGGAAAGAATAAAAGGGCTGGAAGAAACCGTGCTGGATTTACTTAAACGACAGTCAAGACTGGAGGCTAAGCTAACCGACCAGGAAGGAAGACTAAGAAGAGACAACATAAGAATTCATGGTCTGAAAGAAGGAGTCGAGGACGGTTTCACCACAATGGCTGCATGTGTGGAATCCATACTGAGAGAGAAGTTGGAAATTCCCCAATCCACCGACTTGAAGATAGAAAGGGCGCACCATTCATTAGCCTCAAGGCTGTCGGCAGAAGCGCCACCAAGATCGGTGGTGGTGAAGTTCTCCAACTCCAGAATAAAAGAAGAGGTTGTAAGACTGGCTTGGCAGAAAAAAGGATTTATGCACCAAGAGAGAAAAGTTTTTGTGGAGCATGACTACGCCCCGGAGGTCCTTAAAAAGCGTCGGGAATACAGAGAATACAGAGACCCTCAAAATCCACGAGCCAGCAGCGGGAAACCCAGCGCTAGAGCTATAAGGAAAAACTGCGCGTTTACAGGAGGGAATAACGATATTTTTAGTCAATCTGCGCATCCAACCCTCCTCCTACAAGGTAACAAACATTAAAGGAGATGCAGAATCAGCAAGTATCAAGTGGTAAAACATTTCATGGAACAGACATAATATTAGAAACAAATAAGTCTTTAAAAAAAAACAACTTGTTAAAATAGAAATGTGACAATGAACCACATGATCTTTCCACACTAACAAATACTGTATTAACGTGATTGTTTGCTGTGATGGTGGTGGGAGGTTGCACACAATTTCATAGGGTATAGGCATAAAAAAACATAAAATAAAATCATTACAAGTTCGGATTGGCCCATTTAGCCCCTGGTGGTGCATATACATTCAGCAGGGTGATATCTTCTCCCTCTAGCCGCCCAGTTACCAAACTGTACCTCCCTTCTTTATCTTTGTGTTCTGATTTTTTTTTCAAATGTAATTTTGGTTGATATCAATGTCGCTACTCCCCTCCTCCTCCCTGATTTATATGAAGATGAAGAGATCATTTTAAACCCTTGTCTACTGAGTTTAGTGTGTTCCACGTCTGTTAGGTGGGTTTCTTGTAAAAATACTATTTCTGCTTTGTCTTTTTTCATTTTGCGTAGAATCTTGGATCTTTTAACTGGATTCAGGATCCCTTTTACATTATATGAGGCTATTTTGGTTACACCCTGTTTCTCCATTGTATTTTCTTATTTAGTATAACAGTGTGGTGGCCCTCTTTTTTGCTACTCAGAAACTGAAAGAACATTAAGAACATAAAAAACATTAAGTACATAATGAACGAAACTTTAAAACAAAAAACTTCCTGAGCTGGGGTCTCTTTAAAGACCCTGTAAGAGCCCTGATGGAGTATGGGCTCTGAGGGAAATTCCTCAAACTCTGTTACGTGTTGAGGGCCCTCTCTTACCCCTGTAAGTTGTTCCATGTTTTTAACGTGAATTTCAGATCCCAATCCGAATTTGTAATGATTTTTTTTTTTTTTTTTTTTTTTTTTTATGCCTATACTCTATGAGCTTGTGTGCACCCTCCCACCCCCATCACAGCAAACATTCACTCTAATACAGTATTTGTTAGTGTGGGGAGAACATGTGGGTCATTGTTACATTTCTATTTTAACATGATTTTTTTTTTCCCCCTTTAAATTAAGAAGACATTTGTTTCTAATGCTAAAACTGCTCCATGAAAGGTTTTACCACATGCTGATTCTGCATCTTCTTTAATGTTTGTTACCTTGTAGGAGGGGGGATGGAAGTGCAGAGTGACTGTAGAGAGAAAGAGGGAAAAAAAAAAAAAACCCAAAAAGGTCGCTATTCCTTTCTGGAACTGGAAAGCTTATCTTTGTAGCTCTGGGGCTGGGTGTTCCCGCTGCTGGCCCGTGGATTTTGAAGGTCTCTGAGTGGACCACGTTTGAGCTCTGATTTTCTCATTCAGATCCGCTGCGGGTTTAAACACCGTTACCGGGAGTCCTCTTCTTGCCATGTCAGTTGTTGCTTCTTCCGCTGAATTGTAGAGACATGACTCTTCCCCGTAAAAGACCCTTAGCTTCGCCGGAAATGGCGTCTGAAAGCGTAGATTCTTTTCCCGTAAAACCTTTTTGGCGTCGTTATATTCCCGTCGCTTTTTAAGAACTTCAGGGGCGTAATCGTGTTCCACGAAGACTTTTCTTTCTTGATGCATAAATCCTTTCTTCTGCCAAGCCCGTCTTACAACTTCTTGTTTTATTTTGAAGTCGAAGAATCTTACCAACACTGAACGTGGGGGCGCTTCCGGGGCTGGCTTTGCGGCTAATGTGCGATGTGCCTTTTCTATCTTCAAATCGGTGGATTGTGGAATATCCAACTTCTCTCTCAATAAGGATTCCACGCATTCTGCCACTGTGTTGAAACCATCTTCAGCTCCTTCTTTCAGACCGTGAATTCTGATGTTATCTCGTCTCTGTCTTCCTTCTTGGTCGGCTAGCTTAGCCTCCAGCCTTGACTGTTTTCTGTGTAAATCCAGTACAGAATCTTCAAGCACTTTTATTCTGTCTTCAGCTTCCAAGATTCGGTTTTCGGCCTGGTCCATTCTGCTGTTCGTCTTTTTTAGATCCTCTCTGAATTCAAGAAATTCGGCCCGAAATCGTCGTAATTCGTCAAATAGCGATTTCAAGCTAATCCTTTTGTTAGCTAGGCCCAGGCACTCGTCTTCTGAACGGAGGTCTTCTGGTTCCGATTCCGCGGCTGCTGTGCATCCTGATCTGGGGAATGTCAGTTTCCTCTGCTTTTGGTTAGGCATGGTGTTATTGTCTTTCGAATTTTAATCTTCCAAAAATCCTTTAGGTCTGATTTTGAGGAGGTTTTCCTTGGATTGAGTCTGGGAGTTTCACCGTTAGGTTGCTATCACCATGGCGTCCAGACCGGAAGTCATCATATTACGATTTTTTTAAAGGGCAAACTTTAAGAAGTTTTGAAGATTTGAAAAAACAAGGTCTAATAAATCAAGACCTTTACAGGTTCTTTCAGCTTAGACACCACATAAACAAAATACTTAAAAAGGAGGATTTGGAAAGGGCCCAGTCAGGTGTTCTGAAGGTCTTCTTAATGGCAAATAAAGGGATCCCAGGGATCAGATACATTTCTAAAATATACCAAGGTCTTCAAGACTTAAAAGGAGACAACACATCATATATAAAAGAGAGATGGGAAAAAGAGGGGAATTTCACTTTACAACTGGAAATATGGGAAAAGCTAAATAAACAACAATGGAAAAGTACCTCATCCCTGCAGTGGAGAGAATTTGGATGGAAAAATCTGGTAAGATTTTTCAGAACACCTGCACAAAACAAATTTACTCATAAGGGGTTGAATTGTTGGCGCTTGTGTGGTGAAGAGACTGCAAATCATTTTCATGTGTTTTGGTCATGCCCAGTTATCCACCAATATTGGACCAATGTACAGACAATATTGGGGAAAATATTCAAAATAACAGTCCCCTTTTCTTTTGTAACTTTGTATTTGGGTTTACTACCGGAATCACTGGAAAGACAAGGAGAAAAATACTTATTCACTGTTTTAATATTGGCAAGTAAAAAAGCTCTAACAAAAAAATGGATGTTGAAGGATTGTCCTACACCTGAAGATTGGATTAATGTGATTCAAGACATTTATTCGATGGAAAAGCTGACATTCGCACTGAGACAGGACATGGATGGGTTCTTGAACTTTTGGCAACCCTGGAACGCATATGTGTCTTCCATCAGATCTAATCTTTGACAAATACCATTTCAATAATGGCACCTCTTTGTTCCAATGCTACTCAGATGCTTTTTTTTTTTTTTTTTTTGCTCTTTTGTTTTTGTTTTTTCTCTTTTTTTTTGTTCTCTCTTTAATTTCTCTTTATCTTTCACTTAAAAAAGGGTGTTGTAATAATTATTTTTCCAATGTTGTCAAAAAACAAAAAAAGGGAACATGTGATGAAAATGTAAACAATGCAATGCTGTAATGACATGTATACCCTTTACAAAAACTTAAATTAAAAAAAAAGTAAATAAAATGTGCTGTTCTGCTGACACTACATGAAGGATTACATACAGTGAGGAAAACTCACATACAGTATGAGCATAGACCCAAGTCTCCAAACCAGCTCCAACCTGACACAGAAGTCCATTATGTATAATTACAGTCAGCCATATGGTCATGAAGTCTGTTGGGTGGGCCAGCAGGGTTCAGCTCTGAGGAGAAAATGCACGTACACACACACACAATAGAATAAACATTCAATAGTGTTGCTGTGGATTAATTCTCATTCATTGATTCATATTCCTGAGCGCAGCCATGGGGCCTCCCAGTGAAATCCGGCGTTCAGGTCAGTATAGCTGGATAATATGGGCATTTTTAATGACGATCAAAATTGTGCCTCTATACAGCAGGAGGTGAACTGGATTCTGATTAACATCTGCTGGGAATTAGTCATTGATTTTGTCTCCTTTTTTCTGTGGTGATTATAACGTTGCAGGAAACAATCAATCTGTCCTGACATAAAGAGCCAGACAGATTTCTGGGCACCATGTCCTACATGCAGATTTTGTCAGAGATTTATTACCATCTGAGAGTTGTGTGACAGCATGCTAACATTTGCTGATTGAAATGAAAGCACCAAGGTGCTGATGCCTTGGTGGAGGTATACGTTCTGGGATCATCACCAAAATGTTATGGGTTCCTCTCTAGCCCAAAGACCACCTCTGGTAATAAAAATTTCATCCAAATCCATCTAGTAGTTTTGGAGTACACGCATGCACAGTGAAAATTATCTGCAGTTCACATGCCCGTACTGTTGGCGACAGCCAAGAGCCACCAAACTGATTTGAACAGCTGCAATCCAAACACAAAAGAAGAGCATGGGGGCAGATGTTTTAAATGGTGGAAGTGATGGAGGTACGTGAATACAATGACAATCAAGATGACCAGGAGCTTTTGCTGTTTAGTGGCAGAGGAAGAAAACAGATGGGCAAAAAGATGGACATTTGTTCACCCACTATTAAGAATGGGCGTGTGACGTGTCACCCGATGGAAAAACCACAAGGAATTGTGGAAAAAATGTTCTGCCCGTCTGTGCTTAGTAGTGAGCAATGGATGCGGTTAAGCTGAAGTTTTTGAGAGGGTTGCTTCAGTCTTTTATTTATTTTTGATTTATTTATTCAGATAAAAATGACACCGAATATGTTATTCAAACATAGGAAATGTAAATATACATATAAAATGTCATACAAAATCCAGGATGACACAAAGTGAAAACACTTCCTTCCAATGTGGTCCTTTCAATCGCATTATTATTCATCCGAATACCACACAACGTTAGAATGGGGAAGTAGGGATGGGCGATACCAGCATTTTTCCTTTTGATATGATACTATTAATTTATGGGACTTTTTCTTTGATACCAATAGTTTTTGCCCAAGATCATGTGATTGCAGTTTCATTAACAACTTTATTGCAAGGGCAATATGAAATATGACTAAAACTCATGAACATAAACACTTGAAAGAAATGCTTATACAATGATAAAATAAAACAATGAGCAAAGTAAAGAAAAATAAAATTGTTTTTTTTTCAATTATAATGAAAATAAGACAAAATGAATGCAAAATTAATTCAGTTTCCTAATTTGATGAAGATTCTCAACTGAATTCAAGTATTTTTTACTTCTGAAATGTGTCACCATTCATCCAAATTCTATGGTAATGCCAAGCAGCATATATGTGTAACTTTTTTTTTTCACAGTGCAACATTTTTTTTTAATTGTAAATAAAAATTGTCCCTTTAATTAATTAATTAATTAGTTGATTTTTACACTATTAGTTTACAAACTTAAATAGTGCTTATTTTGTTTATTTTTCAAATTTTATGCTGCTTGGTATCACCACAGAATTTGGATGAATGGCGAAACATTTCAGAAGTAATACTTCTTCTGACGCCCCTGACGCTGCTGAGCTCACTCTGCATGTGAGTGACTGCTTGAAGCCTAACTATGCAGTGCGCAGTGAGTCTTCGGCTCTGACATCTGATAGGCTGCCATAATCATGTGACATGGCAGACCAGCTCTAAAATATGCCTGGGATGGTTTTTCACCAGTTTTGGTTTTCACACATAAATTTAATGCCTAAAACTATCGGAAGTGAAAACAAATTGCACGTTTTGTATTAACATAGTGGTATCGCGATACTTTCGAAAGTATGAACTCCAAACTATCGACCAGCTGGTATCGAAGGATCGATACTTGAGTATCGATAGCCCATCCCTATGGGGAAGTTTTGCTGCATTATCAAATGCAACAACTGCTCTTACGATGGGCATGGAAAATGATGGATAACTGCGTACGTTTTTTTATAACTTCCCGACTTGGAAGAAAAGTGGAGTGAATCGGGTCTCAGAGCTAACAGAGGCGTCGGATGGAATAGAGTGCAGCGGTCAGAAGGAAAGACATCAGCTTTGACAATATTCTTGCACACATGGTCGTGTGTTCATGCCATTTTCACGAAGGTAAGTTGTGATTTAAAAATTATTCAGAAGTACAGAAAGATGTCCCCTCTCCAGAGCAGCTGTCTTTTGCGCCGTGCGCTTTGGCTGCACCTCAGCCACAGCTCTCTGTCATCTCTCAATAATGTATCAAAACACACAGGTCAAAATCAAATAATTTCTCCACATCATCTCTGTTATTCCGAATTTCTCTTGCTAATCTTGAGCAGTGTTTTTGTTTTTTTTGTTTTTTTGTTTGTTTTAATGGGAATTTTTCGATGTTGCTGATTTTCTTTGATTTTTCTTGGTTGTGATTAGTTGTTGCCTTCATTACGCATAGATTTAATATCAGCTGGGGACTGAAGTCCATAGAATGTTTGGTATGTTAAATTAAGCAGATTCTTCTCTTTCAGGTGACTATAAAAATGTCACTCTCCTGGTATAGTGTGTTTTTATAGCAGCTAATTATACCTGTATTTTTTTTCAGTGCACCAGCATTGGGCTTATCACATTAGTATTTAATGTCCTGCTGATAATAATGTGTATATACTTATCAAGCATCATATGACAAATATGAACATAAATCCAACATTTCACCACTGGGATTTAGGCTACGTTCACACTGCAGGTTTTAATGCTCAATTCCAATTTTTTTGCACAAATGTGACCCATATCTTTTTTTTTTTTTTTTTTTTTTTTTTAATGACAGTTTGAACGGCACATATCTGATTTTTTTTTTTCACACCAGACCCAGGCCACTTTCACATGTGGTCCCAATTCGGATACGTGTCTGATATTTTTCAAAGCTCCAGATGCGACAATTCTGCGGTGGAAGATGCAGCAAACATGGCAGACAGCTGATTTGTGTTCTCTTTTTAATCAGTCTTCTTCCTTTTATCTCTAGATAAAAGGAAGACGCAAAAGACGCAATAGACTTGCACAATGGTCCCCTCCGGTATACAACTAGGACAATACTGGTTGCTACGGAGGGTGACAATATGTATGGGTACATAATCATACCATGTAGGATAACTAAGTAGACGGTTATGCTGTTCATTCCATCTAGCTACAATGCTCCGCAGTGTGTGTTTATATATTTATTCCATCTAGCTTCAATGCTCCTCACTGTGTGTTTATATATTTATATGTACATATGTATATTCGCTGCTCTTGTTTTTTCTTGTCTTCTTGATTGTTGCTCTGAGTGTTGCTATTCCTGTGCTGTTGCAATCCTGGAATTTCCCCATTGTGGGACTAATAAAGGCTTATCTTATCTTATCTTAGATTGTGATTTTGTTGGCTCCAACTGCACAATACCTCTCCCTTGATACAGAGATCGACAAGAGGATTGGAAAATCAGCCCTCACTCTCGCTCACCTCACCACACGAGTGTGGGAGAATCCCAAACTCTCTGTCAAGACGAAGATGGCAGTGTATAACGCCTGCGTCATCAGCACACTGCTCTATGGGAGTGAGATGTGGACAACATACGCCCGGCAGGAAAAGAGACTGAACTCCTTCCACTTGCGCTGCATTCGCCGTATCCTGGACATTTCCTGGCAGGACAAAGTGCCCAACACAGAAGTTCTGTCCCGCACCGGCCTTCCCTCCATGTTCACTCTACTCAAGCAGCGCAGGCTCCGCTGGCTAGGCCACGTTCACTGTATGGAGGATGGCAGAATCCCCAAAGACGTTCTCTACGGAGAACTGGCGACTGGCAGGAGAGACGTTGGCCGCCCACAGCTGCGCTTTAGAGACGTCTGCAAGAGAGACATGAAGGCCCTGGAGATCAACACAGAGCGCTGGGAGGACCTTGCAACGGACCGCTCCAAATGGAGAGGCACCCTGACCAGACAGCTCAAGGCGGGTGAAGAGAGACTGACTGCTGCAGCAGATGAAAAAAGGACCCGCAGGAAGAACCGCCACAGCTCCAGCAGCACGGAGACAACCCACAAGTGCGACCTGTGTGACAGGGACTGCCATTCGCGCATCGGCCTGTTCAGCCACAGGCGGTGCTGTTCCAGCAGAGTAGACGTTTAGGATTCTCTTCCATGGTCATCATTGACCGACGGAGGCCGACGACGACGAACTGCACAATAACTTCAAAATTGCGGTGGGGGGGAGGTCGGTGCTGAAACGGTCAGACAAGCGGGTGCACAGTAACAGTACATTTTTTTTTTAAAAGAAGTAACGGCACATTTACTGGACGCTGTAAATTCCTTTTTCCCTGTAAACAGCACACCGTGAGTCCTGTAAAGTTAATACCGACATGACTGTGGAGCGGAATGGCCAGATAGGGGAATACGAAAACACACAGTCCAGGAGAGGGGAGTCTCATGCGACTTCTCCTTCCTGTGCGTGACCGGTGTTACGCCGCTGGTACGAGGCATGCTGTTTATTAGGGCACAAGCTACTGACAACGTCAGTGGGCGAGAGCCCTATTGTAATCCCTAGGATTACACTGGTCAACACCAAATTTATTGTCTCAGTTTTTTTAGCTGATTTAGGACCATTTTGATGTGCTGGATCCAAAAATCACATTGGTTTTGTTCAATCAGGTCAACTTTTTGAATTATGGCCACATGTTGTTTTATATGTTTTTGTTTATATGTACTGGTAATTTTGCTTTATATGATGCAAAATTCTTTTTTATGTCTGGAAATTCTCTGAATTTTGAACAATGATGATGTAACATTCATTTACATGTACTTACCTTTATAGAAAGGTAAGTGCATGTACAGTACTAAGTAAGTACAGGTTTTTACTTAGCACCTGATCAAGAAAAACAGATGTCATTTTCAGATTCAGCGGTGCAAAATTGTCTTAAATCAGTTGAAAAAACACAAACAGCTTACAAAAAATTACTTTTGTAACCCTGTGTTATTTATTATTAACCTAATTTATACAGGAAATCCCACTGAGACACAGAGTGTCAGTTTCAAGAGGGCTGTTTAATCAGTCAGTTCTGTTAAAGCAGAGCTGAACACAGCAGTCATCTGGCGTTTAGAGGAATGAAGCTGGTCTCATTTATTTTGTGCATAATCATTTCTGAATGATTTTAACATTTTATTTTGCTGCACTGCATCAAAGTGAAGTTCTGTCTCCCTAAATCGTCCGGAGCTCATATTTACTTCCGTAAACACAACGCTGTGTCTGACGTTATGTTTTCTTCTGCGCATGCGGGTCACTTCATAGCTGTAGACCGTTCACACTGGAGTCTGATGGGTGTCGCATTTAAATTATAATGTGAACGCCCACATGTTGTGTATGAGAATGTGTGTGTATGTGAAGCTGTGCCCAGCCACTGGGTGACGTCAGGCGGGCATGGCCCTTGCTGTATATAAACCCAAGTTCAGTAATAAAGTTGACTTGTTGGCTGCATGAAGACTCGCCTCTCGCTCACTCATTTTCCAGACGTAACAAATGGCAACGAGGAGAAAAATTGAAGCGTGCTGGCTACCTTCACCACTGCTGCCATTTATGGAGCACGTGGGTGAGCCAGTGGTCCCGTGGCCGGAGTGGAGACGGAGTTTTGAGAAGTACGTCAGAGTGCTGGGTCTCCATGGGCTTGGCGGGAAACAGCGCTGTGCACTCCTGGTCCATAAACTCGGTGCGTAGGGCAGGAGGATCCTCGACACGCTGGGCACGGAAGAGTGCTACGAGGATGCCGTTGTGTGAATGGCAGCGCACTTCGTTGAGCAGACGAGGGCCAGGAAGCTGCGGGTGATGGAGCTTTCGGCCCCAGGAACGATGGAGCTAGAATGCTTAGGGAAGCTACGGCTCAGTCTAGGCCAATGGACAGGCTAGCTGACAGGCTAATCTCGCGTCAAAACGAGGCTACAGGTGCCAAACTGGACCTCGAGGCACAACCGGGACCACCTGTGGAGGAGCCCCTGGCCACTGGCGACAGTGAAGACGGCATAAATATTTCGAGACCCGAAGGTTGGACAGGACCGCAACGTGTGGTGAAGCTCAGACGGCGTGTGTGCGCCCATGCTGATAGCCACCACCGCCACGCGGTCTATCATGAGTGAGGCCATGGTTTGGAGGCTTACACCCCGGCACCCGGACGCAGTGGAACAGGGCAGCACGGTGGTGCAGTGGTTAGCATTGTTGCCTAACAGCTAGAAGGTTCCAGGTTCGAATCCCCAGGCTGGCAGGGGTAGGAACCTTTCTGTGTGGAGTTTGCATGTTCTCCCTGTGCTGCATGGGTTTACTCCGGGGGCACCAGTTTCCTCCCACAATCCAAAGACATGCATGTTAGGTTAATTGGTTGTTCTAAATTGTCCCTAGATATCTGTCTCCTATAGGCCCTTAGAATAGAGGGTTAGTACTAGTGAAGCGCTTTGAGTGGTCTTTGAGACTAGAAAAGCACTATATAAGTACAGGTCCTTATCCCTCCTTATCCCTAACTGCCGGACGACGGGAGCTCCGGTACCGGTGGGAGCATCACATTAGCAGTGCAGTATGGTGCAAAAGTAATCCCGGCGTTCCATTTCTGGGTGGCATGCCGAGGTGAAAATGTCATGGTGTGGGACTTGTTCAATGAGCTGGGTTTCACTCTCGAAATGGACAAACGGTCAATGGCCCAGAACCAGTTCGCACAGGCTTTGCGGACATGGGTTTGACCCAAGAACACAGTGTGGACAGTGAGAGTGAAACAGACAGTGAATGGGACACAGAGAGTGAATATAGCTTGGATGGTGAGGATGAAATGGAGGAAGAACAAGGACCGAGATTGCCCCCATCCCTTGAGCAGCCAGAACTGGAGCAGGAGGAGAAAGAGACCGGGTTAGGCGAGACCCACACTGGCGAGGCTTTTATGGAAAGCACTGACACCGGAGCGTCCGCTCCGTGCTCTCAGGGGGAGAGCGGTCCGGAGGGGGTGCCTGAGCATGCAAGGGACAACAACGAGCAGCAGCTGCCGGACACAGAGGCAACACAGCGGGACACCTAGAACGAGGGTGCCAAGAACAGTGACAAAGTGCCAGGTTGGACAGTGGAGCCGACAGGGATGATGTCGAGTACCCAGAGGGAGAACAGCCGCAGCTGGACACGGTGACAGCGCAGCTGGGCACCGGGACAGAAAGTGCTGGATGCAGCGACGAGGTGCCTGGGTCGGAGAGTGACACTGGCGAGGATGACATGGTGAGCCCCAGAGGTGGGCAGCAGCAGCTGGTTGTGGAGGCAGAGCAGTGGAGCACCCTAGAGGAGGGTGCTGGGCGTTGTGACAAGGTTCCCGAGGCAGCGGACTACATTGGAGAGCGGGCTTCGGGTCTTCCCGAAGTACAGCCACTGGGGGCCAGAGAGTGTGAAGCCATGACAGCGGCTTGTAAGGCAGTCAGGAACAGTTTGACGGGCACGGAGAGACGTCGCACCGGACAACGGCACGGCGGGCCTGGAGGGAAGAAGCGCCAAATGGTGGGAAAAGATGTTTTCGCCAGGGAGGGGGACTTCAACCCTGGTGGTGGACAGCTGTCAGGTGTACAGATGCCGTTGGGGTGCCCAGGATCTCCGTGGCAGTGTAAAAAATGGTGGCTGCCCAGAGACATTGGGGTTACCTAAGAAAAATTTTTCCTTGTGTAAATATCTGTGTACATATTTGAGAAAATGTGTGTTTAGTATATATTGGTTGCTGGTGTGCGAGTGAGTGAGAATGTGGACAATACGGGATTATTTTATACATTTTAAAGAGACGTGGTCCAATTTTAGTTGTTCTTTGTGTGAATGTGATGGGTTATTTTGTTACAGTATATTGTCCCCCAGGTTCTTAGTGCGTGATTCAGGTTCTTAATTTTGGAGGTTTCCAATGGTGTGTGTGATTTCCCATTTTCTAAGGAGGGGAGGGAATGTTGTGTATGAGAATGTGTGTATGTGAAACTGTGCCCATCCACTGGGTGACGTCAGGAGGGCACGGTCCTCGCTGTATATAAACCCAAGTTCAGTAATAAAGTTGACTTGTTGGCTGCATGAAGACTCGACTCTCGCTCAATCATTTTCCAGATGTAACACCACACAAAAAAATCGGCTCTCGACAAAAAATCGGAATTGAACATTAAGACCTGCAGTGTGACCGTAGTCTAAGAAATGTCTGCAGTTGCAGACACATGCTAGTGCAGAAAACTCTGTAGAAATGACTGCTTACCTTTGTGTTACACAACTGTTTTCTGGTCGTTCACCTGGAATATTTGAGGCGGCTGGACCCATCCATTGGTGAATTGAACATGAGCGTCTAATGATTTATAGTTTTTAAATTGCTCATGGGTTTATGCATGCACCCCACAAACCAAGTAGGCAAACACATCTGACAGTGTGACTCGAGGCAGTTAGTTGAGATCCGTGGTTCATTTCTTGTGCTCATACAGATCAATCCCGTTTATTTCTTAAATTTTTTTTAGAGGTAGCGCTCCTTTGCTTCCTTATTCAGCTTCTCTGAATAAGGAATTTGAATTTTCTGTTTGCTCCATTCCATTGCACGCATGTCTGTTCACATTAGCAGTTGCCTAGACTAAAGGTAAACAAAGAAGCCAGCCCATGACAATGGTGACAACGGTCCAGAATGCAGTGCGGAATGACATCAATGCCCATTCTCTGTTGGCAGATTGCTCAGTACTTCCCTCTGGCGAGAGTTTCCGGGCACATCCGCAGTTCACTGCGACCATCAGTGTTGCCAAATGTACGATAATTATCGTATTTGTATGATATTCTTGCCCTCTGTAAAATATACGATCAGTAATTCCAAAAATCCCACAATGTTCGATAATTTGACCCTTTCATTGGTGGCTAAGTTAATATATTAGCATATACAATCAGAATAGAGATCCTGCGCATACATACTACACTTGTTTTTACGCATCGTCTCACGTGCATGGTCTATGTGGAAAAGAAGCGTTGCGGTAGCAGAGCAGAGAGGCAGCCTCGGGTGGAGGCTAGTGATGGGATCCACAGGTCACTGAAACGTACTGAGTCAAGCTAAAAAGATCTGTTTTACATCAAGTCACTCAGTGCTGTGCTGGAGCTCTGTCTACCACTCAATGAACTGAGAGTCGAATGAACTGAGCGGGCAGGGCTCGTTTGCTGCTCAGGTGAGTGATTTAGCTGGTGATCCCTGGCTTCCAGTACACCATCCATCCATTTTCTACCACTTTTCCGGAGGTCCGGGTCACGGAGGCAGCAGTTCAAGCAGAGAAGCCCAGACTTCTCTCTCCCCAGCCACCTGCTCCAGCTCTTCAGAGAGGATACCAAGGCGTTCCCAGACCAGCTGGGAGACATAATCTCTCCAGCGAGTCCTGGGTATGCCCCAGGGTCTCCTCCCAGTGGGACGTGCCAGAAACACCTCAAGTGGGAGGTGTCCAGGAGGCATCCTAATGAGATGCCCATACCACCTCAACTGACTCCTTTCAATGTGGAGGAGCAGCTGTTCTACTCTGAGCCCCTCCCGGATGACTGAGCTCCTCACCCTATCTCTGAGGGTGAGTCCAGCAATCCTACGGAGAAAGCTCATTTCAGCCGCTTGTATCCGCAATCTCGTTCTTTTGGTCATTACCCAAAGCTCGTGACCATAGGTGAGAGTAGGAACATAGATTGACTGGTAAATCGACAGCTTTGCCTTAGAACTCAGCTCCCTCTTCACCACAACAGACCGATACAACGTTCGCATCATTGCAGGTGCTGCTCTGATCCATCTGTCAATCTCTCGCTCCATTCTCCCCTCACTCGTGAATAAGACCCCAAGATACTTAAACTCCTCCACTTGGGGCAGGAGCCTGTCCCCAACCCAGAGAGGACAATCCACCTTTTTCCAGCTGAGGACTATGGACTCGGACTTGGACGTGCTGATTCTCATTCGATCTGCTTCACACTCAGCGGCAAACCGTCCCAGCAAAAACTGTTGGTCATTGCTGGATGAAGCCAACAGGACAACATCATCTGCAAACAATAGAGATGAGATCCTGTGGTCACCAAGCATGACACCCTCCATTCCCTGGCTGCACCTAGAAATCCTGTCCATAAAAATTATGAACAGGATCGGTGACAAAGGGCACGCCTGGTGGAGTCCAACTCTCACTGGGAATGAGTCCGACCGAGTGTTGGCAATACGAACCAAACTGTCACAACAATCGTACAGAGACCGAATAGCTCGTAACAACAAACCCAATGCCCCATACTCCCGAATCACCCCCCACAAAAAACCATGAGGGACGCGGTCAAATGCCTTCTCCAAGTCCACAAAACACATGTAAACTGGTTGGGCAAACTCCCACGAACCCTCGAGAATTCTTGAGAGGGTAAATTGCTGGTCCGATGTGCCACGACCAGGACGAAAACCACATTGCTCCTCCTGAATCCGAGGTTCGACCAACGGCCGGACTCTCCTCTCCAGTACCTTGGTATAGACCTTCCCAGGGAGGCTGAGGAGTGTGATCCCTCTAAAGTTGGAGCACACCCTCCGGTCCCCTTTTTTGAAAAGAGGAACCACCACCCTGGTTTGCCATGCCAAAGGTACTGTCCCCGACCTCCACGCAATGTTGCAGAGGCGTGGCAACCATCACAGCCCTACAACATCCAGGGCCTTGAGGTACTCAAGGCGA
Organism: Pholidichthys leucotaenia; assembly: GCA_020510985.1. Classification (NCBI taxonomy): domain Eukaryota; kingdom Metazoa; phylum Chordata; class Actinopteri; order Cichliformes; family Pholidichthyidae; genus Pholidichthys; species Pholidichthys leucotaenia. The sequence goes on along the minus strand of CM035838.1, from coordinate 129,404,167 downwards.
ACCTCATTCACCCCCGGGGCCCGGCCACCAAGGAGATTTTCAACCACCTTGGCGACCTCAGCCCCTGTGATAGGTGAGTCGTCCCCCTCATCCACAAGCCCTGCTTCCTCTGTGGAAGGCGTATCAGTGGGATTGAGGAGACCCTCAAAGTATTCCTTCCACCACTCGACGATATCCCCAGTCGAAGCCAACAGCGCCCCATCCACACCATACACAGTGTGGACAGGGAGCTGCTTCCCCCTCCTGAGCCGCCAGACAGTTTGCCAGAATCTCTTCGAGGCCGACTGAAAGTCTTGTTCCATGGCCTCACTGAACTCCTCCCATACCCAGGTTTTTGCCTCAGCAACCACCCGAGCTGCACTCCGCTTGGCCTGCCGGTACACCTCAGCTGCTTCGGGAGTCTCACAAGCCAACCAAGCCTGATAGGACTCCTTCTTCAGCTTAATGGCCCCCCTCACCATTGGTATCCACCACTTGGTTCGGGGGTTGCCACCACGAGATGCCCCAATGATCTTGCGGCCACAGCTCTGGGCCGCCGCTTCAACAATAGAGGTGGAGAACATGGCCCATTCAGACTCCATGTCTCCAGACTCCCTCAGAATGTGATTGAAGCTCTTCCAAAGGTTGGAGTTGAAGACCTCCCAGACAGGGGCCTCAGCCAGACATTCCCAGCACACTCTCACTATACGTTTGGGTCTACCAGGTCTGAATGGCGTCCTCCCCTGCAATCGGATCCAACTCACCACCAGGTGGTGATCATTTGACAGCTCTGCACCTCTCTTTACCCGAGTGTCCAAGACATACGGTCGCAGGTCTGATGACATGATAACAAAATCGATCATCCATCTGCGACCTAGGGCCAAGTGCACATATGGACACCCTTATGCTTGAACATGGTGTTTGTTATGGACAAACTGTGGTTAGCACAGAAGTCCAATAACTGAACACCACTCGGGTTCAGATCGTGCCGGCCGCTCCTCCCAATCACCCTCTCCAGGTTTCACTGTCGTTGCCCACGTGTGCATTGAAGTCCCCCAGTAGGACAATGGAGTCTCCAAGAGGAGCACCCTCCAGCACCCCAGTCAGAGACTCCAAAAAGGGTGGGTACTCTGAACTATCATTTGGTGCATAGGCACAAACGATGGTCAGGACTCGTTTCCCAACCTGAAGGCGCAGGGAGGCAACCCTTTCGTCCACCGGGGAAAACTCCAATATAGAGGCAGCAAGGTGGGGGGATACAAGAATACCCACCCCTGCTTGTCGCCTCTTGCCCGGGGAAACTCCAGAGAAGGCCAAGCTCCAGCCCCTCTCCAGGAGACTGGTTCTGGAACCAGAGCTGTGTGTTGAGGTGAGGCCGACTATATCTAGCCGGTATCTCTCAACCTCATGCACCAGCTCAGATTCCTTCCCCACCAGAGAGGTGACATTCCACATACCAAAAGCCAGTTTAGAAAGCCTGGGATCAGTCCGCCAAGGTCTCCGCCTTGACCACCACCTAATCCACATAGCACCGGACCCCCGTGATCCCTCCTGCAGGTGGTGAGCCCACTGGAGGGCGGATCCATGTAACTCCTTCGGGCTAAGCCCGGCCAGGTCCCATGGGTGGAAACCCAGCCACCAGATGCTAGCCATCGAGCCCCTCCCCCAGGCCAGGCTCCAGGGTGGGACCCTGGTAACCCCATACCGAGCGGGGTACACTGAATCCTTGATCTAGTATTTATCATGAGAGTCTGTTGGATCGTTCTTAGTCTGGCCCTTCACCCAGGACCAGTTTGTCTTGGGTGACCCTATCAGAGGCAAATTGCCTCCGACAACGTAGCTCCTGGGATCACTGGGGCACGCAAACCCCTCACCACGATAAGGTGACGACCCATGAGAGGCTTCCAGTACAGTTTGGGTGAATAATTCATACAGTACGTTCACCCATAAAAACTAGTTCACTCGATTAAGACTCAACAGGTAAGCAACATCACCAGCAGGTTGAGAAACGAAAGGGGAGGTGGGGGCAGACACCAGTTTTACTGAGTAGTTCAAACCTGTTGGCATTAGCGTTAAAGTTTTCTGTTGCTGCTGCAACATACAAATGTCTGTGCAAAAATGTCACTGGATTGTGGTTTTCAATAAAACTGAAACAGGTTTCTACTTAAATTATCAGAGGCATTTTAGTAGTAGTTTAGGTGGATTGATTTTGATGTTTATTCCTAATGTATTGTGACGTTTGCAAGGGTTCACACAAAAAGACAATGGAGCAGATGGCTGTGATCAACCAGATTTATTTTCACACACCCCGACCCCCAACCTGCTTCTGTGCTACAGAGTGGAGTGGAGGTCATTCTCCCAGACCTCCGTTTCAATCATGGTTACACACACATGATACATCTTGCCCTAATCCTGCTAAACACTGCTGGGTCATTATAATGCAGTTATAATGACACAGCAGTATAACCCAGAAGTAACACATTTAACACACACAGTAACGTTTCAAACTGGCAAAGCATGCTGGGAAATCCCTGGCTCCCTTAAAATGGCCCCGACGTTACACTGCCCCCCCCTGGACTGGTTTCTGTCCCCAGAAAATTCAAAGTCCACTTTCAGAAATCCAACGCGAGTCAGCCCGGTGCCAGGGCGGCATGCACGGGCCATCTGAGTCTCGGTCAGAGCATCTGGTTGGGGTAGGGTTCCGGTTTGGCCATCAGCGGGCGGATGGACACATCTGACAGCCTCTGTAGGACCACGCACAGTCCCTTCCCTGGCAGCGGGAGTCCCAGGCCCGCTCCGGCCGACTCCCACCGCTGCCAGTTCTCCCATGCGTCCAGCCTTTGCCGCGCCTGGAAAGTGGCCGCATCTTCGTCCTGCTCGCTCCGCTGCGTCGCTCCTGCGCCTCTGTGACGTCATCTGCCGGGGGAAGCATCTGCAGGAGGCGGCTTTTTTTCCCCGTCCATGCCACCTCGCTCTAATTTAGCGTTGGCGAGGGGCCAGTTTGTCGTGCGCTGTATGCGGGGCAGTACCATGCCATGTACCCTGGCTCTGTGCAGCGGAAGCCGTCCTTCCTCGCGTCGCCACGGCTGTCTCCTTCGTGCACGCGCTGCTGTGATGTGCCGTAGCTCCTCCTCCACTCGCTCTCAGCACGGTGGTTTCCTCTGATGATCAGCGCGGCAGCCAGCTCGACCTGGGCCAGGCGGTCATCCAACAGGTTCTCGCCGTTGTAGCGGGGAATCTTGGCCCGCTGCTGGATGGATGACACTGTCATCTCCCGGTCGATTGCCGCTCCTAGTCGCTCTGGAATCGCCAGCCCGTCCTGCCCTGAAAAGGGCGGGAAGCGGGGCTGGTTTGCTCTGCTCCGTCCATCGCGGCGAAGCTCTCCAGGGGCCGGCGTCTCAGCTCTACACTCCGTTCCCGGCTGAGCGATGAATCGCTCCGGCCGCTGTACCTCCGCCTGGATCCTCATCTCGCTCCATATCCCACTTCTGACACCAGTGTGACGTTTGCAGGGTTCACACAAAGACAATGGAGCAGATGGCTGTGATCAACCTGATTTATTTTTCACACACCCCAACCCCCAACCTGCTTCTCAGCACAGACAGGAGCGGAGGTCATTCTCACAGACCTCTGTTTACATCACGGCTACACACACATGATACATCTTGCCCTAATCCTGCTAAACACTGCTGGGCCATTATAATGCAGTTATAATGACACAGCAGTATAACTCAGAAGTAACACATTTAACACACACAGTAACGTTTCAAACTGGCAAAGCATGCTGGGAAATCCCTGGCTCCCTTAAAATGGCCCCGACGTTACAGTATAAACAGATTACTTCTCAAAATATTTTTGAGGCAAGACCTTGATATATGATGATGCAACAGAAGACATATAGAAGAGAGTTAATTATGATTAGCATTCTGGGCTGTTTAGTGCAGGCCAGGGGCTTATCCTGTACTCCACACAGATAGAGGTGCTGGTCTCCAAGAGGCGCTTTTTTCAACCGATCTGTTAGATTCTGTTATTTAAAGGTAAAACAGTATTATAGGCCATAATATGCACGATCTGTGATAATGTTATTGAAGCAGATGGTCCTGAGCCATGTCAGAATGAAAACTGGGTGTGTACGATAATTTTCCTCAAAATATGATAATTTTAAGCCGCTGGTGTGATACTTCAACATCTCCCATCTGGCAACACTGACAATCATTTGCGGACAAGGAATGTTGGGACTTGTGGGTTTTAGCGAGTTTTTAACGAGTTTTACCTCGTTCTTCCTCTGCAAAACTAAACAGCAAAACCAGTGTGAAAACAATCGATGTGATGAATAAGATTCAAGATTCAAAGGTTTTATTTGTCAATACTATTATACGTACAGGACATACAGGAGAATTGAAATGGCGTTTCTCTCTCCAGTGGTGTGCACAAAAAAAAAAGGAAAAGGAGTAAGGCTGGAAAAAAAGAAAACAGCAGTCTATGTACAGTAATGCAACCTGTAGTGCAAATGGCGACAAAAGATAGACCCAGACCTCCCATAGTACAAATAGAGATTAACGATGATAAAAACCCAGCAATCCTATATAAAGAAAACTAGAGTAAATGGTGTAGTTGCTGAATACATGTTGTGTATTCAGCAACTATGTGATTATACATGTTACTATGTGTAATGTGTACTATGTGATTACATAGTAGTGTAATCACTGTATGTAGTGATTACACTACAGTGGCTGATATATTCAACATATATCAGCCAAAATTAAATTAGATTTTGATGTGATGATGGTGCTAGATGAAGAGTTGTGGGATTAAGAGGTGATAAATGTGAGAACAAAACTTCAGAGCAAAGGGTCAGATGGATTAGCAGGTCAACGTTTAAGCCTTGCTTTTGTCATTTGTAATGGCACTAGTTTAGTTGACAAACCTGTCTGGAATTTCATGTGCTAAGCTAACGCTACAGCTAGTCGTAGCTAACACCGATACAAAGGAGCGACTCTGTCCCTGGTTCGTCTCACTGACCCGGCATCGGCCCAGTAGATGACGGCTGAGCCTCCCACACAGATTCTTAGAATCTTGTGATTGGGGCTCGGCGGAAGAGCTAACCGAGGCCACAGCTGGACAGGAGCCAGATCGGAGCTCAACTACAACGGCGGTGGGCGGCGGAGCTCGGCGGAGGAGCTACCGAGACCCCAGCTGGACAGGAGCCGGATCGGAGCTCAACTACAGCGGCGGAGTTCAGTGGAGGAGCTACCGAGGCCCCAGCTGGACAGGAGCCAGATCGGAGCTCAACTACAGTGGCGGTAAGCAGCGGGGCTAGCACCGGAGGGGGCTAGCTGAGGCTAGCTGAGGCCCCAGCTGGATTCGAGGTCGGCTGGATCGGATACCGGCAACACCAGCAGAGATTGTCCTACTGTCAACAGGTCAGTAAAAAATGCCACCAAAGAAGGAGGAAATGGAAGAGATTAAAAAATCTCTGAACTTCATGTCAGAAGAACTAACCAAATTGGCCAATCAACAGTCTAAACTATTAGGGCTAATGGAGGCAGTCCGAGAATTGAAATTAACAATTAAGGAAAGAGACAAAAAAATTGCAGACTTGGAGTGATGCATCGAGGATCTTGAACAATATTCTCGTATGGATGATTTAATCATTACTGGACTAGACAGTAAATGTCAATCATATGCTCATGCTACAACAGGAATGAGTGGTGAGGAGCCTCCCCCAAGTGAATCAGTCTCCTTGGAAAACCAGGTGCTTCAGTTCCTTGAAAGCAGAAACATAAAGGTTGAAGTAAATGCAATTTCAGCCTGCCATACTTTACCCAGAAAAGATAATAAAGAAATCAATTGTGATGCGCTTTGTGAACAGAAGGGTAAAGAATGACATACTGAAGCAGGCCAGAAAGCTACGGGGAACAGAAGTTTACCTAAATGAACATTTAACAAAGACTAATGCTGAAATAGCACGGCAAGCACGGATGATGAAAAGACAAAACAAGATACAGACAACATGGACAAGAAACTGTAGAGTTTGGATTAAACTAAATGGAACACCTGAGGAAGCAAAGGCCATAATAATAAGAGATCTCACTGACTTAAATAAATAAAGATGAACACTGAATGGGAAAGTTGAGAGACTATGATGGTCCATGTCCACACACACGGCAAGAACGGTCCTTTTGTGACATACCATGATGGTGTACGAGGAAGTCATTTGACACAGAGCAAGGAAATTCAGACTCTGAAAATATGTCATTATGCTGAACATAAATTAAGAGATGGAGAATGATATTGATCCTGAAAACCACTTCTTCAGTAATATTCATAATCACTGTGAATCAGAATCAGAGTCTCTGATATTGAGGCTCTTATCCCTGACCTGCTGAATGAATTCCCTCACGTACAAACTGTCGTGCATGTGGGATGCAATAACATCCCAGATGAAGTGTCGGAGATTTTAAAAAGTGACTTCAGGAGCCTTCTGTCCACTCTTACGAACAGTGGCAGATGTGCGCTCATCTCTGGGCCTTTGGCACCTCTCAGACGAGGCTGCAATCGTTTTAGCAGAACTCTCAGTCTTAATTCTTGGCTGTGTTTTACTTGTCCTATTTTTAACATTGGTTTTGTTGACAGTTTTAACTTATTTTGGAACCGCCCATCACTTATGAGGCCTGATGGCATCCACCCAAACAGACTTGGTGCACATGTTTTAAGAGACAATCTTTTCTGTTCCATTCGGTGTTTTTTGGTACAGTGACTGGAACCTGGCATGTTTACCCACTCTGAAGCTTCTGGGTTTGCTAAACTGCCCTTTTTTGGTTCTGTTACCACGTATTGTATCGATCCCATTAATTCAGGTGGTCTTTACGGTTTGGATCAGCCTTTGATTTATAATCCTACAGAGACTGAGTCTGTCTCCCGTTGCCCTAAATATTGTAACCCAGGACAAATACAACACAACCTGAAAAACACACGTACTTCTGCAGCTCCTCCTCATCCACCACCTTTCAACTTTGACCCCGTCTCCTCCCTTAGAGAACCTTTTTCTGCTCCCTCTAAAGTTAATAAAAAAGTTAATTAATAATTTGGCCTCTGTTCCTCCCCAAAGTTTAAAAATTAAATGTGGCTTATTAAACATTAGGACTCTATCTTCTAAGTCTCTTCTGGTCCATGATCTATTAATTGATCACCAGATCGATCTACTATCCCTCACAGAGACCTGGCTTGGGCATGATGATTATGTTGGTCTGAATGAATCAACTCCCTCTGGGTATTTAAACTGTCATACCCCCAGAGGTTCTGGTCGTGGTGGTGGAGTGGCGGCAATTTTCCATTCTAAATTACTAGTTAATGTTAAGCAGAAATTATGTTTTAATTCCTTTGAAGGTTTGGTCCTCAGTGTGGGGCCTGTTGGCAATCTTGGCTTGAACCCAATTCTCTTTGCCATAGTTTATTGTCCTCCCACGGCCTATTCAGAGTTTCTATCGGAATTTGCCAAATTTTTAGCTGATTTAGTACTGAAAACCGATAGAATAATTATTGTAGGGGACTTTAATATACATGTTGATGTAGAGAGTGACTGTCTTAATAAGGCATTCAATTCAATTTTAGACTCAATGGAGTTTTCCCAAAAAGTAAAAAATTCTACCCATTATTTCCACCATACATTGGACCTTGTTTTGACTTATGGTATAGATATCGAAAATCTGGTAGTGTCTCCTCATAATCCCGTACTGTCTGACCATTGTCTGTTAATTTTTGATTTCATTATCTCTGATCACTTATTTCCTAAAGAAAAATACTACTACAGCAGATGTCTTTCTGATGACGTTGTTGCTAAATTTTTGCAGATTGTCTCCTCTATGCCATGGGTCAACACAACAGAAACACCAGAAATAAATGATGGAGAGTCTGCTCCATTCGTGATTGATAGCATGGTTGCTGGTGTTACTGCCTCTCTGCATCGGACTCTAGATTTGGTAGCCCCTTTACTAACTACTACTACTAACTAACCTGCACTTATATAGCGCTTTTCTAGTCACAAAGACCACTCAAAGCGCTTTCATTAATACTAACCCTCTATTCTAAGGGCCTATAGGAAACAAATATCTAGGGACAATTTAGAACAGCCAATTAACCTAACATGCATGTTTTTGGCATGTGGGAGGAAACCGGAGAAATCCCAGAGTAAACCCACGCAACACGGGGAGAACATGCAAACTCCACACAGATCACCGTTGGTCGGGGGCTGGGATCGAACCCACGATCCCACGATCCCCACAATCCCCCGGCCAAGGGTAAACTGTGCTGCCGCAGTGCTAACCACTGCGCCACCGTAAAAAGTTTAACCAGAGATTTCTTACCCCTTGGTTTAACTCAGAAACTCGTGACTTAAAACAGAAAACTCATCAATTGGAAAGGAAATGGCGTTCAACTAACTCAGATGAATTCTACTTAATGTGGAGAAATCATTTCTTAATCTATAAAAAAAATCTCTTAGAAAAGCTAGATCAAGCTATTATTCTGCATTAATAGAAGCAAACAAGAATAACCCCAGGTTTCTCTTCAATACCATAGCCAGGCTTACAAAGAGCCAGGACTCGGTCAATCCTCACATCCCCCCTGAGCTTTCTAGTCAGGACTTTCTGAACTATTTCAATCTTAAAATTTTATCTATTAGAGATGAAATCAGTCAGATTCTTCCTACTGTAAACTCTAGTATATTAACTACTGCAACTCCCTCAATTGATATCTGCTTAGGTAAGCTTACTCCAATCGACCTCTTAGAGTTGGATAAAATAATTTCCTCATCTAAGCCTTCATCTTGCCTTCTGGACCCTATTCCTTCCAGGTTATTTAAAATTACCTTCCCAATTTTTGGTAGCCGTATTCTTCTTATCATTAATTCTTCTTTAACTCTGGGTTATGTTCCACTGGCTTTCAAAACTGCTGTAATTAAACCCTTACTTAAAAAACCGATGCTCGATCCTGGAGTTTTGGCCAATTATTGACCAATCTCTAATTTGCCTTTCATTTCAAAAATCTTGGAAAGAGTTGTTGCTGTGCAATTATCTGACCATTTGCAGGGAGTTGGTTTGTTTGAGGTGTTTCAATCTGGGTTCAGAGCTCATCACAGCACTGAAACTGCCTTGGTGAAGGTCTCTAATGACCTCCTGACTGCATCTGATAATGGACTTGTCTCTGTTCTTGTTCTTTTAGATCTCAGTGCAGCCTTTGACACTATCGATCATGCCATTCTACTTGATAGATTGGAACACTTTGTTGGACTCAGTGGAACTCTGTTGCAGTGGTTTAGATCTTATTTGTCTGATAGATTTAAGTTTTTCCATGTCAATGATGGATTTTCTTCCAGCTCTAAGCTCAGTCACGGAGTTCCACAGGGATCTGTATTGGGCCCTACTCTTTTTAGTCTATATATGCTCCTGTTGGGAAATATCATCAGAAAGCACTGTATACATTTTCACTGTTACGCAGATGACACACAACTATACCTGTCAATGAAGCCCGATGATTTTGATCAGTTGGCCAAGTTAGATGCCTGTCTTAAGGACATCAAACCTTGGATGACTTGTAATTTTTTACTATTGAACTCTGATAAGACTGAAGTCATTTTTGTTGGCCCAAAACATCTTAGAAATTCCTTTTCAGATTATGCCCTTAATTTAGATGTTGCCACCCTCACTCTGAACAGTTGTGTGAGGAACCTTGGAGTTATTTTTGATCAGGATTTGTCCTTTAATTCACATATTAAAACTGTTTCTAGGACTGCCTTCTATCATCTGCGCAATATTGCCAAGATCAGGAGAATCTCGTCTCTGAATGATGCTGAGAAACTGATTCACGCCTTTGTCAGCTCTCGATTAGATTATTGTAATTCGCTATTATCTGGTTGTCCTAAAGTATCTTTAAAAAAATCTTCAGTTGATTCAAAATGCTGCTGCTAGAGTTTTAACTGGTTCTAGAAAAAGAGATCATATTTCCCCGGTTCTGTCCTCCCTCCATTGGCTTCCCATAGAATTTAGAATCAAGTTTAAAATCCTTCTTCTTACTTTCAAAGCTCTTAACAATCTGGGCCCCCAATATATAAAAGATCTGATATTACCTTACCATCCTAATAGAGCATTACGCTCACAAAATGCTGGCTTACTTGTGGTGCCCAGAATCTCCAAAAGTACAGTGGGAGGCAGAGCCTTCTGCTACCAAGCCCCTTCTCTCTGGAACCAGTTACCACTCTGGGTCCGGGAGTCAGACTCGGTCTCTGTTTTTAAGAACAGGGTAAAATCCTTCCTTTTTAATATAGCTTACGTTTAAGGAGGGTTTTTGTGTCTCTTAACCCCACTCTTGTTCTATTGTTATCTGATCCATACTGCTGGTTGACCTCCAATAATGTACTTGGCATCTTACTGTTATGTTCTTTATGTCTGTCCTCTCCATCCTTCCTATCCCCTCATCCTCAGCCAGTCACAGCAGATGACTGCCCCTCCCTGAGCCTGGTTCTGCTAGAGGTTTCTTCCTTCCAAATGGGAGTTTTTCCTCTCCACTGTCGCTTAGTGCTTGCTCATAGGGGATTGTCTGATTGCTGGGTCTTTCTGTGACTGTGTGGTTTTTTTTTCTGCACTATGGCGCCACGAGACGGCTTTTGTTGTAATGTGGTGCATTACAAATAAAGCTGAATTGAACTGAATTGAAAATTGAATTGAATAGAATATTACACTGAAAAGCAATTCAAAAGTCAAGTGCAATTAGATGGTAAACTATCAATAATACACTTTAACAGCAGAAGTCTTAACAAAAACTTTCCACAGATTCAGGACAATTTAAAACAGCTAGATAGAAAATTTACAGCTATCGCAGTCTCTGAAACTTGGCTCAATGAAGAGCAGGCTTCTTTGATGGCAATAGAGGGATATCAGATGTTTTATATTAATAGATCTCAAAAAAAGGGTGGTGGTGTTGCACTGTATATTGATGACCTGTATAGGTGTAAACTTGTAAATGGAATGTCCTTTGCACTACTAGGGATTCTGGAATGTGTGACTGTTGAGATTGACCAAGATAAAACAAAAAATCTAATTATAAGTTGTATATATAGAATACCGGGAACTTGCGTTGAGACATTCAGAGATAAGTTAGTCGAGTTGTACAATAATATAATTAATAAGAAAATGGTTGTAATCTGTGGAGACTTCAATATTGATTTACTAAATCCATCTCAACAAAATGTAATTACAGAGTTCATGAATTCTATGTATAGTATGAGTCTATATCCCACAATAACACATCTCAGTAGAACCACAGTTCACACTGCTACACTTATTGATAACCTGTTTGTTAATATTATTGATAAGAAAATAGAAAGTGGATTATTGATAAATGTCATAAGTGACCATCTGACAGTCTTTGCACTTATCCATGACCACACGGGGGCCAATACAGAAAAAAACTTTAAAATCTTTCAGATACAAATCACAAAATGCAATCAGTTCTTTTAAAGAAGACCTGCTGAAGCAAGACTGGACAAAAGTCTATGTATCAGAAGTAAATGAAGCCTACGACACATTCATGAACATTGTAACCACTCTTTATGAAAAAAATTGTCCATTAGTAAAGAAAAAGCTTGAACAGAAATTTGTCGACAAGCCATGGTTAACCAAAGGATTACAAAAAGCATGTAAACAGAAAAATTCATTATATAAAGCTTTTCTAAAGAAAAGGACAAAAGAAGCAGCGCAGCGGTATAAAACATACAAAAATAAGTTAATATATATAATGAGATGTAGTAAAAGAGACCATTACAGTAAAGAACTAGAGAAAAACTGAGATAACACTAAAAATACATGGACAATACTTAATATTCTTGGAAATAAAAACAGAAATATAAGCTACCCAACCAATCTTTCAAAAAAAACCCAAAACAAACAAACAAAAAAAAAACAACTCAGAGTGTGAATGCAGTCTCACCTGCAGATGAATTTAATAAATTTTTTGTTAGCATTGGTCCTAATTTGGCTTGAGAAATACCCATTACGGCACCTATTGGTGATACAATAAGCAAAAACATTGCTATAAATGACTCCATTTTCATAAAGAACACAGACGAGAGAGAGGTCATTGAAATTGTTAAATCGTTTAAAAGTAAAACATCTACAGATTGTGATGGTATTGACATGCTTTTAGTCAAAACTGTCATTGAATGCTTAGTGAAGCCACTGACGTACATCTGTAACCTGTCTCTCCAAACAGGTATATTTCTCAGTGCAATGAAAATAGCCAAAGTAATTCCGATATACAAGACGGGTGACAGAGGGGAATTTTCAAACTATAGACCTATTTCACTATTGCCGCAATTTTCTAAGATACTCAAAAAAATATTCTGTGAGAGAATTGACAACTTTATAATGAAGAATAATTTATTGTGTGAGCAGCAATATGAGTTCAGACGCAAGAGGACAACTGCATTTGCTCTAATGGAATTTATAGAAAAAATATCAACGGCTGCTGAAAATAAAGAGTATTCAGTTGGGGTATTCCTGGATCTTTAAAAAGCATTTGATACAGTGGATCATAAATTATTGTTAAAGAAACTACAAAATTATGGTATTGGGGGTAGCACTGTCCTGGTTATGTAGTTACTTAAAGAACAGATATCATTTTGTATGTGTTGGTAGCAAAAACTCGCAGTTACTGAAGGTTACTTGCGGAGTCCCACAGGGTTCAGTTTTGGGGCCATTGCTATTCAATATGGATATAAATGATATATGTAAAGTTTCAGAAAAAATGGATTTAATATTGTTTGCAGATGACACTAATTTATTATGCAGTAGAAGCAGTTTGGAACAACTTTTGGATACACTCGGAAAGGAATTAGGAAAGCTTAAACTGTGGTTTGATTCAAACAAATTAACACAATTTAAGTAAGACAAAATTTATAATTTTTAACAACCATCACAACAACTTAGTATCTAAACTCAGTGTAAATGGTGTAGAGATTGAAAGGGTATCCGAAACTAAATTTCTTGGAGTAATAATTGATAATTTTTTTTTTTTTCTCTCCCGGCGCCACACGAGTAGGCTGCCCTTTGCAACAGCGGCTCGATTCAGAGTCTTTTTCCCTCCCTCTCTCTTTTTGATCCATCTTTTTTCACTCCACTTATATCACGGACACACAGATCGTCCCAAATGTCTCCTGAGCCGGTGGACGGAGCCACTGCTTATAGCAGGATACGATACAGCAGGGAAGAGCTGCTAACATTCAACCGCCACCCGGTCCCATTGGAAAAACTCGATATACCGAGAGAACTGAGGCGAAAACGCCGCGGCTGCCGGGCTGGAGCAAGGCGGAGGACAAAAAATATAAGGTACAGACCCTCGCTTCCATCTATTGTCATGGGAAATGTACGGTCGATACTGGGAAAGGTAGATGAGCTAGCGGCTATCTCCCGTTACGATAGCACATACCGGGAGTGCTCTCTCCTTTTTTTTACTGAGACGTGGCTATCTGAACTAGCAGCAGATGCTAACATTGAGCTGGAGGGTTTTCACATGATACGGGCTGACCGAACACCAGACAGCGGCAAAGCAAGGGGCGGTGGAGTGATAATGTATGTTAATAACAACTGGTGCAGACCGGGACATATCACTGTTAAACAACGACACTGCAGCAAAGACATTGAGTTGCTAGCTGTTAGCATGAGGCCTACATATCTCCCGAGAGAACACTCACACGTGATCTGCATTGTTGTTTAGGCAAATCCGACGGCGAACGCTGGGACAGCGCGTGACGTCATCCATTCAGTAACCAGCAGGCTGCAGACTGAACACCCAGATGCTCTTCTCTTCATCTCAGGCGATTTCAACCATGTTTCACTATCTCCCATTCTACCCACGTTCACCCAGTATGTCACATGCCACACTAGAGACAATAAAACACTGGACTTATTCTACGCAAACACTAAGGAGGCGTACACCTCATCACAACTCCCCCCACTCGGGAGATCGGACCACAACTTGGTTCATCTCCGGCCGGTGTACAAACTCCTAGTGCACAGACAACCTCCGGCCATGCACACTGTGGAGTTATGGTCTGAGGAGACAATGGACACTCTAAAGGGCTGTTTTGAAGCCACTGCCTGGAAGCAGCTCTGCGATCCACATGGTGAGGACATCGATGGCCTCACTCACACCTTCACGGGCTACCGCAACTTCTGTGTGGACAAATCCGTTCCCACCAAGACCATACGGTGTCACTCAAACAACAAACCCTGGATCAACCCTGAGATAAAAACACTTCTGAGAGAGAAGAAGAGGATCTTCAGGTCGGGGAACAGGGAGATGCTGAAGTCCATACAGAGGGAGCTGAGGAGAAAGATCAGAGTAGGCAAGGACAGCTTCAGGAAGAGGATGGAGGACAAGCTGCAACAGAGCGACATCAGCGGGTTCTGGAGAAACCTCAAAACCATCTCTGGGCTCCAGAATACCTCCCCCCAGGCCACGGGGGACAGGGAGTGGGCGAACAACCTGAATCTGTTTTTCAATAGGTTTGACCAACCGCCCTCCCCCCGTCTGCACAACAACCACTGCTGCCTCTAAAGAAATCAAGTCCTGCTGCCCACCCCCCACTCCACCAAAACCCCCCACTCCCAACACACAGCCCCCCATCCTGACCCTGACCAGGACCCAGGTGAGAACGGAGCTGAGGAAGATAAAGGCGAGGAAGGCGTCGGGACCGGACGGCATCAGCGCAAAGCTCCTCAAGTCCTGTGCAGACCAGCTGTGTGGGATTGTGACGTATATCTTCAACCTGAGCCTGAAACTGGGGAGGGTACCACAGCTGTAGAAAACATCTTGTGTGGTACCTGTACCAAAAACTTCCTACCCCAAAGACCTGAACAGCTACAGACCGGTGGCCTTGACGTCCCACTTGATGAAGACCCTGGAGAGACTGCTCCTTGCTCACCTCCGCCCCCTGGTGGAACCAGCGATGGATCCACTCCAGTTTGCCTACCAGCATGGCATTGGGGTGGAGGATGCGGTGATCTTCCTCCTTCACCGTTCTCTGTCCCACCTAGAGAAGCCCGGGAATATGGTGAGGATCATGTTCTTTGACTTCTCCAGTGCTTTCAACACCATCCAACCGATGATCCTGAAGGACAAGCTGCTGCGCGCAGGGTGGACCAGCACCTGTCATCATGGATCCTGGACTACCTCACAAACCGGCCTCAGTTTGTGAGAACCCGGGACTGTGTGTCCAACACGATCATCAGTAGCACGGGGGCCCCCCAGGGAACGGTGCTGGCTCCCTTCCTGTTCACTCTTTATACTGCGGACTTCTCACACAACACAACACACTGCCATCTACAGAAGTTCTCTGATGACTCTGCGATCGTTGGCCTCATCTCCAATGGAGATGAAGATGAGTACAGAGGGCTTATCCAGGACTTCGTGGACTGGTGCCATCGGAACTGCCTCCAGATCAACGCAAGGAAAACTAAGGAGCTGGTGGTGGACTGTCGCAGGCAAGGACAACCCCTCACAGCACCAGTAAATATACAGGGAACAGACATCGAGATGGTGACAGCCTATAAGTACCTGGGTGTTCATCTGAACAATAAACTAGACTGGTCACACAATACTGACGCACTCTACAAGAAGGGACAGCGCAGGCTGTTCCTGCTGAGGAGACTCAGCTCTTTTGGTGTACAAGGCGCGCTGCTGAAGACATTCTATGACACGGTGGTGGCATCAGCCATCACTTTTGGAGTGGTCTGCTGGGGCAGTGGCATTACTGCAGCCGATAGGAAGAGACTGAACAAACTGATCAAGAAAGCTAGCTCTGTCCTGGGGCAGCGCCTTGATCCGGTGGAGGAGATAGGAGAGAGAAGGACGGTGGCTAAACTGTCATCTCTGCTGGAGTCCGAGTTCCACCCTATACAGGACATACTGAATGCACTGAGGAGCTCATTTAGCAGCAGACTACATCATCCCAGGTGCACAACCGAGAGGTTTCGCAGGTCCTTCCTACCAACGCCTGTCAGACTGTACAACCTAAGCAGAGCTGCTCGCGGAGATAGCAAAAAGACGTAACAAACTAATAGTTTTTTGAATGCAAAGATGCAATAGACTTACACAATGGTCCCCTCTGGCATACAACTAGGAAAATACCGGTCGCTATGGAGAGTGAGAATATGTATGGGCACATAATCATACCATGTAGGATAACTAAGTAGACGGTTGTGCTGTTTCATCCCATCTAGCAACAATGCTCTGCACTGTGTGTGTTTATATATTTACATATTTATTCCATCTAGCTACAATGCTCCGCACTGGGTGTGTTTATATTTATATATCTATATATTTATTCCATCTAGCTACAATGCTCCGTACTGTGGGTGTTTATATATTTACATATTTATTCCATCTAGCTACAATGCTCCGCACTGTGTGTTTACATATTCATATATTTATTCCATCCAGCTACAATGCTCTGCACTGTGTGTCTGTGTGTGTGTGTATATATATATTTTATAGTAATATGTACATATGTATATTAGCTGCTCTTGCTTGCTTGTTTTTTTTTTCTTGCCTTCTGATTGTTGCTCTGAGTGTTGCTATCCCTGTGCTGTTGCAATCCTGGAATTTCCCCGTTGTGGGACTAATAAAGGCTTATCTTATCTTAATAAACTTTGTTGGAAGTCACATATTAATTATATTAAAGGTAAAATATCCAAATCAATCGCAATACTACACAGAGTGAAATATTTGCTGAATCAACCCACACTATATACTTTGTATCATTCTTTAATACTCCCATACATGACATATTGTACTGAAGTATGGGGAAATACATATAAAACAAACATATCCAGTCTTTATGCTCCAGAAGAGAGCTATTAGAATAATACTAACTAACTACTAACTAACCTGCACTTATATAGCGCTTTTCTAGTCACAAAGACCACTCAAAGCGCTTTCATTAATACTAACCCTCTATTCTAAGGGCCTATAGGAAACAAATATCTAGGGACAATTTAGAACAGCCAATTAACCTAACATGCATGTTTTTGGCATGTGGGAGGAAACCGGAGAAATCCCGGAGTAAACCCACGCAACACGGGGAGAACATGCAAACTCCACACAGATCACTGTTGGTCGGGGGCTGGGATCGAACCCACGATCCCATGATCCCCACAATCCCCCGGCCAAGGGCAAACTGTGCTGCCGCAGTGCTAACCACTGCGCTACCGTGCAGCCCAATAATAATAAACAATAATAATAAACAAAGCTGCTTACAGGGAACCAACAAACTCATTTTTTCTTAAATTAAAAGCTCTCAAGTTGAAAGATCTGGTTGATTTTAAAACTGCAGTAATAATGTTTAAAGTGAAGAATCTATCATTGCCCGCAAATATCCAAAGGTTGTTCCAAATAAGGGAGAAACAATATCATTTCAGAGGAACATGTGTATTTCAAAAACCTTCAGTGAGAACTACCACCAAGCAACACTGTGGAACGTGTTTGGACCTGAATTAAAATTACGTACAACGCTTGGACAATTTAAACAAAAACTAAAGGAAGAAATACTCCAAACATATATACAAGATGACATGTAAAATCACATAAGAATTATCATATTCAGTCAGTGTTGTGCTGTTGCTTAGTTTTTTGTCACGTTTTGTCTTAGCTTTGTTCTGAATTGTAATTACTCCTATTTTATTTTCCTTTTGAATTCTTAGATGGAATATGGGTGGGCAATATAAGCTGCGGCTTCAGCCATCACCCATTTCGGATAACTTATGCTGAACTGTATAATCCAGGGAGTTATTGTTTAATTTGACCTTGTTAGATTTTCTTTTTTTCTCCCTTTGTTTTATTATTCTGTTCCTTTCTTTTAATCTTCACATCTAATCTATCTGAAATAAAGAGTCATTCATTCATTCATTCATTCATTCAAACAGTTTAATATGATTATTTGTCAGTAAATCCTTAAACTATATGAACCCTACAAACACTTATACAGTGGTGTGAAAAAGTGTTTGCCCACTTCCTGATTTCTCATGTTTTTGTATGTTTGTCACACTTAAATGTGTCAGACCATCAAACAAATTTAAATGTTAGACAAAGATAACACAAGTAAACACAGAATACAGTTTTTAAATTAAGGTGTTTATTATTAAGGGGAAAAAAATCCAAACCTACATGGCCCTGTGTGAAATAGTGATTGCTTCCTAAACATAATAACTGGTTGGGCCACCCTTAGCAGCAACAACTGCAATCAAGCATTTGTGAAAACTGGCAATGAGTCTTTTACAGCACTGTGGAGGAAATTTTGGCCCACTCATCTTTGCAGAATTGTTGTAATTCAGCCACATTGGAGGGTTTTCAAGCATGAACTACCTTTTTAAGGTCATACCATAGCATCTCAATGAGATTTAAGTCAGGACTTTGACTAGGCCACTCCAAAGTCTTCATTTTTTTTCTAAAGCCATTCAGAGGTGGACTTGCTGGTGTGTTTGGATCATTGTCCTGCTACAGAACCCAAGTGTGCTTCAGCTTGAGGTCACAAACAGATTGCCGGACATTCTCCTTCAGGACTTTTTGGTAGACAGCAGAATTCATGGTTCCATTTACCACAGCTAATCTTCCAGGTCCCGAAGCAGCAAAACAGCCCCAGACCATCACATTACCACCACCATATTTTATTGTTGGTATGATGTTCCTTTTCTGAAATGCTGTTACTTTTACGCCGGATGTGATGGGACTCATACCTTCCAAACGTTCAACTTTTCTCTTGTCGGTCCACAGAGTATTTTCCCAGAAGTCTTGGGGATCATCAAGATGTTTTCTGGCAAAACTGAGACGAGCCTTTATGTTCTTTTTGCTCAGCAGTGGTTTTCATCTTGGAACCCTGCCATGCAGGCCATTTTTGCCCAGTCTCTTTCTTATGGTGGAGTCATGAACACTGACCTTAACTGAGGCAAGTGAGGCCTGTAGTTCTTTGGATGTTGTTGTGGGGTCTTTTGTGACCTCTTGGATGAGTCGTCACTGTGCTCTTGGGGTAATTTTAGTCGGCTGGCCACTCCAGGGAAGGTTCATCACTGTTCCATGTTTTTGCCATTTGTGGATAATAGCTCTCACTGTGGTTTGCTGGAGTCCCAAAGCTTTAGAAATGGTTTTATAACCTTTTCCAGACTGATAGATCTCAATTACTTTGTTTTTGAATTTCTTTCTATCGCAGCATGATGTTTAGCTTTTGAGGATCTTTTGGTCTACTTCACTTTGTCAGGCAGGTCCTATTTAAGTGATTTCTTGATTGAGAACAGGTGTGGCAGTAATCAGGCCTGGGTGTGGCTAGAGAACTTGAACTCAGCTTTCCAAAGATGTGATAAACCACAGTTAATTTATGTTTGAACGGGGGGGTGGGGTGTCACTTTTTCACACAGGGCCATGTAGATTTTGATTTTTTTTTTTTTACCCTTGATAATAAACACCTTTATTTAAAAACTGTATTTTGTGTTTTCTTGTGGTATCTTTTTCTAATATTTAAATTTGATGATCTGAAACATTTAAGTGTGACAAACACAAAAAAAAAGAGAAATCAGGAAGGGGGAAAACACTTTTTCACACCACTGTATATTTAGATAGATGTACGTTATTGATCCCAAACTGGGAAATTACAGTGTAACAGCAGCATGACAGCAGACAACCAAACGAGAGAAACACACACAGCATAATAGACAAAGAGATTCCCCATGGAAAGTACTGTAAAACTGCAAAAAAAGCTTCTATACACTATAGATGAATAGATGGTGAGACGTATAGATACATGAATCATACCCGCTGTACAATGCTGGACTATCAGGTGCAGAGTGAGATGTGAGGTACCAATTAGACTGTCAGGTGCAGTATGGCAGCATAGCATAGAATTCAACATCAGAGTGAGTTATTGTACAGTGAAATGGCATGTAGCAGCAAAGATTTCCTGTACCTAACCATTTGGCAACGAAGCTGTAGCAGTCTGCTGGAGAAAGTGCTCCGCTGTCTGTCCAGTGTGTGGTGAAGGGGGTGATCAGGATTGTCCATGATGGATCGCAGTTTATTTAGTGTCTTCCTCTCCACCACAGTCTCAAAGGTCTCTGGCCTGAGACCAATTACAGAGCCAGCCCTCTTGTTAATCTTGTCAAGTCTGTTGGTGTCGCTGGCTCTGATACTGCTACCCCAACAGTCAGCAGCAAAGAAGATGGCGCTGGCGACAGTTGTCTGGTAGAAAAGCTCCAGCATCCTGTTGCACGTGTTGAAGGATCTCAGCTTCCTCAGGAAGTAGAGTCTGCTCATCCCCTTCTTGTACGCAGCATCGGTGTTGGCTCTTCAGTCCAGCCCGTTGCTGATCATGACACCCAGGTATTTGTTGTCCTCAACCACCTCCACATCCTCCCCCCTAATCTGCAATGGCTGAGAAGGCGTCCTCTTCTTCCTGAAGTTAATCACCATCTCACTGGTCTTGCTGACATTCAGCCTCAGGTGATTCTGCTCTGTCCACTCCACAAATCTGTCTTCCAGTGCCCTGTACTGACCCTCCTCTCCCCCCCTTATACACCCAACAACAGCTGAGTCGTCAGAGAATTTCTGCAGGTGGCATGACTCGGTGTTGTACTGAAAGTCAGTGGTGTATAAGGTGAAGAGAAAAGGCGAGAGCACAGTCCCCTGTGGAGCTCCTGTATCACTTACCACCACATCAGACAAGACACTGCCCAGCTGGACAAACTGGTCTTCCTGTCAGGTAGTCAGTAATCCTGCAGATCATAGAGCTGTCGACCCCCATCACCTGCAGCTTCTCACCCAGCAGCAGTGGCTGGATGGTGTTAAAGGCACTGGAGAAATCAAAGAATGTGATTCTCACAATGTCTCCTCCATCATCCAGGTGCAAATGGGCTCGTTGCAGTAGGTAAATGACAGCATCTTCAACTCCTAAATGGGGCTGATATGCAAACTGCAGAGGGTCCAGCCATGTCTTCACCTGCAGCCTCAGGTGGGCTAAGACCAGTTTCTCCAGGACCTTCATCACATCGGATGTGAGGGCAACTGGTCGATAGTCATTCAGGTCAGATGGCGATGACTTCTTGGGGACTGAAACAGGCAGGATGTCTTCCACAGCACCAGTATTCTCTCCAGACTCAGGCTCAGGTTTTACAGGTGGTTCAGTATCGACGCTAGCTGTTTGGCACAGGTCCTCAGGATCCTGGCAGAGATACCATCAGGGCCCGCATATGTGCCGTATATGTGCCCATGCGTCACACACATACAGTATCTCACAGAAGTGAAGTACACTCCTCCTATTTTTGTAAATATTTTGTCCTTTCATGGGACAACACTGAAGATATGACATTTTGATACAATGTAAAGTAGTCACTGTACAGCTTGTATAACAGTGTAAATTTGCTGTCCCCTCAAAATAACTCAACACACAGCCATTAATGTCTAAAAGCTGGCAACAAAAGTGAGTACACCCCCCCCCCCCCAAGTGAAAATATCCAAATTGTGCCCAAAGTGTCAATATTTTGTGTGGCCACCATTATTTTCCAGCACTGCCTTAACTCTCTTGGGCATGGAGTTCACTAGAGCTTCACAGGTTGCCACTGGAATCCTCTTCCACTCCTCCATGATGACATCACGGAGCTGGTGGATGTTCGAGACCTTGCACTCCTCCACCTTCCATTTGAGGATGCTCCACAGATGCTCAATAGGGTTTAGGTTTGGAGACATGCTTGGCCAGTCTATCACCTTTACCCTCAGTTTCCTTAGCAAGGCAGTGGTCGTCTTGGAGGTGTGTTTGGGGTCGCTGTCATGTTGGAATACAGCCCTGCGGCCCAGTTTCCGAAGGGCTGCTTCACCGTGTCACAGTACATGTTGGCATTCATGGTTCCCTCAATGAACTGTAGCTCCCCAGTGCCGGCAGCATTCATGCAGCCCCAAACCATGACACTCCCACCACCATGCTTGACTGTAGGCAAGACACACTTGTCTTTGTACTCCTCAGCTGGTTGCCACCACACACACTTGACACCATCTGAACCAAATAAGTTTATGTTGGTCTCATCAGACCACAGGACATGGTTCCAGTAATCCATGTCCTTAGTCTGCTTGTCTTCGGCAAACTGTTTGTGGGCTTTCTTGTGCATCATCTTTAAAAGGGACTTCCTTCTGGGGTGACAGCCATGCAGACCAATTTGATGCAGTGTACTGTCTGAGCACTGACAGGCTGACCCCCCTACCCCTTCAACCCCTGCAGCAATGCTGGCAGCACTCATACATCTTTTTTCAAAAGAACCTTTAGATATGACGTTGAGCATGTGCGTTCAACTTCTTTGGTCGACCATGGCGAGGCCTGTTCTGAGTGGAACCTGTCCTGTTAAACCGCTGTATGGTCTTTTCCACCGTGCTGCAGCTCAGTTTCAGGGTGTAGGCAATCTTCTTATTGCCTAGGCTATCTTTATGTAGAGCAATAATTCTTTTTTCAGATCCTCAGAGTGTTCTTTGCCATGAGGTGCCATGTTGAACTTCCAGTGACCAGTATGAGAGCGTGTGAGAGTGATAACACCAAATTTAACACACCTGCTCCCCATTCACACCTTAGACCTTGTAAAACTAACGAGTCACATGACACTGGGGAGAGAAAATGGTTAATTGGGCACAATTTGGACATTTTTACTTAGGGGTGTACTCACTTTTGTTTTCAGCAGTTTAGATATTAATGGCTGTGTGTTGAGTTAATTTGAGGGGACAGCAAATTTACACTGTTATACAAGCTGTACACTGACTACTTTACATTGTATCAAAGTGTCATATTGTCAGTGTTGTCCTATGAACAGATATAATAAAGTATTTACAAAAATGTGAGGGGTGTACTCACTTTTGTGAGATACTGTATGCCCCACCTCTTGTTTGTTGCTGTGAGGTGCTTGGATGTATGTGTATGTACGCATACACAGCACTTCACGTGTGTGACATTTGAATATTTTGTTTTGTATCACCTTAACTCTGCACTTTGTACAGTTTCATCACAGTTGTTCTGCTCATATATGATTGTTTCATCACAGTTGTTCTGCTTGTATATGATTGTGTATTTTTGTGACCCACCGGGGGACTACAGATGCAAATTAGCGGTATTGCTCATTCTGGCATACTTACATTTGTATTAATGTTCATTAGTATGTAATATCCCTTTCAAATAAACATTAAACTAACGCTTAAAAAATATTTGTCCCATGAACAAGGTGTTATTTTATTCCTTCTGTCTTAAAATTCTCTAATGTTAATAAATATTGAAGACATAAGATGGATGGATGAATGGCATATATATAAATGAAGGCGAAAAGGCTAAATGAGGGCTTTTTGCTAATAGAGTCCACTTACTAATTATGTGAATAAAAATCATAACTTACAGCCAGTACGTTCCATCAGTGATGCCCACAGCTGGTATACCATTCTCCCCGCCTGAACATGGAACTACAGCCCTAGGATGTGAAGGCTTCATGGGACAAAAATCCACACAGTCGCTGCGGTTTGAAATTTAGTCGGCTTGATTTTCTAAGAAGGTTGTTACCGTTTAAAAAGGTTGCAGAAGAAAATTTAAATGAACACATGGTTTATTTTTGTCTCTAAGAGACGGCAAATGCCAATTTCCAGTTAGCATTCCCCAGGGTCACTTGTTTCAGTGTTTAATTAAATATAATCTACAGTCCAAATGGCCACATAGTATGACAGCAATACTCCAGCAAACTGATTTAAATGCCCAGAATTAAATAAAATGACGAGTTTGTGCCATGAATTGTTCCGTGCCATAGACTGTCCAACAAAAGCGGTGCCTGCTTTATTTTGTTCCGGCATGAATTCTGTGTTTTGTTTTGGGTTTTTTTGGCCCATCATGATTAATTGTGATTTTTAAAAAAAATAATGTCAGCATTAAACAGACATTGCGTACCTGGGACAATGTTTTTTTTTTTTTTTTTTTACTCTTTTGTGCATTCCCACCCAGACAACCAGGGTCCACTTTAGTACTTGGAAAGCTTTTTAAACTAAATTTCTCACTCCTGCTCCAGATTAGGGATTCTCTGAAATCATTGAAACCTCTCAAGGCACATCAGATTTAAAAGGCAAACATCCTGCAATCCTAAGGATAACCCCAGCAATCAAGTGATCTACTACTATGAGCTACTCTGAGAAAGCACTCAGGGGAGGAAAACACCCTGCAGGTACACTAAATAATAAGGGGATCCTATTTTTTTTTAACCATGCTGATGATGAAGTTGGGCAGGGGTATAGGGGTCACTTTGGTCTGTTTGCACATCTGTTCTTGTGTCCACAGCTGTAACCTCACATCCACAGTTGCTAGGATCATCAAATTTAGTAGAGGAGTTGAACTTGAGTCCCCCTCAACATGAAAGGGGCAGCTCGGTGATGCAGTGGTTAGCACTGTGGCAGCAGTAAGAAGGTCATGGGTTCGATCCCACCCCCTGACCATCAGCGACCCTTCTGTGTGGAGTTTGCATGTTCTCCCCCCAATGTCTGCGTGGGTTTACTCTGGGTACTCCGGTTTCCTCCCACAAGGCCAAAAACATGCGAGTTACGTTAATTGGAGACTCTAAAGTGGCCCTAGGTGAAGGGATTGGTGCTGCGTCATTATCCAGGTGGATGCCCTGAATTTAAAACTGTAATTTGTGAGAGTGAATGGTTGTCTGTCTGTCTGTGTTGGCCCTGCGATGGACTGGCGATCTGTCCAGGGTGTACCCTGCCTCTCGCCCAAAGACGCTGGGATAGGCTCCAGCCCCCCCGCGACCCGAAAAGGATTAAGCAGAAGAAGATGAATGAATGATTGAATGAATTTATTTCACCATTGTGGGACTAATAAAGGTATACAAAAATTTAAAAAAGGCCAAACTCACAGGTTCTCAGTATATTTTTTGCATATTTCTTTCCATTATGTTGTTGGCAATAGTGCTACGGTCACCATATCTACACCAATGGTTGATCTGTAAGTACCCTGGACCTGACTAGGTTTGGAGTGAAAAGGTCCTGGATCAAGGCTAGCACAAGGATCACCAAAGCAGGTACCGGGATGAACTTGAGATTCCCTTGAGCCGACATATTTTTGGGGTCAAAATCAAGATCATTTGCGCTCTAACCCTGGACAAATGAATGCTGGGGTCACTAGACTTGGTGTGCAGGCTGACCACGGGAGCCTCATCTATGCCTATGGTTTTGCGATCAAAAAGTCACAAGTTTGACCAACATGGATGCACAGTTTGACACTGGTACATGTCGTTGCTGTAGGCTGAAAACCACTTATCTCCAAAACTGCTACGTTTCAGGAAATGTAAAAAAGAAAAAAAGCCATTGTTAAACAGATCCATCCATTACGGTGGCAGCAGTCCAAGTAGAGTAACCCAGACTGCTGCCCAGTTCACATCGCACCATGATCCCTCCTGCAGGTGGTGGGCCCACTGGAGGGTGGACCCACGTGACTCCTTTGGGTACACTGGGTCCTTGATGTAACTTTTTCCATTGGGATCTACTGGACCACTCTTGATCTGGTCCTTCACTCAGGACCAATTTGTCTTGGGAGACCCTACCAGGGGACAAGCTGCCCCTGACAACATAGCTCCTGGGATCATTAAGGCATGCTAACCTCTCTGCCACAATAAGGTGGCGATCCATGGAGGGTGTTAAATAGATGACTGAAGAAAACAGCTTTTCACTGATTATTTCTATACCCTGTGTTAACAGTAGCCTGAGCTGAATGTGCACATCTGACAGCGCCGAGATGTTTGTATGTCTGCTTATATTCAGGTCTACTCAGCTGTTGCTAGACAATAAAGAGGAGATGAATGGGTCTGCATCTCTGCTGAGTGCAAGTCTGGCTGAATCAAACATTACTGATCCGTCTTTCTTATGGCTGATGATCATGGTACTTTTAATTCTAAATCCCAAAAATGATGGGACCTGAAGCTGGACCTTCACACTTAAGATCTTTGGTGGTGCATTGGGAACATACTGTAAGTTCTGTTTGTGTTGTAAAACTTGATCGAAGTATAATAAATAAAGAACTTTTGAAAGTTTATCTGTTGCAACCAAACAAACCCACATTAACAGCTACCGAATCTGGACTAGCAAAAAAGCCAGGAAGTGATTATTGGAAAGAATGAGTTTTTCCATGTATGTAATATAATGAAAAGGAAATATTCATATTAGGGGAAAACAAACTATTGAAAAGCTGCTCATTAAACCTCATAAATAAATGCAAATCATCTTAATTAGTTCGAGGACCTTGGGTGCCTCTGAGCTTCTTCTGCTCCTCTCTCTTTTCTCTCACTTGTTTTTTTCCTGTTGTTTTTTCTGCTGTTGTTGTTTTTGAAGTCCACCCCCCCCCCTCCTCTCCAACGCTGCCATTCATTTCTCTCTGCTCTCCTCCCCTCTGGTTTGGTCGTTGGACTTGCGTCTTGTGGTTCTTTCATCACTATGGGCCGACCCAGCCTTACCCTCTATGGACATTCAATAACCAAAGCAGGGTGAGCGTTTGTTTGGACGGAGAGCATGGTGCGGGTGGGAGAATCAGGATTCTGGTGCCATTTTTTGGCATCTTTTTTTCTGGCATGAAGCAGAGGGAAGCTTTCTCAGTGAAGTTAGAAGTTTTTAAAGGGAAAAAAAAAGACAGCAGGGTTTTTAGAATGTAATACAGTACGTCACATCTGAGTAGTGCTTCAACAACATCACAGAAAATTGTGGCATTTTTGTTGATTGCATAAAAGCACACAAGTGGATGTTTAACTTTTGTAATGTTTGCAGTCCACTACAGCTTTATTAGGTGCAACGGTGCAGAACTGGCATTAGTGCATACAAATAAATATTGTGCTGTTGTGGGAGGGAGGTGTAGATTGAGCACCTGCATAGTCACTTAGGCTACCTGTTATTGGTTTAGGGACACCAAATTGGTCTCTGGTCTCTCTGTGATATCTTCAGAAACCTCTAATGGGCCCTTCTGCCTTCAGAAGGGGACGAGGGGAACAGATAATTGGTCCTGAGGTGCTACAAAGTTACACAGTTGCTGCTATACTCAAAGTGCAGTTTAATCTAAGATCTCACATCTGTGCTCAACTGGGAGAACACAGCCATAAAGATGCAAAAAACTTGTCATTTTCATTTATTGTTAAAAGACAAGGGCCCTATTGCGATGATCTAAAGTGTGCATTTGTGCCACACTTCTTGTCCTGCGCCTGTAGATTTGTTAGTCTCTGTCCATGCATTATCTGTTTTTCACACTTTGATATGCTATCTAATTACCTGTAGACTGTGTGCCTGCTTCACGTTGCAAGGAGGAGACTCACTTAAAAGAGGTGTGGCACTGGTGCAATCTCAGCGTATTGCTATTTTGGTGCATTTTAGATCAATGTGCTTTTGATCAGCAAAAAGTAAGGCGTATCTTTAGTAGGGCAATGTTAATGCTATTTCAGTGGCACATTTTAAAATCATGGGCAAGCATATACAGTGTGGAAAATAAGTATATAACACGTCATTTTTCTCAATAAACATACAGTGGTGTGAAAAAGTGTTTGTCCCCTTCCTGATTTCTCATTTTTTGTATGTTTGTCACACTTAAATGTTTCAGATCATCAAACAAATTTAAATATTTGACAAAGATAACGCAAGTAAACACAAAAAGCAGTTTTTAAATGAAATTTTAAATGAAGGTGTTTATTATTAAGGGTAAAAAAAAATCCAAACCTACATGGCCCTGTGTGGAAAAAGTGATTCCCCCTTCCCACCCCGTTAAAACATAATTTAACTGTGGTTTATCACATCTTTGGAAAGCTGAGTTCAATTTCTCTAGCTAGCCACACCCAGGCCTCATTACTGCCACACCTGGTCTCAATCAAGAAATCACTTAAATAGGACCTGCCTGACAAAGTGAAATAGACCAAAATATCCTCAAAAGCTAGACATCATGCTGCGATCCAAAGAAATTCAGGAACAAATGAGAAACAAAGTAATTGAGATCTATCAGTCTGAAAAAGGTTATACAGTGGTACCTCTACTTACGAACGTCTCTACATACGAAATTTTCAGGTTACGAGACGCCTCAACGGGCAAATATTGCCTCTAGTTACGAACAAAATTTCAGGATACGAAAGGCAAAAAAAGTACGCGCTCCTTGCAGCTCCCGTATTTTACCGAACGTAAACATACCTGTAGCTGCTCTGCCATTGGCTATCGCCTAGCATCTTCCTGGTATCCCATTGGCCACGAATGGGTGCGTTTGGTTGATCTCGCTTTATCTTATTATTATTTACTATTCTTACTACTTTATTTTATCCTTCTTACCTCTTGTAAGACTGTTGACTGAACTACACAATTTAGAGAAAAAAAAATTGTTAACTGCCATGTTTCTCACCATCTACGTTATAACTCTGTACTTTCACCTTGTTCTTAATAAAGTTTTGGGGAAAAAAAACAACATCAACGATCAGCACGGTATTAAAACAAAAGGAAGCCCTTACAAGCCGATAAAAGCAAACGTCCTTGGATCGTTTCATCACAAAACGTCAGGCAAAAACCACTGATGAGACAGAACATGAACCAAAGAAGGCAAAAGGTGACGCCGACGCCGACGATCGCAGTTAAAAGGTAAATGAACATAATTTTTATTATTCTTTCTCTTTTATTATTCTTTCTCTCATTTTAAACTCTCATTTTATGTTTATTGTGCAGTAATCTAATTGTAACATGTATTTGTTACATGTTTTGATGCATTTTTACGATTTATAAAAAATTTATGCCCGAATTTTGGGGGCTTGGAACGGATTACGGCATTTACATGTAAAACGCGCCTCTACTTACGAATTTTTCACGTTACGAGAATTCTTCCGGAACGAATTAAATTCGTAAGTAGAGGTACCACTGTAAAGCCATTTCTAAAGCTTTGGAACTCCAGCAACCGACAGTGAGAGCCATTATCCACAAATGGCGAAAACATGGAACATTGGTGAACCTTCCCAGGAGTGGCCGGCCGACCAAAATTACCCCAAGAGCGCACCGACGACTCATCCAAGAGGTCACAAAAGACCCCACAACAACATCCAAAGAACTGCAGGCCTCACTTGCTTCAGTTAAGGTCAGTGTTCATGACTCCACCATAAGAAAGAGACTGGGCAAAAATGGTCTGCATGGCAGAGGTCCAAGACGAAAACCACTGCTGAGCAAAAAGAACAAAATCTTATCTCAGTTTTGCCAGAAAACATCTTGATGATCCCCGAGACTTTTGGGAAAATACTCTGTGGACTGGTGAGACAAAAGCTGAACCTTTTGGAAGGTGTGTGTCTCATTACATCTGGCATATACAGTTAGGCCCAGAAATATTTGGACAGTGACACAATCTTCATGATTTGGGCTCTGCATGCCACCACATTGGATTTGAAATGAAACAACTACAACGGAATTGAAGTGCAGACTTTAAGGTTTAATTCAAGGGGTTGAACAAAAATATATGATTATACATGTAGGAATTGTAGCTATTTTTATACAAACGCTCCTCATTTCAGGGGCTCAAAAGTAATTGGACAAATAAACATAACCCTAAGTAAAATGTTACTTTTCAATATTTTGTTGAGAATCCTTTGCAGGCAATGACTGCCTGAAGTCTGGAACCCATGGACATCACCAAACGCTGGGTTTCCTCCTTTGTGATGCTTTGCCAGGCCTTTACTGCAGCTGTCTTCAGTTGTTGCTTGTTTGTGGGTCTTTCTGCCTTAAGTTTTGTCTTGAGCAAGTGAAATGCATGCTCAATTGGGTTGAGATCTGGTGATTGACTCGGCCATTGCAGAATATTCCACTTCGTTGCTTTAAAAAACTCCTGGGTTGCTTTTGCAGTATGTTTTGGATCATTGGTGAAGCGCCGTCCAATCAACTTTGCTGCATTTGGCTGAATCTGAGCAGAAGGTATATCCCTATACACTTCAGAATTCATCCGACTGCTTCCGTCTTTTGTCACATCATCAATAAACACAAGTGACCCAGTGCCATTGGAAGCCATACATGCCCATGCCATAACACTGCCTCCACCATGTTTTACAGAAGATGTAGTGCTTTGGATCATGAGCTGTTCCAATTCTTCTCCAAACTTTCTTCTTCCCATCATTCTGGTACAGCTTGATCTTAGTCTCATCTGTCCAAAGAATGCTGTTCCAGAACTGGGCTGGCTTCTTCAGGTGTTTTTTGGCAAAGTCAATTCTGGCCTCTCTATTTTTGAGGCTGATTCATGGTTTGCACCTTGTGGTGAATCCTTTGTATTGACTTCATGAGAGTAAATACACAACATGCGGTCAAAGGACCTCCATAGAGAACTCCTTCGACTGCATGTTGTGTGTTCACAGCAACAGCTTCCAAATGCAAACGCCACACCTGGAATCAACTCCAGACCTTTTAACTGCTTAATTGATGACAGGTTAACGAGGGAAGAGCCCATGCAGCCTTGTTATTTTTTTTGCAGCCTTCTGAGTCAATTGTCCAATTACGTATTAAAGAGCAGTAATTCCTAAACCCTTGCTCCAATTTGGATATGAATACTCTCAAATTACAGCTGAGAGTCTGCACTTTAAGTCCATATTGATTATATAATTGTATCCTGAATATGTTTTCGTAAACAGCTAAAATAACAAAACTTGTGTCACTGTCCAAATATTTTTGGGCCTAACTGTAAGTAACACAGCATTTCAGGAAAGGAACATCATACCAACAGTAAAATATGGTGGTGGCAGTGTGATGGTGCTTCAGGACCTGGAAGACTTGCTGTGGTAAATGGAACCATGAATTCTGCTGTCTACCAAAAAATCCTGAAGGAGAATGTCCGGCCATCTGTTTGTGACCTCAAGCTGAAGCACACTTGGGTTCTGTAGCAGGACAATGATCCAAATCACACCTGCAAGTCCACCTCTGAATGGCTTAAGAAAAAACAAAATGAAGACTTGGGAGTGGCCTAGTCAAAGTCCTGACCGGAATCCGACTGAGATGCTATGGCATGACCTTAAAAAGGCAGTTCATGCTCGAAAACCCTCCAATGTGGCTGAATTACAACAATTCTCCACAGTGCTGTAAAAGACTCATTGCCAGTTATCATAAACACTTGATTGCAGCTGTTGCTGCTAAGGGTGGCCCAAACAGTTATTAGGTTTAGGAGGCAATCACTTTTTCACACAGGGCCATGTAGGTTTGGATTTTTGTTTCCCTTAATAATAAACACCTTCATTTAAAAACTGCATTTTGTGTTTACTTGTGTTATCTTTGTCTAATATTTAAATTTGTTTGATAATCTGAAACATTTAAGTGTGACAAACACAAAAAAATGAGAAATCAGGAAGGGGGCAAACACCTTTTCACACCACTGTATTCCTGATGAAGCCATTAACCTGAGATTTTCACCAGATATCAGTGACAACCCAAGTAATCCATAAATACAAAGAAATCAAGGCAATTGTGTTCACAAAACAAGTTATATTTAATAAAGTGGAATGGCACAGGGAATAAGTATTGAACACGCTTTGTGAAATTCATTGACTATTTAGTAGAGAAACCTTTGTTGGTAATAACAGCTTCCAGATGCCTCCTGTATGGAGAAACTAGGTGCAGACATTGTTCAGGAGTGATTTTTAGCCCATTCTTCCACACAAACTGTCTTCAAATCTTGAAGTTTCCGTGGGTCTCTTCTATGAACTCTGATCTTCAGTTTGTTCCATAGATTTTCAATTGGATTCAGGTCAGGTGACTGACTGGGCCATTTTAGCAGCTTTATTTTCCTTCTCTGGAGCCAGTTGAGAGTTTCCTTGGCTGTGTGTTTGGGTGTGTGTTTGGGTTCATTGTCTTGCTGAAATGTCCACCCTCATTTCATCTTCAGCATCTTTGCAGATAGCAACAGTTTCTTTTTAAAGATATCTCTGTACATTTGTCCATTCATCTTTCCTCCAATTATATGAAGTCTCCCACCTCCAAACTTTACTGGTGGTATAGCGTTTTTGGGCTGACGTGCAGTGCCATTTCTCCTCCAAACATGCTGTGTGTTGTGACATCCAATTTTGGGCTCATCTGACCAGACTATATTCTCCCAGTATTTTACTGGCTTGCCCAAATGTTGTGCAGCAAACTTTAAATGAGCTTCAACATGTTTTTTCTTCAGCAGTGGAGTCTTGTAAGATGAGCAGGAGCAGGTGTAGAGCCCATGTCGTTTGAGTGCATTATTTATTGTTTTCTTTGAAACAGCAATACCTGCTAACTCCAGGTCTTTCTGGAGCTTTCCACGAGTGTTTTTTGGCTATTGGATACTCTTCTGATAATTCTTTTGACTCCTCTGTCAGAAATCTTGTAAGGAGCTCCTGGTCATGGCCGGTTTATGGTAAAATGATGTTTTTTCCACTTCTGAATGATGGCTCCAACAGTGTTCACTGGAACATTCAGCAGTTTAGAAATGTGCCTGTAACCAATGTCATCATTATGTTTTGTCCCCGACCAACAGTGATCTGTGTGGAGTTTACATGTTCTCCCCATGTCTGCATGGGTTTACTCCAGAATTTCTCCGGTTTCCTCCCACATGCCAAAAACATGCAAGTGAGGCTAATTGGAATCAAACTGAGGATTCTAAATTGTCCTTAGGTATGACTGTGAGAGTGAATGGTTGTCTGTCTCTCTGTGTTGGCCCTGTGATGGACTGGCGATCTGTCCAGGGTGTACCCTGTCTCTCGCCCAAAAGATGATGGGATAGGCTCTAGCCTCCCCGTGACCTGAAAAGGATTAAGTGGAAGAAGATGGATGGATGGAGGTTGTGAAGGTCTAGAGAGAGCTCTTTGCTTCTACCCATCATGAGTCCTTTGTGGTGTGACAATCTGATATTCACAAACCTTTTTAAATGCTATCAGTCAGGACTTAACCAGCTGAAATTAATTTGCACTGCTGGGGGATGGGATGGCTTCCTAAATTCTGATGGATTTCAGCTGGTTTCTTGGCTTTCTATCCCTTTTTGCACCTCTTTTATTTCATGTGTTCAATACTTACTCCCTTTGCCATTCCACTATATTAAATATAACTTGTTTTGTGAACACAGTTGCCTTGATTTCTTTGTATGTATGGATTACTTGGGTTGTTACTGTCATCTGGTGAAAATCTCAGGTCAATGGCTCCATCAGAAATATGTTTAATGAGAAAAATGTTTGTGTTCAATACTTATTTTCCCCGCTGTAAATACAGGGACACACAATGAACAACATGCACTGGGATTTTCCGTGATTTAAACACACCATCATGATCACAGTTTGTTTTAGATCATGCTTCCCTGATCAAGAAAGCTAGCTCTGTCCTGGGGCAGCGCCTTGATCCGGTGGAGGAGATAGGAGAGAGAAGGACGGTGGCTAAACTGTCATCTCTGCTGGAGTCCGAGTTCCACCCTATGCAGGACATACTGAATGCACTGAGGAGCTCATTTAGCAGCAGACTACATCATCCCAGGTGCACAACCGAGAGGTTTCGCAGGTCCGTCCTACCAACGGCTGTCAGACTGTACAACCTAAGCAGGGCTGCTCGCAGAGATAGCAAAAAGACGTAACAACCTAATAGTTTTGAATGCAAAAGATGCAATAGACTTACACAATGGTCCCCTCCGGCATACAACTAGGAAAATACCGGTCGCTATGGAGGGTGAGAATATCTATGGGTACATAATCATACCATGTAGGATATCTAAGTAGAGGGTTGTGCTGTTTCATCCCATCTAGCAACAATGCTCTGCACTGTGTGTTTATATATTTACATATTTATTCCATCTAGCTACAATGCTCCGCACTGGGTGTGTTTATATATCTATATATTTATTCCATCTAGCTACAATGCTCCGCACTGTGTGTGTTTATATATTTACATATTTATTCCACCTAGCTGCAATGCTCCGTACTGTGTGTGTTTATATATTTACATATTTATTCCATCTAGCTACAATGCTCCGCACTGTGTTTATATACTTATATATTTATTCCATCCAGCTACAATGCTCTGCACTGTGTGTCTGTGTATATATATATTTATAGTAATATGTACATATGTATATTAGCTGCTCTTGTTTTTTGTCTTTTTCTTGCCTTCTGATTGTTGCTCTGAGTGTTGCTATCCCTGTGCTGTTGCAATCCTGGAATTTCCCCATTGTGGGACTAATAAAGGCTTATCTTATCCTATCTTATCTTATCTTAAAGGGAACGCCCGGAGAGCGTCTGATTGAACTATTGCATGTTACACCTAAAACACAACTCTGAATAATAGGATAAGCCTCTTTGTGCTTTTTGCAAGGCACAGAGACTTTACCGCTGCCGTGATAATAAAATGGACTTGGATGCACCCATAAATGTGCTCTGCGCTTTAGACAATAGACTGTTGACTAGATCATCATAGTAACAAATATCAGCCATGGGTGCTGTTGATCTGGGCAGGAATGGAAACATATTCCAAAGTATCCATACCGAAATATGAAGTAGGATTTGGAGGAATCATTTTTGGAAGATTTCATACCACGTTATTTACAAATCATCAAAAGTGAGAAAGCACAAAGGTACAAATTAATAGGAATTACAGGGCCTCTAAATATGAATGGCTACTTCAGTCCTTGTTAACGTGAATATAGATGAATGTATACTAATGAAACAGCGGTACATCCGTGTTATGCTTCCATATTTCTTCGCTTTTTCCTGACATAATTCTGGACCCAGGGGACAAAAGACAGACTCAAGGGAAATACAGTTATCCTTTTATTAGCAACCCGTGTTGTGTGAATGCGTGCGTGTATGTACAGTGTGGTGTGTGCAGTGCTGGACTCGTGCTGGGAGATAGCTGGACGCCGTTCGGCCTGGCAACCCTATGGAGACAAAACAGAGGTATTAACTCAGTACCAGCGCTAATGGCATAATAATGACGACAGCTTACTTTTGCAGATGGTGGTGGAGGGCTCAGGTTTGCCTTGAGGGCGACTGCCAGGAAGACAGCATCTGGCTTCATGCAGGGAGGAGTGCAAGTTGCCCTGATGCAGGAGTGGAGCTGAACCGCTGCTGGGGAGAGAGAATCCGCCGCCAGGGAGATCCACTTGTGCACAGGGGAGATGAACTTGACAAGGTAAGTTGATATTAAGCTTACATGCGGCGACGCATTGCTCTTGGGTAGATGAAGAGCCAGGACGTGGCTGTAGACGAGAGACGTGTCCTCGGGAGTTTGACAGACGGCGCCGTGCTGAGTCACAGGCAGGTCCGGCTTTTAACGCCCGCTGATGATTGGCAGCAGGTGTGCGTGCAGCTGAGATTGATGATGGCCCTGCGGGCACCATGACAGTACTCCCCCCTCTAGAGGTGCCTCCTGGCACCTGCCCTTTCTTACCCAGGTGCGTCCGGTGAAAGTCCCTGATGAGTTGTTTGTCGAGGATGAATGACGGACGTACCCAGGACCTCCACTCGGGGCCGTACCCCTCCCAGTCCACCAGGTATTGCAGGCCGCGACCCCGGCGGCGGTCATCCAGGATGGCATTGACTCCCCACGCCAGATCGCCATCTATCACCACTGGTGGAGGTGGAGGTGGAGCCTTGGGAGGCGGACAGAGTGGACTGGAGCAAACGGGTTTCACCTGTGAAACATGGAAGGTCGGACAGATGCGGAGGGAGGTGGGGAGAGCTAGGCAAACAGCCATGGGGTTAACCACACGAACAATGGGGAAGGGCCCGATAAAATGCTGGGCCAGCTTCCGCTTCTCAGCCTTCAAATTGATATTTCGTGTTGACAGCCATACCTGCTGACCCACCTTGTACTCGGGTGCCGGTCTCCTGAGGCGGTTAGCCGTCCTGATGTTACGTTCGGTGGTCCGAAGGAGAACTCTGTGGGTGGTAGTCCAGAGCCGGCGGCAGCGCCTCACATGAGCGCGGACAGAAGGCACCGCCACTTCCTTCTCCTCCTCAGGGAACAGTGAGGGATCATACCCCAAGGAGGCCCTGAAAGGGGACATCCCAATCACCGAGGAAACCGTAGAGTTATGGGCGTACTCGATCCACGGCAGGTGGCTGCTCCAAGAAGATGGACTGGAGGCGATGACGCAGCGTAGGGCGGCCTCCAGTTCTTGATTCGCCCGTTCACACTGCCCATTGCTCTGCGGGTGATATCCAGACGACAGGCTTACCGTTGACCCCAGTGTGCGACAGAACGCCCTCCAAACCTGGGACACAAATTGGGGCCCACGATCAGAGACGACATCAGTGGGGATCCCATGGAGGCGTATGACATGCTGCACCAAGAGGTCCGCTGTCTCCCGTGCCGTCGGTAACCCCCGGAGGGGAACAAAGTGGGCAGCCTTGGAGAAACGATCAACGATGGTAAGGACCGTAGTGAAGTGGTTAGACGGCGGGAGACCCGTCACAAAATCCAGAGCGATGTGGGACCAGGGGCGGCTGGGAACCGGCAGGGGATGAAGGAGCCCGGCCGGTGGAGAAGAAGACGACTTCCTGGTGGCGCACTGAGCGCAGGCCCGGATGTAAGCAGTGACGTCCCTTCGCAGCCCCGGCCACCAGAACGACCTCTGGAGGAGTTCAGTCGTTCGGGACACCCCTGGATGGCATGCAGTTTTCGAGGCATGGGCCCACTGAATCACTTCACCCCGGATTGATGTGGGGACGAACAGCCGCTCCGAGGGACCACCTCCAGGATCGGGCTCAGCCTCCAACGCCTTCACAACCTTCTCCCTGATGTCCCACAAGAGGGCGCCAACGACACAGGATGGAGGAAGGATGGTCTGCTCCCGGTCCTCTGATACCTCTGCCGAGAATTGCCTGGAGAGGGCATCCGGTTTGGCGTTCTTGGCCCCGGGCTGGTAGGTGATCGTAAAGTCGAACCGACCAAAGAACAGGGACCAGCGGGCCTGTCGGGAATTCAACCGCTTAGCGGTCCTCAAGTATTCCAGGTTCTTGTGGTCAGTCCAAACTACAAAAGGCTGGGCAGCCCCCTCCAACCAGTGGCGCCACTCCTCCAACGCGAGCTTCACCGCCAGGAGCTCCCTGTCGCCGATGTTGTAGTTTCTCTCTGCTGGAGACAGGCGGTGCGAGAAGAAGGCGCAGGGGCGGACCACCCCGTCTATTGGAGAGCGCTGGGAGAGCACTGCCCCCTCCCCGGCGTCCGATGCATCCACCTCAACCAAGCACTGGAGGGACGGTTCCACCTGCGTGAGGACGCAGGACAATGAGAACTCCCTCTTGAGGGCGTCGAACGCCACTGCAGCCTCCTCCGTCCAGTGGAAGGGAACCTTCGGGGACGTGAGACAGGTCAGGGGGCGGGCAACCATGCTATACCTGGGAACAAAGCGGCGATAAAAATTGTCAAACGCTAGGAACTGCTGGAGTTGCTTCCTGGATGGGGGGGGGGCAATCCACCAACACCTTGACTGGA
The DNA here is from genome assembly GCA_020510985.1 of Pholidichthys leucotaenia. NCBI lineage: Eukaryota > Metazoa > Chordata > Actinopteri > Cichliformes > Pholidichthyidae > Pholidichthys > Pholidichthys leucotaenia. The sequence goes on along the minus strand of CM035838.1, from coordinate 129,366,673 downwards.
TCGGGGAGAACCTGGTTGTGGGAGATCACAAAGCCAAGAAATGAAGTCTTGTTAGCGTGGAACTCACACTTCTCGGCCTTCACGAACAGCTTGTTCTCCAGGAGTCGTTGGAGGACCCGTCTCACGTGCACCCGGTGCTCCACTAACGACCGGGAGAAGATGAGAATGTCATCCAGGTAGACGAAGACAAAGGTGCCCAGGAAATCCTGGAGAACGTCATTTATCAGGCGCTGGAAGACGGCCGGCGCATTGGTCAACCCAAACGGCATCACCAGATATTTGAAATGGCCGCTTGGGGTCCAGAATCCCATCTTCCACTCATCTCCCTCCTTAATCCGCATGAGATGATAAGCGTTGTGGAGGTCGAGCTTGGTGAACCAAGAGGTCCCCTGGAGGGAGTCGAAAGCCGTGTCCATGAGGGGCAGGGTGTATTTATCCTTCACCGTGATGTCGTTGAACCCCCTGAAATCGATACATGGCCGCAGGGAGCCATCCGTCTTACTGACAAAGAAGAATCCTGCCCCCACCGCCAAGGAGGACGGGCGGATGATGCCCGAGCTGAGCGACTCCTTAATGTATGTATCCATTGCCTCCCGCTCCGGAGCAGACAGGCTGTATAGGCGGCTCGACTGCAGCGGGGCACCAGCCCCGAGATTAATAGCACAGTCGTAGGGGCGATGGGGGAGGGAAGTGACAGCGCCTGCAACTTACTGAACACCGCCCCCAGATCATGGTATTCAGGTGGTACCTTAGACAGATCTGGAGGTGGGGAGGCGCGGGGGGCCAAAGACACCGACGGGGCACATGCCGCGGACTGCAGGCACGCGCTGAGGCAGAACGAACTCCAAGATGTGATGTTTCCTGCCTGCCAGTCAAAAGATGGATTATGCAGCCGAGGCCAGGGGTAGCCCAGGATGACCGGGGACGTGGAGGAGGGCAGCACCAGTAGGTGTAGGTCCTCTCAATGGTTCCCAGAAACAATCACGGACACTGGAGCGGTCTGCTGAGAGACAGTCGTTAAAGGGGCTTTGGATAGGGCTATCAGTCTGAGCGGAGGCTGGAGAGTATGACAGGGGAGCCCTAACCCGGTTGCCAGGTCTCCTGATATAAAACTCTGCTCAGCCCCCGAGTCAATCAGTGCATGAGTGGAGTGTTCTGTGTGTTTGTGAATAAATCTGATGGGCACGAGGCAACTAGTGAGGGGTTTTGACTGTGACGCGTCCGTGAGTCCCCCTACTGCGATGCACGGACCCCCTCTTTTGGCCGAATGGTGCAATTCTCCACCTCGTGTTCACTACTCCCACAGTACATACACAGCCCTAATTCCCTGTGGCGCTGTCTCTCCGCTAGCGGAATCTTGGAGCGCCCAATTACCATATCCTCCTGCCCTTGTAGTGCTTCCGGTGAGGGCAGGGCCAACTGGGACGACTGCGAGGAACGAAAAAACTGCGTGCCCGAGTGGCTAGAAGCTCTTCGCTCAGCTGCTCGTTCCCTCAGCCTGTTATCCAAACTTATGGTAAGAGAAGTCACCTCAGTAAGTTTCTCTGGTTTATCCAACCTAGCTAGCTTGTCCCTGAGGCTAGGACTTAGGCTACAGATAAAAATGCTGCATAACGAGGCGTCCTCCCACCCGACCTCAGCGGCCACCACCCAGAAATCGACAGCATAGTCCGCCACGGACCTACCGCCCTGTCGGAGATTTAACAACCGAGTGGTAAGCACGCTATCCCGGTCGGAATGATCAAACACCTCGTGAGAATCAGCAAGAAACCATTGATATGTAAGGTTAGCATAACTGGGCTTGGCCATAATGGCGTAGGCCCAAGCTAGCGCTCTACCCTCTAGCAAGTTAGTGATGTAGCCTATCCTGCTGTGGTCAGTGGGAAAATCCCCTGGCACCCGCTGGAAAACCGCCTCACATTGAAGAATAAACCCGCGGGCCTCCCCGAGCTTATCGCCGAAGCATGCAGGAGTGGGCACCGGTGTGAGGCAGGCCGATGGAGTCTGACTAGCCTGGCTGGGGGGGGGGGGGCTAGCGGGGCCCCACGGGACCCCGGAAGCCGGCAGGAACGTCTGTTGTCTGTCCAGACGATCCAGCCGGCTGTTAATTAGGATTAGCTGACTAAGGATAACGTTTTGTTGGTACGTTAGCTGTTCCACTCGAGCGTCTGAGGTGTTTAAGCGGCGTGCTAGCACGCTGTCCGCTGGGTCACTCTGACGGAGCCATACTGAAATAATTCTGGACCCAGGGGACAAAAGACAGACTCGAGGGAAATACAATTATCCTTTTATTAGCAACCCGTGTCGTGTGAATGCGTGCGTGTATGTACAGTGTGGTGTGTGCAGTGCTGGACTCGTGCTGGGGGAGAGCTGGACGCTGTTCGGCCTGGCAACCCTATGGAGACAAAACAGAGGTATTAACTCAGCGCTAATGGCGTAATAATGACGACCGCATACTTTTGCAGATGGTGGTGGAGGGCTCAGGTTTGCCTTAAGGGCGACTGCCAGGAAGACAGCGTCTGGCTTTATGCAGGAAGGAGTGCGAGTTACCCTGATGGAGAAGTGGAGCTGAACCGCCGCCGGGGAGAGAGAATCCGCCGCCAGGGAGATCCACCTGTGCACAGGGGAGATGAACTTGACAAGGTAAGTTGATATTAAGCTTATGTGCGGCAACATGTTGCTCTTGGGTAGATGAAGAGCCAGGACGTGGCTGTAGACGAGAGACGTGTCCTCAGGAGTTTGACAGACAGCTCCGTGCTGAGTCACAGGCAGGTCCGGCTTTTAACGCCCACTGGTGATTGGCAGCAGGTGTGCGTGCAGCTGAGATTGATGATGGCCCTGCGGGCACCGTGACATTTCCCCAGATTTCTAAATAATCTAACAATCACTCCTCCCACAAACACATTATCCTATATGCACTAGTATAACCAACTATAAAACGCATTACATTATGTGTTGGGGAAGCAGCTTTCCCCAAGCCGCAGTTTATACTCCATAGCTCTACTGCTTCCTCTCTATCACTGTCACTTCTGTTCAGTAATTTCGTTCATTCACATTCAGGATTGCGGCCCGAGCTTTTGAATTTGTTTATTTTAGGGTTGGAGATGATCTACAACTATCCTTCCATGTGGGCAGTCACGCTCTGCTTTAAAAAGAAACCTTTTCCTCCTCTCCACTGTATGATAAACCATCTGTACATATACCAGAGCTCTGTAGGTCAGTAATGATGCGCTTGTCAACCAAAGAAGGTGATGAGAGGAGTGCCGTGGAGCCACAGAAGTCGATTTGTTAGGCAACAGATCATAGGCTGTGACCACTGGTGTTGCTTACACTGACCTATATGCAGCTTAGTGGTTCTGACACACATCCACATACTGACGCAGAGAGGACTGAACCAGACAGACAAAAGAGATAATTGTGAAAAACGGATGGCTAAGGACTTGAAAAGCAGACGTCAACGACTATGAGAAAGGTCATTGTACTGGCTGATGAAAACAGAGTTTTAATAACTTTTATGAACTACTAAATCAGTCTGTTGCTGGTTACAGATCAGCTCCATCAGTTCCTTGTGAGAAGTGATGATTATTTTAATGATACAAAACACCCAGTGGAGGTCTAATTAGATTAAATGACCAATGAGTTGCACTTATCAACCACATTCCTCATAGACAGGCTAGTTTCTCTACATTGGCACTGAGTGCTTGTGATTTCTCATGTTGTTATTCCCGCTACGATAAATTATTCAATGTTTGTTTGAATAAATGAAGATGAAAAATAATCTCCAATTAAAGAAAAAAGTTTGAGCCTTCTTTTTTTTTTGTTGTTGTTGTGCCTCTTTCTTTTGCACTCTTGCCTTTTATACTTTATCACATTGTACCAATGGACTTTTTTTCTTTCATGTAGGTTCATTACATTTAATTTATTAATGTCCAATATTTAATGTGCCAAAAATGTCAGATTCAAACAGATGAAAATGGGGCATTTTCTCCTGGTACGAGGGATGTGCAAGCTGTTTGCTGCTTCTTGTTGTGGCTCTGGGGGCTAAGTGAGGGATGGGAGGGGAAGAAACAGAGAGAGAGGGAGACAGAGGGAGGGGAAGAGTGCGAGAAGAGTGAACTCTTCAGTCAGACCTGAAGTTTATCTTTAACCAAGCTCTGAGCTCCCAAACCACAATGCTGCTTGGTGCCAAAAGGCACAACTTTACAGAAACTAACCTCAAAGTGGGGCTGGAGTCGTCAGGAGGAGACAACTTTACAGAAACAAACAAACAAACCTTACAACCTTTCAGTAACTCTGAAGAACTTTCTATGGATTAAACTTAGTGCTGCTCTGAAGACCAAGTAAAATGCAGTGAAAATGTATATTTGATAGATTAAGTGACGTCTTATGCAGCTACAGTTTAAATGTGAAACATCTAAGCCAGAAAAACAGCGCACACAGAGTGCAATCAGGCAGCTATTGATCTTCAAGCAGTTTGTCCTTGATGTCTGTCCCACTGTCGCTGGGATCAATGTCTTATTGACAAACCTAGGGGGAGTCAGCTGACAGACATGCGCGCGCGCGCACACACACACACACACACACACACACACACACACACACACACACACACACACACACACAGACAGAGACCTGGGATGAGTGGGGTTATGTCATCAGCTGGTCTGTGACCATTCTTGGTCAAACATGATTGGACCAAAAATATTTAAATTTTAATTGAATTATATAAAATGTGTTAGTTATACCACCTTTATACAGGAGTGGAGGCCGTTGAGAGATGAAAAAAGGACCATATCGCTCAATGATCTTTCAATAGGTGCCCTGCGATCGCCAAGATCTCTCAGTGATCTTCCAGTGATCTCCATGGTCGCCATGGTCTCAAGTTTTAACACAGTCCAAAACAATCTCTCAATGATAACTAAAGGGAAGTGATCTATCAAGAACTCTCAAGGAGTGCTCAACGATCTCCCAGTGATCTCTCAGCGATCTCTGCTGCAGTCTCAATGAACTCTATTGGTCTTTCATCGAATGCTCAGACATCCCTCACTGATCTCTCAGCCATCTCAATCAGTGAGATTCATTGAGCACTCATGGAATGACTTAGCAATCTCACTGATCTCTCAATGATCTTTCAATGAAGAGAAACCTCTCAAATATATACCCAGAGGCTCCCTGTCACCAAAGAAATCCTCAACGACCTCCTTGGTCAGCCAAGAAACTCTCAATGATCTCTCAGTGAGCTCTGCTGGTCGTTCAGGGATCTCTTAAGGATTGTTAAAAGATCTCTATAGATCACCATGAAAGTTGATGAAAATTGAGTTTTTGATTGTGTAGGGATGTCCCAAATATTTACACAGAAACTGATTTTTGGGATTGATTAGATCATTGACAGATTGGGCCAATTTTTGCTCTCTTAATGGTCACCCACGATCTCCATGCTGTATTAAGGGGCCCTTTACAAAAGTTAGCATACGAGTGGAAAAACTTACCTGAGCTGAGTGAATAAAGTCTGTGTGTGTGTGTGTGTGTGGTCTGGGATGATGGGTCTGATAATGATTTGTAGCGACTTTTAATACAGACACTGGACACAACACCCACACACACACAAATGAAGACACAAATTTAGTTACCATAGCAACGGAACGCCAGCACACAGTGTTCAAGAGTTTCTCGATCCATTTGCCAGTTTGGTTAATTACGTCTTTGTGCCCCGTGAATGGGCCTTGACTCCCCCCAACCTCTCTCTCTTTCTCTCTCTCTTCCCCACTGCCTCCTGTGCCTGTCCTGGATGAGGCCTGAGCATAGCCAGCTGACATCCACACACCTATTGTTTTTGGGCGGGGGTGGGGTGGGGTGCCGGATCCAGGAAACTGTGATCAGTTGAATTTAGGACCAGAGAACAGCAGCTCTAATGAGCCACTGGCTGTCAGGAATTGTTAGGATGGCTGTGCGGGCTGCGGAGTGGTGGGCCACCACAAACACACATACATTATAAATGTAATTATCAAGCAGGTCCTGAGATTTTTATGTCGTCTCAGACCTGGTACACATGACAATGTTCTCTTTTAAAACAGGAGAAAAAGATCTTCATGATCACGACACGTCACAGAAGCAACTACATACCATCAAAGCTATGAAAAATAATCCAAACGAATGACAAGTAGAAGTTTCACTCAGAGGGACTTTGGCTCATAAGACTACAATTATATGCACCAAATTCCCCTGCAAGAAATATATATATTATATATTTTTTTTTGGGGGGGGGGGGGGGTTGTTTAAGCTGAAAGAATGAGGGAGTCATAAATAAATAACCTGTGTAATTGCGGATAATAAAAAAACTGACTTACTCACAGCTGGTTTGAATATTTGATAAGGAGTCTTCAGTCATAACTTTTAGAAAAGAATTACAAGTTTAAAACAAAGTGATCTGATGTGATGTCAGCCAGCTGAGGAGCTGCACAAAGCTGGACTTAAAACTGTATCAGCTGCTCCACACTGACTTTTTTCATCATTCAGCAAAGGTAGGCATCATTTTATGGATGTATTTCAGTCTGTAAATCCTCCTTGGTTATACATTTGATGATTATTTTTATCTATAAGGCTATATCTATTTTTATCTATAAGGCTATATCTATTGTTTTTTTTAAAGTGCTTTTACAACTTTGTCTCAAAAACATGTCTGTTTTGCAAAAAAGTTGTTTTTCTTATTGTTAAAAAAAAAGTGGACTTATCTGTTTTTGCAAAAGAACTCTTCAAATGGAGTTCTGATGGACACAAAAGAGATTGCAGGAGGTTCCAGACTTTTCTCCACGGCAGATATAACAGTAAAAGTTCATGAGAAAGACGGCGTCATGTGAAACCACACCTGACTTACGGAATCCACCATCCCCTTCATTCAGCGGCTGCTTGGCAATGTGCTGTGTGTGTTTACACACTGTCATTTGGGAGTCTTGACAGCTCAAATCGGGTAGTGATATCTTCTGTGTTCTCAAAGGAACCCAGTTTATTGATGCAGCTGCCCATGTTGTGTGTCTAAATAAGTAGACTGTGGAGAATGTTTGCCCACAGCAGGACAGACTTGCCCTACAATAACATAAAGGTACAGATGGTATCAATTATCACAAGCCTCAGTCATCTACTGCCTATACTCATCACCCTTTTCCTAATTACGGTCCCTGCAAGAAGGAGCTGAACAGTCGAAAGATAATCGATGACGGTCAGAGCACTCAATAGGCTTTTATTATCAAACACAGTTCCTTTACTATCAGTTGCCTGAGTTTTGTGTTGACGTACATTTATAAAAGAAAAAAAGGGAAATAGATAAAAATCAAGCTATATTGATACACTATCACAAAAATTACAATAAAGATCTTTTTTGTTGCCCTACTGTAACTGTGTTTCCAGAAATACTTTGTTTTACATCATGTGCATGCTAAGGAAAGATTACTAAGGTTTATAATTGCATTGTGACTATAAAGTAGTTAAAATACACTTAAATGCTATCGATGAATGAATTTACCTGGTATTCCTCCACTTGCAGTCACAGAAAACATTTATCTTGCATGTGATTCAACCTCTCCCACAGCCGAGCATATGGCGATCTCTCTTCGTACTGGAAATGGGGAAGAAGTTGTGTGTTTTTCTCTATATCAGGGGTGTCCAATCATGTGCCACGGAGGGTCAAGACCCTGCAGGCTTTACCTCCAACCAGTGTCTTCAACAGCAGATTTCACTGGATTTCTTCCCACTGATTGCTGATAAGTGATGAGTCTGCCGAAGAGACTGGGTAGAAGAGAAAACCTGCAGGGTCTTGGCCCTCCATGGCACATGATTGGACACCCCTGCTCTATATTATGGTTCCAGGACCACAGTTGCTCCGTGCTCTGCCCATGTCCCTACTCACCTCTCCATTGCTGAAGTGGGGTTGTGAATTTTTCCAAATGCCTCCAGATTCTTGTAGATTTTAGCTAACTGGCTCTGTATATTAATGTCTGGACAAGAGAAAACACTCACCCTTGCATCAGACCAGCTTACAGCAGTTGTTGTGAAATGAGTGTGGTGAGGAAGGGTCAGATCGATGATACAGCATATTTACACTTTGTAGGTATTCATAGCTAGCACTTGAAGGATGTGAACATTTGCATTTTTTTTTCTGAGCCTCTCATAACCATGCCTGAGCAGCAGAGGTGTTCCACGCTTGAACACAGTATGGAGAAATCAAACTAGTCAGAAAATCTGGACTTTGGAGGTGAAATGCTGTGCAAGTACACACTAAAATGGTTGCAGGTGCTGTTATGGAGGTGCAAAAATAAAGAGAAGTTACAACCCTGGCACTTGAAAGGTTCCTCTAAGGCAGGGGGTGGGCAACTTTGGTGGTAGTGAGGGTATTCTTTCCTGCAAAGTCAAAAGTTTCACAATTAAAACTGAAACTGAAAATAAAAGCTACTTAGTGTTTTGTCATATTAAAATTACTGATAAAATTATATCTGCTCTGCAATCGACTGGTGATCTGTCCAGCATGTATCCTGCCTCTTGCCCAAAGATGCTGGGATAGGCTCCAGCCCCCGCCGACCCGAAAAGGATTAAGCAGTAAAAGATGGATGGAGGGATAAAATTATATCATGACCTAATTTTTAAAACTCTTTCCATCAAACTGATGAGCAAGACAAATTCCGGATGATAATTAACAAAAAAAAAGCCAAGAAGAAAAGGAAATATGATGAAGCTTAGCTTGCTCTTGGATTCATTGTGGGTGTGGAGGGGCAGAGAGATAGCTGTGGGTAGGTGGGCTTGTTAATGGCTCCCAAAATAGGGAATAAAAAAAAGTTTAACTCCTTAAGGATTAAATTTGATTACATGACCTACCTCTCCTGTGGCTGGTGTCACAGATACACACCTGTCATGTAGTAGGTCAAAAAGTATGGAAAAAAAACCAAAATAAACCCAGATGTACCAAGCATTTCACATCACTAGATGGCAGACACATACAGCTTACTACTCTTCACTGGAGGACTCAGTTCAGCCCACCAGAAGTTCTTCCAATCTGATCTCACTTCCGGGGTGCAGAAGAAGAGACGTATTGTAGAGAAAGAAATAATCAGGTGAGGCAGTTCCAGAGTAGAGCAGACTTTATTAAACTCTCTCTAACATTCTCAAGAATCAGAAGCCTGCAAACCAGGTCACGGACACCTCTCTTTTTATACCATACCACACGCCCCGCAACCTGTGGTGTTCACATTAACATACATGCATTTACCATGACAGTCCCCTTTGTCACTGTTTGCACTGATCACACATACATCCCCCATGACAATTCCTCTTGTCACTCAGCCTGTCTGCGTGTTATTATGCAGACCGGAGGAGAATGCATATCCGTTTCTCCTCTCTTATGCATTTCCTCCTGCCATGCTATTCAGTCTGAGTAGAGAACACACTGATTGGGTGCACCACGCCATAAACAATTGCACAACATACATTTCAACAGTGAGGAAGCATTTGCTGCAAATTTTGCCAACTATGGTTCTAAAAGGGATTATTTAGCTTCTGAAGGGAAATATTTACCTTCTGTGACAGCGGAAGATGGACCGGAGCATGTACACTTTTCGTCCGCCATTGACAAAGCTGCACGTGATGGAGAGGGCAATACTGCTGGTTCGGCTGTGTTATCTAACTGAAATCGAGGTGGAATAAATCAGAAGATAAATGTGAGAGTTTCTGGATGTGGGAGAGAAAGTGAAAATGACCGACAGAAGACAAAATAAGACAGAAAACAAAATAAGGACCGGAGATGAGCACACGGACGCATGGCGACACATGACGAGCAATAGGTCTGATGTTTTTTTTTATCAGTTTGTTTACATTCTACTGATTTTCTGGTTCATATATTTTGAAGCTAAGATAACAACAAAAAAAAAAATAAAAAAGACAAACAAAACTTGTGTAAATATGTCCAAAGTCCCCTTTGACCGAAAGTTATGTAATCCGATATGGCTGGTGTCACATTATACAAATTAGATGTGTAAATTTACTCCTATCATAAATTTTGGATCATATTCTACATCTTTCTCTTTTACAGTAAGCCATTATATCTTACCACTTTCAAGTTACAGCCTTTGGAATTTGTGATATCTAAACTGAATATTTTCTTGAAAAAAATCTTCGCCACCAGCGGGGGCATGCAGTTGGTGTGGATCTGCGACAGAAAACCTCAACCAGTTAAGAGTCACTGGTATAAATGAACAAAAAACAAATCAGCAGATTACAACGACCATAGTCTTTGAACTTTTACTACTGACATGGATTTGAAACAGTTAGTGCTTTGGTCCACTCTTTAGAAAGAATCCTCAAAGCTCTGAATATTTTTTGCCACAATTAGAAGAAAAGCCTCTGAGTTCCATGAAGCTTCACCTACCAAACAAGAATAAATGCTCCAGCTCCTCAGCAGTATTTATTCTTGTTTAAAAGCAGCCTACTTTGTACATTTACTGCTGTTTACAGCCTATTAATGTGGTCTTAGCAGGCAACATACCTTAAAAACATGTTCTGCGCCGATGCACTGTTCCCTGTGGTCCCTCATTCTCGCTCTCTCCATGAGTACTTGCACACAGAGCGGCACCAAGGTTTCAGTTAGTGCTCCCTCTGCTGACTCTATAATTGCATTTAAGAATGTGGTTCCAAATACGGTAAATGTCCATCCATCCATCCATCTTCTACCGCTTTTCCGGAGGTCTGGGTCGCGGAGGCAGCAGTTCAAGCAGAGAAGCCCAGACTTCCCTCTCCCCAGCCACCTGCTCCAGCTCTTCAGAGAGGATACCAAGGCATTCCCAGACCAGCTGGGAGACATAGTCTCTCCAGCAAGTCCTGGGTCTGCCCCAGGGTCTCCTCCCAGTGAGACATGCCCGAAACACCTCAAGTGGGAGGCGTCCAGGAGGCATCCTAATCAGATGCCCATACCACCTCAACTGACTCCTTTCGATGTGGAGGAGCAGCGGTTCTACTCTGAGCCTCTCCCGGATGACTGAGCTCTAAACTGGCTTTTGGTATGGCAAATGTGATAGTGTGGGGGACCCATGCTGTAGAGTTCAGTAGTTTTCCTCTCAGACTGAGAGAGCATGGAGATCAAAGGGCTGGGGGGGTAAGGGGAATTGTCTTGGGGGAGTGAATGGTGAATGCAGGACCTCAGGTAGCAGGGAGGTGTGAGTTTTGGGATATAAAAGAGACAGTCTCTGCTACACATGTTTAATGTTCTGATTCTGGAAGATGTGAGAGTGAAATAAAGTTCGTCTGCTCGGAAAGTTCGGTCTGGTTATTTCATCTCCACACTGGTGACCCTTGACGCAGAATGGAACACGAGGCGAACACCCCGGAGATGACCCGGATGGGAAACCCCAGCAATGCATGCGCCATTTCGGTCAAACTACTGGACTTTTGGCTGCACGACCCGAAGTCTTGGTTCCTCCACACCGAGGCCCAGTTCGCGCTCCGGGGAATAACGGCAGATGACACCAGGTATTACTATGTGGTTGCAGCGCTGGATGCTCGCACGACTCAGCAAGTAGTGAGCCTGCTCCAACAGCCCCCAGCCCACGACAAATATGGGGCTCTCAAAGCCGCACAGACCCGGCGCTACACGCTCTCGGACTGCGAAAGAGCGGAGAGACTCCTGATGTGCTCTGAGTTGGGAGACGGGTCGGCGGTCAAATGGATGGAGAAGATGTTGGCGTTGATGGGCACGGATGATGGGCATTTTCTATTTGCCCACCTTTTTCTCCGGAACCTCCCAACGGCGGCCAGAGCGGTCCTTGCCAACTCGCTGTTGCTGGCTGCGCGTGACTACCGTGCGCTAGCCCAAGAGGCAGATCGGATCATCCTCACCACCAGAGCCCTCACAGTGAACGCAGCAGCGTCGGAACCCAGCGAGACGGCCAACAGAAGCGAGGAGCCAGCAATGGTAGCGGCAGCGGAGGCCAGGAAGCGCCAGAGAGACACGCTCTGCTCCTACCACCGCCGTTTTGGAGAGGACGCACGCCAGTGCGTGCCACCATGCCAATTCAAGCGTTCGGGAAATGCCAGGACCTGCAGTCGATAGCAGCTGCGACCGCCGGTGAAGAAAGCAAGCTGCTCTACGTGACAGACTCACGCTCGGGGAGACGATTCCTTGTGGACTCCGGCTCCCAAAAGAGCCTCATCCTGCCATCCTACGTCGACTGGCTAGCGGGAACTAGCGGCCCCGAGCTGACGGCCGCAAACGGCTCAGACATTAAGACTTTTGGTGAGAGGACACTGACTGTATCCCTACACGGCTGTACGTACCAGTGGACATTCGTCATAGCGGCATGCAGTTTCCCAATCTTAGGCGCTGATTTTTTGTGTGCACACGGACTACTAGTCGATGTTACTAACAGACACCTGATTAATGCAATGTCTTTTGATTCTCTCCACTGTACAGCTCGAGGAGCCGAGCCAGCAACACTAGCCAACGTCACAGCTCCAGGTGGTAAGTTCCACACACTGCTCACCCAGTTCCCAGCACTCACGGTCCCGACATTTTCGGCGGCCATCACTAAACACAGGGTGGAGCACTTTATTACTACCACCAGGCCGCCCGGTTTTGCACGACCTCGGCGCCTGGACACAGCTAAACTGGCCATAGCGCGCGAGGAGTTTGCCAACTTGGAAAGGCTGGGCATCATCAGACAATCAAACAGCCCATGGGCATCCCCACTACATATGGTCCCTAAGGCCGAGGGATCATGGCGACCTTCCGGAGATTTCCACAGATTAAACAACGCCACAGCACACGACCGTTACCCGATCTCCCATATTCAGGATTTTTCCGTTCACCTCGCTGGGCCACGTATTTTTTCTAAGATAGACCTGGTCCGTGGTTACCACCAGGTCCCAGTGTGCGTGGAGGACACACCTAAAACGGCAGTAATAACCCCGTTTGGTCTGTTTGAGTTTTTACGCATGCCTTTCAGGTTAAAAGGTGAGGCACAGACATTTCAATGCATGATGGATGCGGTGTTGCGCGATCTGCCGTTTGTGTTTGTCTACCTGGATGACATCCTGGTGGCCAGCACATCCAAGGACGAACGTGTAGCCCACCTCAGGACGGTTTTCCGGAGGTTGGAGGAGCACGGATTAATAATCAATCCAGAAAAATGCCAGTTTGGCGTGACGGGGATCGATTTTTTGGGATACCGCATCTCACCGGAAGGAGCGATACCCTTGCCGGACAAGGTGTGCGCAGTGGCGAATCTTCCCCGTCCTCAGATGGTCAGGGCGGTGCAGAAGTTTTTGGGGATGGTGAACTTCTACAATCGTTTCCTCCCCTGCGCAGCCCAGCTCATGCAGCCGTTGTACGCCGCGCTTAAGAAACGGAAGCCGGCGGAAAGAGTTGACTAGACTCTTGAGCGGGAGCAAGCATTTTCCGAGGTTAAAACAGCTCTGGCGAATGCTGCACTGCTGGCGCACCCAGACCTGGCGGATCAGATTGCGCTCACTACAGACACATCAGACGTGGCCATAGGGGCTGTCGTGGAGCAGTGTGTCGCCGGTTCTTGGCAGCCGCTCGCCTTTTTTAGCAGGTCTTTGCACGACAATGAGCGTAAATACAGCGCGTTCGACAGGGAGTTGCTGGCTCGCCACCTGGCCATACGCCACTTCCAGTTCTGGCTGGAAGGGTGCACCTTCACTGCGTTCGTGGACCACAAGCCGCTAACGTACGTGATGGCCAAGGTTTCGGAACCATGGTCGGGCCGGCAGCAGAGACAGCTGGCCGCAATCTCGGAGTTTACGACCGACATTCGTCATGTGGCCGGTAAACTGGGCAGCCGTGGGCAGCACGGTGGTGCAGTGGTTAGCACTGTTGCCTTACAGCTAGAAGGTTCCTGGTTCAAATCCCCAGGTTGGCAGGGGTTGGAACCTTTCTGTGTGGAGTTTGCATGTTCTCCCTGTGCTGTGTGGGTTTACTCCGGGGGCTCCGGTTTCCTCCCACAATCCAAAGACATGCATGTTAGGTTAATTGGCTGTTCTAAATTGTCCCTAGATATCTGTTTCCTATAGGCCCTTAGAATAGAGGGTTAGTATTAGTGAAAGCGCTTTGAGTGGTCTTTGTGATTAGAAAAGCGCTATATAAGTACAGGTTAGTTAGTTAGTAGTTAGTTAGTAAACTCAACGTGGTGGCTGACTGTCTCTCGAGCGCCGTAGTGGCCCCAGTCTACGTGGGGATAGATTACACGGCCATGGCCGCAGAGCAGATCGACGATGCTGACGTTTGCGCGCTCCAGTCTGGACCAACAGGGTTAAGGCTGGAGAGCAGAGTTATGCAAGACGGGCCCCCCCCCCCCCAATCTGTGACGTCTCCACGGGCCGCCCGCGCCCGGTGGTACCATGTGCTTGGCAACACCATGTTTTTGAGTCAGTTCACTCCCTGGCGCACCCAGGCGTACGTGCGTCAGTCAAAATGGTGGCAGCAAAGTTTGTCTGGCCAAGCCTGCGCAAACAGGTGAAAGAGTGGGCTGCAGCCTGTGTAGCATGCCGACGAGCCAAAGTGCACAGGCACACAAAGGCCCCCCTTGAGCCGTTCCATATCCCGGCTAAGAGGTTTGACCACGTTCACGTAGACCTTGTCGGCCCCCTGCCGCCATTGCAGGGGTTCACGCATCTCCTGACAGTGGTGGACCGCACCACGCGATGGCCCGAAGCAGTCCCACTAGCTTCCACCGCGTCCGCAGACGTGGCACACATCTTTTTAACAACATGAGTGGCACGTTTTGGCACCTCTTCGGACATCACGTCCGATCGGGGCCCGCAGTTTGTTTCCGACCTCTGGTCCACGATGGCCTGGAGCCTAGGCGTCTCAATTCATCGCACAACCGCGTACAGACCATAGGCCAATGGATTATGCGAGCGTTTCCATAGGTCACTGAAAGCAGCGCTCAGGGCTTCGCTTACGGATGCAAATTGGGTGGACCAGTTGCCGTGGGTTCTATTAGGGTTGCGTTCCGCACCGAAGGAGGATTTAGCGACTTCCCCAGCAAAGCTGGTTTTTACGCAGCCCCTGCGGCTCCCCGGGGAGTTTTTTCCAGATAACCCCATGCCAAACACCCATCCGTCCCCGCGATCGCAGCATAGTGTAGAAGCACGGACGCTCCCTGGCCCGGCCCACCACTGTTTTCCACATGCGTTTGTGCCAAAAACCTTGAATGATGCGGCGTTAGTGTTTGTCAGGCACGATGCCCACCAGACCCCATTGCGCCCACCCTACGATGGCCTGTTCAGAGTGCTGGAAACTGGGGACAAACATTTTGTGTTAGACCTGGGGGGTCGCCGGGAGAGAATCTGTATAGACAGGCTTAAGCCCGCCTTTGTTGTGGCAGACGAGCAGCTGGTGTTGGCTCGAGTTCCTCGGTGAGGAAGACCCCCGTTGAGAGCTCCCCAGGTAAATGATTCATCACAGCAGTCACAAGAGCATGCTGAATGTTCCCCCCCCCCATTGTCCCCCCACAGATGGACACACCCCCAGGAACCCCCCACCAGCACAGCAGCGTCGCGGAGCCGAAGACCCCCCATTACAGCAGCTATGGGCGGAGACTGAAGCCACGAGGACGGGAGAGTTAACACCTAGTCTGAGACTCTGGGGGGTGGGGGAGCGGTGTGGGGAGCCCATGCTGTAGAGTTCAGTAGTTTTCCTCTCAGACTGAGAGAGCATGGAGATCAAAGGGCTGGGGGGTAAGGGGAATTGTCTTGGGGGAGTGAATGGTGAGTGCAGGACCTCAGGTAGCAGGGAGGTGTGAGTTTTGGGATATAAAAGAGAGAGTCCCTGCTACACATGTTTAATGTTCTGATTCTGGAAGATGTGAGAGTGAAATAAAGTTCGTCTGCTTAGAAAGTTTGGTGTGGTTATTTCATCTCCACAATATAACTAAATAATTGACTTTAGGAAATGGATTTTTGCTTTTTTCACTGACATTTACCACACCATCCAGCAATGAATGATTGTGCCAACATCTTTTTTTTTTTTTTTTTTCATTTTAGGTTTGGAGCTGAGGACCATATCAGTATTATTTAATATCCCTTTTTACTAGAGATTAAATGCCCTGTGTTCTGGGGGCAAAACAGTGAATCCTTGTGCCGCTTTGAGCAGTGCTGCTTCTGACCTTCATCATTTGCTCTGTCAAATAATATCTTACAGAAAAATCGAAGGTTTGAATGGTGCTGATGATGTGAGCAGAAGAAAAAGGAAGACTATTAAAAGTGAAAACTTTCCTATTTGACAAAGCTTTTGAGTAGACCTTGCACCTGTTATAGCCATATTTCCTATTATTATCTACTATGCATACTGTTATGTCATTAGTTGTGTGTGTAGTGTGAGGTCTGCATCAGTGGGGCCCAGCACACATGCACTTGATTGTGTATATTGTGACAAGCTTGCTAGCTAGGAGGTGATAGCATGTTTTAATTGAACGTTATCTGCAAGTTAAGACTGGAGTTTGCATGTCATAGTTGTGAATTTTACTATTACTGTCCATGTCCAGTACTAGTTCGTGTGCATAGTGCTTGAGTAATACATCACTAGGTCCAGTTACACATGCATCTGCTTGCAGTACTACCTGTGAGGCTTGCTAGCTAGCTTAAAAGTCCTGGAAAAAAAGCCTGTAATAATAAATCTTTATTTCAGACACACAGGTGGGTCCATATAGGCTAAGGAAGGGTTTTACCTGTAAAAATGCTGTAATCTTAACTTGATCTAGCTTTGACGCAACAGTGCACATGTTGAATCTATTGAAAGTTGTTCTACCTGTATGTTGATATCTGCATGAATATTATGTCTCTTCTTTCTTTTTTTCTTCTTCTCCCCCACTCCCCCAACCAGTTGTGGCATATGACTGCCCTCCCCGAACCTGACATATTGCTGGACCCAGGGAACACACACACAGGCTCGAGTGAATACAATTATCTTTATTTGTACGGTGAGGGTGTATGGGTGCGTGTATGTGTGGTGTGTATGTGGTGATGGTAGCGATGACATGGCCAGGGTTGAAGCAGAATGCCGTTCAGCCTGGCAACCCTATAACAGAGCCAAAGCACAGATGTTAGAGTCTTCCACCACTGAATGAACAAAGTAATGACTGGGGCTTACTTGCAGGTGGAACGATGAGCGCTCAGGTTGGCCCGGAGGCTCCAGCCAGGAAGACAGCGCCTGCTATGCGCTCCAGAGGTGAGCAGGTTGGCCTGTAGAGGTGAGGAGAGGACGTTCCGCCGCCGAGAAAGGCAGGTTTCGCCACCAGAGGAATCCACCTGTGCACAGGGGAGAAACTGAGAGGAAGGTGAGTAGCACAGTGCTTACTCGAGATGAAGAAATGATTTCAATAAAGAGTTAGGAGACCTGGACGTAGACAGTCAGGCGAGAGACGTAACTCTTAGGAGAATGACAGACGGCTCTGTGCCGGATCCCAGACAGAGCAGGCTATAAAGCCCGTGGGCGATTGGATGCAGGTGTGCGCGCAGCTGAAGCAGGTGATGGCCCAGAGTGAGTCATGACAGAACCTGGATCTGCCAGAAGTTTCTTCTTATAAGGGAGTTTTTCCTTCCCACTGTCACCTAGTGCTTGCTCATAAGCGTTCGCTTGATTGTTGGGTTTCTCTCTGAACTATTTATGATTCGTACCTTTTGTATCTAGTGCCTTAGGATGACTTTTGTTGTCATTAGGTGCTATGCAAATAAAAGGTGAATTGAACTGAACTGAATTAAAAACAATAGTGCCCAGTAGCATAACAAAAATTGTGGTTGTAATAATAATAACAACAGTAATAATAACTAGAAAAGCACTCAGAGAGCACATACGTCTGCCAAAACTCCTTCCATCCCTCATGGATCACCTCCAAAATGTAATGGGTTTGTGTGTAGGTCACAAGCCAGTTCTGGTGAAAATTGCATCAAAGTCTGTTCAGTAGTTTTGGAGTATTCTTGCTAACACAGTGCGAGAAGATAAGAGCCTTGGTGGAGGTATGCATTCTTGGATCATCACCAAAATGTTATGGGTTCCTCTCTAGGCCAAGGACCACCTCTGGTGAAAATTTCATCCAGATCCAGCTAGTTTTTGTGTAATCATGCTGCATAAATACAAACAAGGTCCTTGGTGGAGGTATGCACTCTCAGATCATCACCAAAATTTAATGGGGTCATCCTTGGCCCAAGGTCTACCTCTGGTGAAAATTTCACTGAATTCTGTCCAGTAGTTTTTGCGTAGTCCTGCTAACAGACAGACAAGCTACCCCGATTGCATAACCTCCATGGTGGAGGTAATAATAATCATAGACTCATAATGACAGCAGCTGATGATAGCACCCATGAAAGGCAGTAGAACAGTCAAACATCAGTTTGATTTTCAAATCCTCTCTGTCACTGTTTATGGTTTGTGAGTATGATCAGAGGTGCTGCCAGCAGACAAGGCAGGCATATGCTTGGGGTCCCAGGTCAGAAGGGGGTCTCTGAGGGCTGACCAACTTTGACTCACTATAGCAGTGACAATGTGGAGAATTTTCAATGACAGTGGTAGGCTGGTGCAGAACTCCCTAAAGTGGCCCCACCCCTACCTCTCACTCTCACAAGTACTGGTGTGGCTCTTATGTAGACAAGTGAGAGCGGCTGTATCAAAGTGAAGCAATGTTGTCCATCTGGCAGTGACAAAACAAAGAAGAAAAAAGAAGAGGTGAAAAGAAAGCAAGACAGTGGTAAGTAGTGCAAATAATACAATAGTTAACTAGAAAAGCATGAGTGCGCATACCTCCGTCAAGGCTCCTTCCGTTCCTCATGGATCACCTCCAAAATGTCATGGGTTCATGTGTAGCCAAGAGCCACCTCTGGTGAAAATTGCATCAAACTCTGTCCAGTAGTATTTCGGAGTATTCTTACTAGCACACTGTGAGAAGATGAGAGCCTTGGTGGAGGTATGCATTGTTGGATCATCAGCAAAATCTAATGGGTTCCTCTCTAGGCCATGGGCCACCTCTGGTGAAAATTTCATACAAAACCATCCAGTAGTTTTTGTGTGATCCTGCTGACAGGCAGACAGACAAACAGACAAACCAACACGGATGAAAACATTACCTCCTTGGCAGAGGCAATTAGGTCAGAGCAGTTTAGTGTGTCCTGCCTGCTGGTCCTGATGTGACCGTTTTAAGTACCTGGGTGTCACGGTAAGGACACCAGTACTCGTCTTGTTTGCTCAGCTAGCAGGCTGAAAATAAAAACAGCCAACTTGGACAGTACTTATTCTTTATTTATTAATTGAAAACTGTGTCCAGTCAAGATTATTTGTTATATAAAGGTGATGAACACTGGTTGGAGAGGCCCCCTGTGAATTTTTGCCTAGGGCCCCAAGAGACTCTAGAATTGCCTCTGAGCACGATGTACACTTAAGTAAAGGGAGAAACCAGGGAGGACGAAAACATCCAGGATGAGCTTGGCAAAGGTGGAGGGATGGATGAGAGGCCGCAGTGCGAGATGTGGGACGATGATGGTAAAGAAGAGAGCTGTCACTGAGACTCTGCTAATGATGTACAGATGGCCCGTGAGCCTCCCCTCCCCACACCAGTAATCTAATGAGGAGACATGGATTACCGTTAACTCAGATTAATTTTTAACATGGTGGAGGAGACGGTGATGACAGCCATGATTATTATCATTACCATAATCATTCCCACTTTGTCTGCCACTTTGTGTGTGTGGTGTTTATTCAGTATGTGTGTGGGTTTGAAACTACTGTACACAAGCTAGCAAGAAGGATTTTTTTTTTTCTTTCTTCATAAACCTTGTTAATTTGCATTGAGTCTAGACATGGCATCACGTCATCATCCTTTGTTTTTCATAAACAATACGTATTGACCCTCAATCAGGCTGGGGCAGCATCTCTAAGACCAGAAGAAAACACAACATAAAATAAAAGCCCTTTTGTCTTAGGACAAGTGAGTGAGGACAGGAAACAGCGATCAGAAACTGGATTCCCATCCAGTAAAATGAGGAATTTCATGGAGTTAAGAATGCATGAATAATGAGAGGAAAGGGGGGAAACGGTAAGAAATGATAAACTAGCATGTGGAGGGAGATGAAAGCTGAAGAGAAAGTTCAGATCCAGTGAGGTGAAGGAAATAAAAGTAAAATAAGAATTTCTTTCAAGAATCTTGGAAATCTGTGTCGACATTTCAAAAGGCTGAAATTTCTTGGTGAAAAAACAAAAACAGCATGGAATCTTTATAATGTCATTATAATATTATAGAAGCAAATCGGATGTGAAGAAGATAGTGTGTGTGTGTGTGTGTGTGCGTGCTCATGCTCGTTGGGGGGTAGACAGTGTCTGATCCTCACGCCCCTTTCTCTGAAAACGTTAATACAGGATGAGACGAGATAAAACAGTCTCCGTCACTGTTGAATTAGACAGTTGTGGTGACCCAGCACACTGCAGACTGACACTGTTTCACACTCAGCAGGGCTGGAGGAAACGGTTACCTCCACACAGTGAATTAAACTCTTGTTTGTTGTCTCATGCAAGCCTACCAGACCGAGCATGCTCAGTGCATCATATTCTCAAGCAATATTACACTGGTCAACACCAAATTTATTGTCTAAGTTTTTTTTTAGCTGATTTAGGACAATTTTGATGTGCTGAATCCAAAAAACATTGGTTTTGCTCAATCAGGTCAACTTTTTGAATTGTGGCCATATGTTGTTTTATACGTTTTTGTTTACATGTACGGGTATTTTCGCTTTATATGATGCAAAATTCTTTATGTCTTGAACTTGAATTTTGAACAATGATGACGTAACATTCAATTTACATGTACTTGCCTTTATATAAAGGTAAGTACATGCACAGTACTAAGAAAGTACTAAGTAAGTACAGGTTTTTACTTAGCACCTGATCGAGAGCAATGGATGTCATTTTCGGGTTCAGCGGTGCAAAATTGTCTTAAATCAGTTGAAGAAACACAGACAACTAACAAAAAAATTATTTTTGTAACCCTGTGTTATAATAGATGAATCTTAATGGGAGTACTTGTGCAGTCTTTCATTTATATGCTTTTTAAAGGTTAAAAAGTATATTATTATTTTTTAAAAAATACTGCCCGTGTCTGTGAAAATGGTTGATGTCAACTATAGCTTCATGGTTAATTTCAAAAATAAAATCCTTTATTATATCTCACTCACTTTTGAATGTCTAGATTTGTGCAACATGTCCTAGAGCTCCGTGTGTGATGGTACACCTTTGACTCTCCTCTCCAGTCCGAGTGACTGTATCACTGATACATTTAAGTATTGTTAAACACGGTTAGTGCTACAGACATGTCACACACTCTGTGCTGATTTGGATTCCTTGATGCAGGGATGTGGGTGAAGCACTGGATGTGGAAGCAGAGCTGTCACTTTGCTTGTCTGTCTGTCTTCTTCGAGGAGTGTGTGTGTGTGTGTGTGAGGGGTTTCTCTTAATAAGCAGGTCCCTAAAAGCACTCCGATTACCCCAATTAAACAATGTTCCCATCACCATCTCTGGGTCCTGGGGCCCCAAGACTCAGCTGGCCTGTCTGAAGGAGTTGACATCACGACAGGCTGACATACCCATTTAACTGTGTGCTATACATGCCCAGATAAGGGCAAAACTATATATTCATAGGTTAAAAACGCTAATGAAAATGGAAAATTAATGCATTACTTGATTTTAATGACATTATGTTTTGGTTTCTTTTTTTTTGCCACAACCTGATCTCACTATAACTCATACCAAATGCGCGTTTTCCACCTCCTCAACAAACGTGCATTTGTACGTAAAATTAAAAAACACGTACTTCAGATACAGACTAGAACCGACGTAGATACGTAATGCCTTCATTCACTGCACATGCATGAAAACAACAAAAATACGTACCTGAGATACGGAGTAGATATGCATGCACAAATTCAACCGCCCATTGTTATTCTGTGCATGCACGAAAAGAATGCAGTGTTGTCACTGCGCATGAGCAAAATAACTCCCATTTTAACAAGGCTTCAACACTCAGTCAGTTAGTGGGTAGGGACTGGCAGAAACCTGCGGTTTCAACCAAAAAGACACGACTTCGTTCCCTACACTGAGTTGTTTATCACTTTGACTTTTTGTTTTGTTTTTAAGTTTTTCACTCCACTAGAGGTTAAGGTTAGGAAAAGGTTAGGCTTAGGCATCGTCTCCTCTAAAGGTTAAGATTAGAAAAAATGTTAGGGTTAGGCATCACCTCTGGCTAAAGAGAAAGAAATAGAAAGTGGCAGACAAACGTTATGGTGCTGGCAGACACGTTTCTTGCAGGTGTAAACGCCACATATCCAGTGCAGTTGTTGATCCAGTCTGTCAGTCTGAATAAAACCACGGGATATTTTAACTCTTCTGCCTGTGGCAGGAACTCATCGTCAGCTCTTAGAGGGTAAGCACAATTGCCCTGGACTTGGAGGTAATAGTTCTCATCCTGGCACCTTCACCTTCTGTGTTCTATGACTACATGTGTTAGTTAAGAGTTTGTTGCTTGATTAACAAAACAGAATCATATTTTTTAAAAAAAGCAGAAATGAGCTTCTTAGTCTATCAAACATTCCCCTTTACTACCTAGAAATAGACTACTTGCACAAAGACTTCAGAGTTTAACTGAGACTGTCTGCAAACAGAAAACACCATTTATGATTGTTTTCAAAAGCAGGTATTATGACCTACTGGTACATTTTGATATCAAGGGACCTCTAGTGGTCATGTAAATAATGACATGAAGTGACATGACAATTACAGTTGCAAAGTGTGTCATTAGACCCTCACTTTTTTTAACCTTAACACTACGCATGACTCAAACCTTTACCACCTAAATGTATATTTAATGACTAAATAATAATATAATAATAATGCATCAGATTTATATAGCAATTTATCACAGACACTCAAAGACGCTTGTACAAAGTGAAAGAATTGTGAACAATGAAGTGGAACGTTAAGACAGACAATAATGAGTTTAAAAAAAAAAAAAAAGGCAACATGGGATGCATCCTCCATTCCCAGCCACCTTTCATGTGTGGATTCAAGTCATTGGGAAGCAAGAAAATGCTGTGAAAGGCAGTTACATCAATCTCTTTGACATGGTACATACAGTTGTATTTGTAGGGTGGGAACACACAATGCATTTTTTTTTTTTTTACATATTTGTAGGAGGACTTGTTGGTTTTGGCTGTAAATTACTCAATTTCACTGTGTGTGTCTTTCTTCCATGTCACAATACCTTCAAGTAAAGTGTGATTCATGAGTAGCTTTCAGTCATGAAGTTATTATTAGTTAATCTATCATTCACTTAGTGTAAGAAAAGTCAGTTTCTGCTTCGCTATAATTTGCTATTTACCATCTCCTGCTAGATATAATCCAGCTTTGTAGAACCTAGAGTTGCTTTCTTTAAACAGTGTCAGCTCTGGTATTTATCATGTTTATTTTCCCAGGGGAAAAATTCTGTTTGATTAGTGACCTCTCAGGGAAAAAGAAATAAGCAAATGCTGTCTGTATTACAGTTACATTTTTTAAAACATTTATTTTTTAATTCAGTTCAGCTTCATATAGTGCATGTTCACAACAACAGTTATCTCATAGCACTTTCAACTGTAGGGCAGACTCCACAGTTGCAGAAAAGACGCGAACAATCAGGCAATGCCCTGTGAGCAAGCACTTGGTGATGGTGGAGAGGAAAAACTCCCTTTTAGCAGGAAGAAACCTCCAGTAGAACTAGGCTCAGGGAAGGGCAGTCAACTGCTGTGACTGGCTGGGGTGGTGAGGGGATAGGGGAGGCCCAGTGAGAGGCAGCCTCTCTTTTTCAAGGATGCCCTGCTCACATTCACACAGTTACACATTCAAGCTGGGCATATGCTGCACCTCCGCACCTGTCTGCGTCTGTTCAACTGCAAGGCTTGTGTGACAAAAATTATGTCATTGTCTCCAGTCCGCTAGGCTCCGTGGGCTCCCTCTGCATCTGACTGCGTGCAGCCCAAATTTTGTGACCACGTTGCCTGGGCATGTTGACTACACATGTGCAAGACTGAATCTCCCATTCAAGAGGTGGTGCTACCGACACGGCATACAAAGTCAAAGTAGATGAAGAAGAGGAAGAGGAAGGCAAAAATGAACATACATGAATCATTTTGCAGCAGCAGCAGCAGCCCGAGCAGAGAATAGCTTTGAAAAATGGCAATTCCTGCTCTTCCTCGAAATGACACCATTGTTGTTGCTCCAAGAAATGTCCATTGCTCTCGCGTTTCTTCACTTTTATATAGCCGACGAACAAACTGGTGTGTTAGCGCATTTGCGCTTACCCATAGGGCTGGGGTGAAACTACAAATGATGGTTATGTGCATGCATCAAACACTTGGCCTAGTAGACAAAAAAAATGAAGTATATATGAGAGGAGGCTGAAAAGTTCATAGGCTGACTAAGAAGGAGTTATGCTACAGCAATAAAACTAGTCATGTATTAAATTCAATCTTTTCTGATACTAACTGCATTGTTTGTTTTCAGATACACTGACATTGAGACTATGTTGAAAAATAAACCACATTTGGTCAAATTTGACCACCTCATCATGGTCAGATTAAGAACTTTTCAGCCCCCCCTCGTACACAACCACGTATGCACTGGCCTTGTCCAAAGTGGACATGCATCTCAGTGTGCCAGAGTGGAGGTGTAGCATAAACAAGCCTTCGCACCTGGAAGCTGCTCAGTACCACAGAAGACCTGTGGCCACTGAGCAGCTCCATTGGAGCAGTTGGGGTTAAGGGCCTTGCTCAAGGGCACCACAGTGGGGTTAATGAGGGTGGGGCAAACACTGCTGTCATCTGTCCCTCCCAGATCTGATCCCTGCCAGTCCATTGATTCAACCACCGACTCTTCAGTCATGAGGTTACATCCCTAGCTATTAGGCCACCACTGCACTACAGGGGTTGTTTCACAAAGCAATAGGTAGATTTTTGACTAACTTTTAATCCTGTTAAGAGATTAGTTTTGCTGCCAGTTTATATTATTGAAAATGAAAGTGAATCATCCTGGGAACAAGATGCATGTTTATCGTCGTAACTTGAATGTCAGTTTTGACAACTGCGATTTCCAACGATGTTACAAATCTGTCAGTTTTTACTGACATAAATATCACAATGTAGCAGACAGATACTGTCCTCTAAGAACAGATCACTGTAGAGCCGTGAAAAAAAACTTTTTTTCATATTTGCTGATGTTGAGCAAATTGGAGCACAGTCATACTTGCAGTATTTTTTCCTGTCTTTTCGTTGTCCTGTCTAGCAGGTTGGCAAGCAGAACAAATATCTGCTTGCCTTATTGTGCCAAACAAATTTACTTTGCCAAAAGGAGTTCTGCTCATATTTGATACATGCTGTATATAAATAGTATTTAAAAAAATGCAACATCTTACATATTTGTCTACGTACAGCCATGAAAAACATCAGCCTAAAATTGGCCATAAGTAGGGCTGCAACTAAAAACTATTTCAATAGTTGACTCATGGCCGGCTATTTTAACGACTAATTGACTAGTCATTAACCTCTTGCACTCCAGTGTACCGCGGACGGGCACGTCTCTGCGTCCCAGAGCGCACGAGGACGCACACACGAGGGCGCTGCGTCCAAGCGCACACTGAAAAAAAAAAGCTGCATTTCCGTTCTTCCACTGCAGACACAGCCGCGAACAGATCAGATATGATTGACCTCTCATTCGACTAATAAGAGCCTTGAATTGGGTTTCTGAAACCTTGAAGAACCAATGACTGAAAACCTAGCAAGAAGGACCCGCCTACCAACGCTGTGAATGCAGCGAGCCAATTGAAGCACAGAAGTTTGCAAGCCTGTTTTGTGTAAGGCTGGGTGAAGACAGACTGCTGCAGCAGATGAAAAAAAGGACCCGCAGGAAGAACCTGCCACAGACCCAGCAGCATGGAGACCACCCACAAGTGCGACCTGTATGACAGGGACTGCCATTCGCGCATCGGCCTGTTCAGCCACAGGCGGTGCTTTTTTTTTTTTTATTCCAGCAGAATAGACGTTTAGGATTCTCTTCCATGGTCATCATAGACCGACAGAGGCCGACGACGAAGGTCGTAAATCATTCGCCAAAACCGCAATCATGGAAGCGCAAAACCGCAATAATGGAATTATGTTTTGACCGGGTCGCGAGACCAGAACCACGAGCGGACCAGCGTCGCGTTCGTCTGACAATGAGGAAGAGAAGTTCGCCAGGACACTGCTGCTGTGAAGAGGTAAGTGTTATAAGCTAAATTATTCTTTATCCCTGAAAATTGTAATCAAAAATGACTTTTGACCGATCGGTAAATTACAACTGTGCAGCGCACGAAGTCCGAAGTCCGTGCGCCGCGGTACACGGTTTGTGCACCGCATCCGGACCGTGAACGCCCCCCCCCCGCTATTCTTCTGTAGCGAGTGGGGGGGAAGCCGCAGTGACTGCGCCACGGTTGCCACATTGCCACATTGCCACATGAGTCTATTCCATCATGTAGCGATGGCCAATGTCCGTCCTCTGTAGCGAGGGGGGGGGACAACCCCCCCCCCCCACACACACACACACAGCCCTGAGTGTCACCTTTCATTAGAGCCCAAGATGAAGCTTCTATATTGAATCATTCAAAAGTTACAGACGTTTTTCCAAACTGTGCCATTTGGCACAATTTGGCACAGTTCAAAAACGCCTGGGAACTACCTGAGGAAAAAGCTGTGTAATATATTCATTTTTTGTGGTATTGTTACAAAATTTGGACCTCAGCTGGATAACACTTGGTTCTTCATTTCTGTTGCATTTTCCAGCCCGGATCTGAAGCTGTGTGTTATTTGCAAGCATTTGTATCCAAAAAAACGCCCAGGCCAAATTTATTTTCTTCAAGTTCAGTATGTTTAGATGACTGTAATTCAGTGGCCGGAGCACTTAGAGAGATTATGACTGTTTTGCCAAAAAATTCAAAGTGTTTTCTTTTAAATGAGACCAACCCCATGAAGATGCTGCAAAGGGTTGACGAACAGCTTTCGATTTACTTTGGGCACGTTATTTTTTGGCGTTTTTAGGGAAATTGACCGGAGTGCAAGGGGTTAAGAACTGCACAAAAAACAATCTCTCATGTCTTTTTAGTGCAAAAAATAAAACATTTTCCTTTTAAAGCTAGAAAAGCACTCAGAGCGCATACCTCCGCCAAGGCTCCTTCTGTCCCTCTTGGATCACCTCTAAAAAGAGAAATATAAATGTCAACTGGTTGATTTGAATACTTCACTTGAATGTTTAGCTGTTAATGTATGTCTCTCTCCGGTAATGAATTTCAACATTGCAGTAGTGTACAACCCACCGTCACACAACTCTTCCTTTTATAATGAATTAAGTGATCTGGTTAAACAACTTGAGAAGAACAGAGAAACAATAATTCATGGTGACTTTAATATCAACTGGTCTGATAAAAAAGACAAACAAAAACTGAAAAGCCTCATGACTAAATTTAATTACCAGCAAATCATCAAAGGACCCACCAGGATAACCAAACAATCCAGAACACTTATTGACATGGTATTTACTAATAAACCAGAACGAATAACCAGAACCTATAATCTTGTAACTGGTCTCTCAGATCATAACATGGTTCTTGCTGTCAGGAAACTTACTAAAAAGCGACTACAGTATTTTGGGGGAGTCGATATTGACAAATCAAATTTTATTATCCCCAAATCAAAAAATGAGGAGTTTGAACATTACTTAGAGAATCAAAATTTGGAGCAGCTCATGGCAACATGTGAAGTAGATGATTGTTGTAATTTTATAACTGCAACAATCACAAAGTCTATAGAAAAATTTTCAAAGCAAATTAAAAGTAGACAACAGAAGATTAGCCTACCATGGTTAAATAATGAAATAAGAAAACTTATGAAGAGGCGAGACTATGCACTGAAAACATCACTAACCTCCAAACTACAAAATGATCACCTTGTGTACAAAAGTTTAAGAAATAAAGTGGTACATGAGCTGCGAAAATCAAAAATATCTTATTACAATAAACTGATAGATCATGCAAAGGGTAACAACAGTTCCCTATGGAGGCATTTAAATAACTTAACTAATAAAAAAAACGATCAGAAGGGGGTAAAGGAACTTAGAATCAATGGCAAGACCGTCAGTGACAAGGCTACTTTGGCAAATGAATTTAATTCACACTTTGTGGGCTCTGTGGAAGACTTAACAAAAATTTTTGTGCTGCCAAATGTGCTCAACAACACAAATTCCATACTCCCAACAGATACTTTTCACATCGATGAGGTAAATGAGAAGTTAATTGCTGGTATTGTTAAAACACTGTCAAACTCAAAAACTAGTGATATCTACAATATGAGCACCTCCTTTCTCAAAATGCACAGCAAAATATTAATCAAACCACTGACTCATCTCATTAATCTCTCCATTAGGTCTAGTACATTTCCATCTGGCTGGAAAAAAGCTGTCGTCATACCAGTTCATAAATCAGGCAGTAAAGACGATATATGCAATTACCGCCCAATCTCTATCTTACCAGTCCTATCTAAGGTTCTTGAAAAAGTTGTAGCTACACAGCTGATAGACTACTTACAAGACAGTCAGCTTCTTCATCCACATCAATTTGGTTTTAGACCAGGATACTCAACAGAAACAGCAAATTGTTGCCTTATTGAAAACGTCAAACAGTCCTTGGACAGGGGTAATGTGGTAGGAGCTGTTTTTCTAGATCTCAAAAAGGCTTTCGATACTGTAAACCACAGTTTGCTTTTATCCAAAATGGTATCTTTTAACTTCTCCCCAAATACATTAGAATGGTTTGCATCTTATCTCCAGAATAGAGAACAGTGTGTAAAAGTTCACCAGGATAAATCCTCATTTTTAAACAACCGCATGGGTATCCCACAAGGGTCCATTCTTGGTCCTTTACTTTTCAGCATTTTTATTAATGACTTGCCGTTACACTGCTCAGCTGCAACATGCCAACTTTATGCAGATGATGCAGTTATTTACACAGCTGCCAAGACTCCAGCACAGGCTGCAGATGTACTGTCTACAAGTATGGTTGATGTCCAAGAGTGGCTCCTCAAGAACCATCTATTGCTGAACCTTCAGAAAACAGTCTCAATGTGCTTTTCAATCAAAAAATGTAACCTGCAACATTTTAAAGTTAATATACATGATCATGACATCAGTTTAGCTACAGAATTCAAATACCTTGGCATTGTACTAGATCCTCAACTCAAATTTAATCTTCATATAAAGAAAATTTCAAAAACAGTAAAAAAAAATCTGAACTGCTTTAAATTAATTAGATATTACATACCTTACGAAGCAGCTGCACTGTATATGCATTCTATGGTTTTTTCTCATATATCATACTGTTTGACAGTCTGGGCTCAAGCAGCCCCTTCCACAATAAGACATATAGGTTCATTATATAATCAAACCCTAAAAATCTTGGACAAAAAGCCCATTAGGTGGCATCACTGTAATGTTTTAAAAAAATACAACCTATTGAGTTTTGAGAGCTTCATTGACCTCTGTCTTCTGAAATTAACGTTCAAATGTTTCCATAAATCAGCACCCGAGCCACTTGCTGGTTTCGTCCAAAGACAGGACAGCAGCAGAGCCACCAGGAGTTCTGTTAACAATAACTGTAAAATATTCCACCGCAGAACCACATTTGGACAAACAGCTTTCTCTATAAAGGGCAGTCACATCTGGAACACAATGCCAAATGAAATTAAAATAATAACGGACTTTAAAACATTCACTAAAAATGTTAAAAACTGGCTGAAAAATAAACAAGAATGTACTCATGTATGAATTATTTGTCTGCAAAGTGAGAGTGAATGAAGGGAAGGAATAAATGTGTTTGTTTATAGTGAGTGACGGAGGGCGGAAGGCCTGAAATAGGCAAATGTGAGTTATGTTATATGTGTTAAATGTGAGTCAGGCTGTTATATTTGTGTATTTATAATATTTATGTTAAAGGTGAGTCAGGCTGTTATATTTGTGTATTTATAATATTTATAATATTTATAATTGTGTATTTATAATTTTTCTGCATTGATGTATGTGGTTATTGTGTATATTTTTATCTTGATTCTTTTTTCTAAAGCCCATCCAGGGACAAGAGTTGCAAATTAGCTAATAGCTATACACTCTATGTGCAACACATCAGATTGATTGTCTTTGATTAATTGTCTATGTTTATTGCACTGTCCCTGTCAAATAAACTAATCTACTACTAAAATGTAACGGGTTTGTGTGTAGGCCTAGAGCCACTTCTGGTGAAAATTGCATCAAGGTCTGTCCATTAGTTTTGGAGTACTGTTGCTAACACACTGTGAGAGGATAAGAGCCTTGGCTAAGGTATGCATTCTCAGATCATTAACAAAATTTAATGGGTTCATCTGCAGCCTAAGGACTACCTCTGGTGGAAATTTCATCCAAATCCATCCAATAGTTTTGGAGTATTGTTGCTAACACTCTGTGAGAAGATAAGAGCCTTGGTGGAAGTAAGCATCCTTGTATCATCACTAAAATGTAATGGGTTAGTCTCTAGGTCAAGAACCACCTCTGGTGAAAATTTCATCTAAATCCATCCAGTAGTTTTTGTGTAATCCTGCTGCACAAATACAAACAAAGCCCTTGGTGGAGGTATGTACTCTTAGATCATCACCAAAATTTAATCATCTGTTCCCCGTGCCGTTACACACCTTTCCTGAAAATTTCATCAAAATCTGTTCATAACTTTTTGAGTTATGTTGCTAACAGACAAACCAACACCACTAAAAACATTACCTCCTCCCCTTGGCGGAGGTAAAAAATAGAACATTTGGTGAACAAGAAAAACAAGAATTGCAGTCAGCAATAAAATGAACATTTTTTCTTAAAGTGTATTTGTGCATAACAAACAATGCATAACATTTGTTAAATGTGTGTGTGTGTGTGTGTGTGTGTGTCTGTGCGCACGAAAGAGAAAAAATCACACACATTTGTAACCCAGGATTTACACTGACCCCAGATGCAGTACGTTGCAGATGCAGTGCGGATGGAGCCTTGTGTTTATCCCTACCAAATCCTTTGTGTTTTGCAGCGGCATAGATGAGAACAGAGTTTGACATACATACAAGATCATGCGAGAATTATACAAAATAATGCGAGCTCTCAAGAAAGACCTTGAGAGTGACCAAGATGACCGATCACGATCACATGATAACAACAAGGAAATGTGATGTAGCGGCGGCTCCCCACCTAGATTTTTGGGCTCTAAATAAAATGTAAGTAGCCCACTAATTTTAATTCTGTGAAGCATTTGTATGTTTTGTCAAGTTTTTACCTTTTCTGACATAGTGGTGAAGTAGACTTTAGAAATAACGGACGATCCTTAAATCATTTTTAATGATCCTCTTCTTTGTTCATCGACATCAGCTGCCCAAGCAGTTCATGTACGGCAAGCTCTGCTCTGGGAAGTGGAACCAAGGCAAACCACGCAAAAGATTCAAAGACTGCTTGAAGCTCAACATCAGACACACTGGCATCCTTCCCAAACAATTAGAGCTGTGGGCTACGGACAAGCCAGGCTGGTGCGCCCTCACTACCCAGGCGCAAGACTACTTTGAAGAGAAGAGGCGAGCTGATGTAGCTGAAGCACGGGCAACAAGAAAGGCGTTATTACCTGGGCAGTTTCCTTGCCTCTACTGCAGCCATGTCTGCCAATCGAGGATCGGCCTAAACAGTCATCTCTGTGTGCACGCAAGAAGAGGACTTAACACATGAGGGGCGGTCATCATCGGATCGATGGACAACCAAGAGGATTTTTAATGATCAAACGGCTGTTAAATACTGCAAGATACTGTGGGATTTCCTTGTGGATTATATCTTGCATCCGTCAAAAATAGACTTGTTGCGTTTCATTAGTGAACTGAATCTGCCGAGCCGGATTCATTCTGCAGTGGTCCAGACCAGGTGGGGATTTGAAAATTGACGAGAATGGGAACTAATTGCTGCAGAGGCTGGATCGCAGCTGTAACGTACTGCATCCAGAGTCAGTGTAAATCCAGGGTGAGGGTTGTCTCATATTACTTCTCCATTAAGTGGGTGAAATGGGTTGTGGATGGCAGCGTATAGTCAGGGTTGAAATGGTGAATCATTTGTTGAAATCCTTCCCCGTCAACTATGGAAAGTGGCTTCATGTCTTTGACCATCATGTTTAGAACTGACTCTGTGAGAGCAGTAGCTTGTTGCAGAGTACACATCTGCTTTTTCTGCAAAAAGCCATCCATGATCCCTGTCCTCTTGTTTACACTGCATAAATTGTAATGAAATTGTCAGACAAAATATTACTCTTTAAACTGTCATAATCCTTCACATGCACCTACAGTAATAGGCTAGCTACTAGCATGGGAGCTAATTATCTTACCAAGAGCCGTCTGACTGTTCCAAAACGTGTTTCCTCTTCAAATGCTTGTGCATCGCCATAGTGTCCCCATGGTATGCAAGGCTCACTTTACAGAGCTTGCATTGAACAGTTTTGTTGGCTGAATCACATACAAAATGTTCCCAAACTTTGGAATGTTTGCTTCATGTGAGTTCTGCTTCGGCCTCCGTCATGGTGCTTCTTCCCCTGCTCTGTTCCCGGTCATGAGCACTCATGTTCTGTCAGCGCACCAAAGAGCTGAGAAAAGCATGATGTTTCACTCTGAGCTGCTTCAACTAGCTACAGTGAAACATTGAAACATTGTTCAGCATGGCATTGCATACTGTGGGATACACACACGTCACTAACGATGCATCGACTACTAAATTAGTTGTCGATGAATTTTGCTGTCGACTAGTTCTTGCAGCCCTAGCCAGAAGTGGAGGAGCCTCCCAATCTGGAAATAGTGTTACGGATCCCTCCTCCATAAGAAATTAGTCAGTGGTGCAGTTCCTGACACCTAAGGTACACCTCCACTACTAGCTCAGTGCTAGAAGAGGAATTCCTCTTTGACTCAGTGGTAGAGTAGGAGGTTTTGGGATCACAATGTCATGGGTTCAAATCCCGGCCTGAGATGTAGGTGTATGTCTGCCTTGCCTGTGTGTGAAAGACACTTGGTAGGGGTATGTCTACCTTGCCTGAGAGTGAAAACGACTAGGTTGGTCCACCTTGACGTAAGGGTTGAAACGGACTTGGAGATCCCAGGCTGAATAAGCAATTCTGGCCTTGGCTCAGAAAGTGGGTCATAACACTGGTTATACATCATAGTTACACACTAAATAGTGTCCAACGCTGACGGGACTGGTCTGATTACTTGCTGGCGATGTAGGGATGTTGGCACACCATAACCCACAGCAAAGAGTCCGATACACAGGACTCCCTCTCCAAAGCACATATAGAGTGCTAGACAAACTATCAGGACCCCATCAATATCACTGAGACTGTCACTGTCCCATGACCAAAAGATCAGACAGTGGAGACAAAAGTCACTTTGCTCATAAAAGACACTTAACAACAACTTTGACAGAATGGCACCAATTGACAGGAATATATCTCACACCCTGAGCTTTAAATCTGCATTACATTAGATGAAAATCACAAATGATCGGCTCTGTGATGCTTCTGCCAGCCAGAATAGCAGATATTTTGATTACTTGTCTTGTGGTTTGCCTCATTTCCTTCTTCACACAGATGTATTCACATATTGCTCACTATCAAACATGCACAGGCAGCAGTGGCATCAATTCTGAGTGCCGTGGCTCCATGCTGTTGTGTGGCTGTCACAACCACAGTGCTGGACCTTCAGTTTGGAAGAAAGTCTGCATTGGGCAGATCCCATTTAGACAGATTAAAAAATCCATGTCCAGCTGTCTACATCAGTCCAATGCCTTGTCTATGTGAGAGTCCCACCAGATACACCCCTGCTCTTCTGTATCCCTGCCTCTCTTTGTCTCCATCCCATATTCATCTCATTTTATCTGGATGCATTATCTCCTCTGTCGCTCTTTCTCCACTCCGCTCATTCTCCCTATCGTCTTTATTTTTGCTCCCGTTTTCCCTGTAAGACTACAATTTAGCGCTTAAAGCTGCTGTCACAGAGGTTTCAGCAGTTGAATTAGATTAGGGAGAGCACAACAAATGCTGGTGGGGATGAGTTGGCTTTTCTCAGCAGCGTGGCACTGTAAGCCTTTTTCCCTTCAATGACTGCAAAGATGCACAAGCAGCATGGCTTTCAAGGTACATGGCGAAACAGAAGGCGAAACTGTCTCCCTTTTGTCTTTCAGATGACACATCAAGAATTACGCAAATGATTGTAGAAGATTAGCTTTCCAGTGAATCCACAGGAAATAGGATGAATAGCACCACGCTGTTATTGAAAAGATTTAGATGCAACAGCATAACATGTACAGTACAGTGCAGCTTTGCAGCAAGATGAAATGAAAATGGTCTGAGGTACTAACAGATGCATAGGTTCAGTTAAACTCTGCATTAAAACCTTATTAGGTTGGACGTGGTGGCTCAGTTGTGTGTGTGTTGGGGGGGTACATAGTTGCACACTAGTGTATTCACGTGTGCTTGTGTGGCTCTAAGCACTGAAGCGTGCATGAATCCATAACTGTACATGGAGTGTGCATTTTTGAATGTGATTGTTGTGTGTGTGAGATAGAGGGAGCGCAAGACCGAGAGAGACCCCCATTAGCAGCGTTAGCCCCGAGGCTGAATCCCTGATGATGTCAAACACTGTAGTAATGGTGCTGTAACCCCCCACCCCCGTCCTCTAGTCCATCAGTTCCTCAGTTCCTCTTCTCTCTGTTCTCCATCTTCACTTCATCACCTAATCGCTTCACGTTTTGACCATGTTGGCACACCCATCACATGCAGTGCTCTAATTGTATTCAGGTATTCCAGCACAAACCAACCGTAGATCTTCAGAAGGGTAGTTCAACAAAGTGAAAAGTCACTTTGTCATCAAAATGTCATACACCAGTAGGAACCAGTCCCAGCATTTATTTCAGTGACTGTGTGGCTAAAATACAGTAATATTAACATGATAGAGTGAGCAGTTTTTGGCCCTGTGATGGACTGGCAATCTGTTCAGTGTACCCTGCCTCTTGCTAAAAAATGCTGGGTTAGGCTCCATAAAGAGTCCAGAAGAGTCTTCGGATAGGACAATGAGGTACATTTTCTACATGTTCTCAAGTAGCTTTTTTTTGTAAGCAAAATTTTACTTGCAACTTTTACTTCTTGTTTTGTAAACTTGCGACTTCCCTCCTCATTTTTTTTCCAACTTTTTCCCCAGCTTGTAAATTGAAGCCTTTTTCTCCCCAGCTTCGTAAATTTGTGACTTTTCCCCGTTTCATAAATTGCGACTCCCCTCCTCTTAAATTTTTTTACTTCTTTCCATCTTGTAAATGTGTAACTTTTTATCATAAAATTGGGACTTTCAATTGTTAAATTAGCATCTTTTATCATATTTTTGCACCTTTATTCTTTCAAATTTATACTTAATTTACATTCATACATTTGTACCTTATGATATTTGTTAATACCCCCCACAATAACCACCACCCCCATTGTTAAAAAAATACAAGTTGCCTTCTGCATATAAGGGCATTATGTGTTGGACTATCGCAGAGCATCGTGTGTTAAATAATGGGGAAAAATGAAAAACAGACTAAGATCACCACAGATTTTATGTATTCTTCAGTTGTCCAATTACCATAGCAAAAAATTACAGCTGCATATTGACAGTTTTAGGCAGGGATCTCCAGTCGTTTAGGATGCATATTTTGTAGCCATTTCTGTTTAATATTTAGAAGAATGAACTTTTTCATTGTTTCTTGAATTAAGTCATTCTGTGAAACCATAGCCTCAAAGAGAATAAGCTCATGATAGCTCACTAAGCAGCTTTATCAGTTGATCTGTTTTAATGCTTTAAGCTTGTCTGAAATTGAAAGTAATTTATATCTATGGTGTAATTTCTGGATCTAGGCAATAGTTTGTGTAACTTGCTTCACTTGTATTTCAATATAGTTGAATACAGATTATCTGAGATTACAGAGAGTGTTAAGAGTAACACTAGAAGTAAACTGAAACTGAAAAACTATAATTGTCACAGTTTCCTACAACAGAAGTAGCAGCTTGTTAAATTCCACAAGTTCATGTTTATCATTATATGTGTTCAACTTACAGAAGCAGATAGAACCATAGGACCAACACAGTGAATGAATGGATACATTCAAAAGCGTCATCCTCAGGATGTATCAGGTCAGCCACTTGGGCAGACAGTCACATAGAGCTGGAACCATGTAGACACCATCACCATGCACTGTTAACCCCCCTGTCAGGAACAAGTCCCGATGGGTTGTCCACATGTGAAGGCAGTGGGTTGTAGCAATGTAGGTGTCAGAAAATAGATGATAGAAAATGAAAAAGAAGTGGGGTGTGTGTACAAGAATGAGGCGTCTCCTGTCTTGGCCCTAATGGTCCAAATGAGGCTGGGGGGAAGATGGGCGTCTGTGAGTGTGTGGCGGGACTGAGGCTGAAGGAAACAAAGTGGGAATGTGGGAGGGTCTGGGCTGAAGGGGTCTGAGCCTAAAGACAGAGGCAGACCAGAGCAAAGTGACTCAGGCACAACACCATATGAGCTGGCAGCTTGTCACATCCCAGCCCATCACCAGGGGACTGGATAGCAGAGGCTGTTTCCCCACTGAGGAGCTGCTATCACTTCAAATTGCACACACACAGGATTTTTTTTTTATCTTTATTTATTTGTTTTGTTCTGCAATGTCTGTCAAATTAAAGATACAACAAACAAAAGTCACTAATCAGTGCATTTCAGAAGGAAGCTAATACAGTGGTTTCACTTAGGTTGACTGATGAAAAGGAGAGTAGGAGAATCCATCAAAAATGGAGGAAACTACTGAGGCTTTTTTGACAGTTATGAGATCAGAGTTGATGGTTATACATCTTCTGCGTAAACTGGGAAATTACTGTCCTATAAACGACCAACCTAATGAGCTCCCTAATTGATAATTAGCAGTCTAGTTTGCAATGAGAGATTTCTTTTTCTATCTTCAGTATCTCTTTAATAAATTAAAATGATATACAATGCTGAGAACAAAATGCCTGAGGGGAAAGCGGCTCAGTCACAGAAAGAACCTTGGAGAGCTTTTACCAGCATTTAACTGTAGATTTAAGCTTGAGACTACAGTATATTCCTGTTTAGGCACAAGTGACAGAGTGTTGAGGACATTTTTTAAAGTATTGAGCTGTGTGGTTTTTTTTTTTTTTTTTTTTTTTTTTTGTGTACTCTCAACTAAGCCGGGGGGTGGGGGGATCTGTTATCCCTTTTAAGCTTATATAAAAACCTTCAAATTTAACTGTTGGTCTTTCCTTGGGACAGACATTGGTAAATGGCACTCACTTATATGGTGCTTTTTACGAATCTCTGGATGATCAAAGTACTTTACAGATCCTGCTATCCACCCATTCAGACACTGATGGTGGTGGAGCTGCCATGCACAGGCGCTGGCCTGACCCACCAGGAGTAACTGGGGGTTCAATGTTTTGCTCAAGGACACTTTGACATGCAGACTGTAGACAGAGCGGGAATCGAACCACTGATCCTCCGATTAGTAGTCGGCCACACTACACCTGCGCTACAGCCGCCCCCGGAGCACAATCGGAACACAGAACTAACGAATAACCATAATATAAAATAAGCAAATAAATAATAATGGATTGCATTTATATAGCACTTTTCATAACACCCAAAGACGCTTTACAAGAAGTCCATTCACTCCACAGACAGAGGTGGTAGTAAGCTACTTCTGTATCCACAGCTGCACTGGAGAAGACTGATGGAAACGTGGCTGCCAATCCACACCTATGGCCTCTCTGTACCAGCCTACAGCACCAAGCACATCATCAAGTTTGCGGACTGCACAACAGTAGTGGGCCTCATCACCAACAATGAGGAGGCCAACTACAGAAATGAGGTGAGCCAACTGGTCCAACGGTGTGAAGAAAATAATCTCTTCCCGAACGTGCGAAAAACCAAGGAGATTGTGGGCGACTTCAGGAGGGAACACACACAGTTCCTCCTCTGATCATTGATGGAGCAGAGAGGGGAGAGAGTGAGCAGCACCCAGTTCTGGGGGTGCACATCTCTGTGGACCTCTCCTGGTCCAACAACACCACATCACTGGCCAAGAAGGCTCAAACTTGCCTCCATTTCATCCGCAAACTGAGGACAGCACAAGTCCGTCCCCCCCCCCCCCCATCATGTGCTCATTCTACCGGGGCACCATTGAGAGCATCCTCACCAGCTGCATCACGGTGTGGTATGGAAGCTGCACCGCCTCCTGCCGGGAGACAATACAACGCACAGTGAAAGCAGCCAGCAAGATCATCAGTGACCCTCTGCCCCCCCCCCCTTTCGGAGATCTACCTCACCCGCAGAGCCATCAACATTGCAGGCGGCACCTCCCACCCCTCACACACCCTCTTCAGTCCCCTGCCCTTGGGGAAAAGGTACCGGAGCCTCTGGACCTGCCCCACAAGATTGCTAAACAGCTTTGTTCATCAGGCCATCAGGACCCTGAGCTCTGTCCAGCCCCCCACCCCCCACCATAACGCAGCTCACTCACACAATAACTACCTTAGCTGTTGGGACAGGAAGACTGGCACATCAACAGTAATACATCTGTTGCTGTATGTCTCTGCACTTTACTGCAACCATTTGCACAAATCGCCATATCTGCTACTGTCTGTCACTGCAATACTGATCATGTGCATTCCTATTTGCCACTGTCTATACCTACACTATCACATTGAACTTGCAACTACGAGCGTTACTGCTTTACTTTTTCTGTATATTGGATTGCTGGGTTTCATCGTTTATCCTTATTTGCACTATGGGATGTCTGGGTTTTATTTTCTCTCACCATTTGCACTATGGTTAGCATTACTATACATAGACTGCTGTTCTTTTTCCAGCCTTATTCCTTTTTCTTTTTTATATTACGCATACCACTGAAGAGAGAGAGAATCACCATTTCAGTTCTCCTGTATGTCCTGTACGTGTAGTAGTATTGACAAATAAAATCTTTGAGTCTTTACATCTCTGACCACCACCAAAAAATTATTCACATTTATACAGGCAAGCTGGGTAAAGTGTCTTGGCCAAGGACACAATAGTAGGGTGGGGAAGGGAGGGAGCAGGATTTGAACCTTCTGGTTATTGGACAACCTGCTCTACCTCCTGAGCCACTATCACCCCTTGATAAGGATATAACCACTTTTCCTTACATTTTTGGAAAACAGAAGTTTTACTAATATTTAATGTGATAGACAACATACCGTCTAAATCAGGCCTATTCAGTTAGCGGCCCACGGGTCACATGCAGCCTCGAAGCAACCTCCGAGTGGCCCAAGGGCCCAGGCCACGCCAAGGAAATATAAATTTAAGAAAAAAATATGAAGGAATGATGGTCCGCAAGCACGCACACGAACAATGCGTGTGACCGTCATCCACACGGAGTTCAGAAGCGCCCCACCCGTGTGACCATTCCAATCTGGTGGCAGAGTGTCTCACTAGCGTCACTGTCCGAGAGAAGCATGAGCTTATTAAAGTACTTTAAACGCGGAAAAAAGCAGAGGAGGTATATAAGCAGTGGAGGCATTTATGGTGGTTTTAACCCAGTGGTAACGGAAACTTTAATCCGTCAGCAGCCTTCAGATAAACTAAACATGCCAACATTTGTATTTCAAAATAAGGGAAGTTCTTCCTGCTGTCTGGTTGGTGAGGAGAGTTCTAAAAAAAACTATAAATATATAGAAACATTATAACAGAAATAACTGCATTTTTGGTAATTTAATTTTTTTCATTAAATATAATTTTATTAATATTTTTTCTTTGAAATTATTGTTCTGTTCTGGCTCTGCAAAATTATGGTCAAAAGTGTAAACTGTATAAGGAAAAAAAGTCAGAATTTTACCACAATTTGTTTCATATTTATTTAAAAAACTAATTTTATTTTAAAAAATAGACTTAAAATTAGCCATAAAATAATCCACAAATTTATAATAAAGTCTCAAATGTACAAGAAAAGTCAATTTTACAAGAAGAAATTACAAATTTGAGGAAAATGGTTTCAAATTTAGATAAATTTACAGAGAAAAGTAGAATATAAGAAAATTGTTATAAATGTTGTAGAAAAACCTCAAACCTTCAAGACTGAAGTCATTATTCAAGTTTTTAAGTGGGTATTTTTGCATCCTTAACTATGAGAAATTTTTGGTTGACTGATATGTGTGTGTAATGGAATGTGTAGTTATAAAAAGAGGTTCCTACTTCACACGTGGTGATTTAAAACAAACAAAAAAAAAAACTACAATAGTGGATGTGCAATGTTTGTTAATGTTATTATTTTCTTGTGGGGTTTGTGCACTGAAGTGTTTGACAATTCATTTTTTTATTCAGCTAAATGCACTTTATGATGTGCCAAGGTCAGTTATGACCAGGATATAGTATATTTTATTTCAAAAGGGAAACAAATGTTAATGCTACTAACAGTGCACATTGTGTTTTTATGCACTTTGAGAAATGCCTAAGATGTGACCAAAATGGCTATTTACAGAATTTTATTTTTTCCCCATTGTATTTAATTATTGTTCAAGAGGAAAAATACTTCTACTACTTCAAGTTCTGCTCAATCCCAGCACTGTTAGTGTTTTTATGCACTTTTGATGTGCCTTTGTCATGTGCCAAGTGCACATTTAAAACGACAATGCATAAAAAGTGCATATTTTTCATCATATTGATCTATGTTGGTTTGAAATTTGTCATATTCAACAGATCGCTGAACATGCATGGCCCAGTTACATGTCTTGATTTCAAATTGTGGCCCAACTGATTTTGTAATTGAATAGCCCTGGTATAAATTAATAAGATTTTTAGCATCTTTGTAAAATATTGCAGCTTGTAGATTTCTCAATTTCAGCTCCATGGATAAGTTAAGTGCTCCATGATGGTATAGAGGTTAGCACTATCGTCTCACAGTAAGTTCATGGGTTCAAATCCACCAACCAGCAGGGCCTATCTGTGTGGAGTTTGCATGTTCTCCTTCTTGCGTAGGTTTAATCCAGGTGCTGCAGTTTCCTCCGACATTCCAAAAACATACAAGGTAGGTTAATTGGAGACTCTAAAGTGGCCCTGTGTCTGAATAGTGATAGGATTGGTGCTGCCTCATCCAGGTAGATACCCTTGAATTTCCCTTTGGGTAGTATCTCATGGAGCGGCAAATGCTGAGGAACATTCATGAATGTTGCACTTTTTGGGTTTCGTCAGGGCTCATAAAAGGTTGCAAACTGTTTCATCGTAAAGGTTCTGAAACAGAAGTGTTCACTATTTGGTGAACCAAAAAGAACATTAGTGGCACGTATTACAGCCGTTTGCAAACAACTATTTTGCAAGTGTTTGCAGAAAAATGCATTCATTCATTCGCTTAATCCTTTTTGTGTCGCGGTGGGCTGGAGCCTATTCCAGAGTCTTTGGGCAAAAGGCAGGGTACACCACAGATGGCTTGCTAGTCCATTGCAGGCCCAACATGGAAAAATACAACAGAAAAACTGTTTGGGACCTTAAAAACTGTTTGGCAATCTTTTATGAACACTTACGAAACCCCAAAATTGCGACTTTTGTGAACGTTCCTCAGCATTTGTGAGATATGGGGGTAAAGGATTAATAAAGTACGACAGCGTTATTATCCCATCAGATGCAGATGCCTGCTGAAATACAAACAAAATGTTTAACTCTAATACATTTATATCAGTGAGTAAGACCGAAAAAATTCTGTGTACTACAGTGTTAACTTCTTTGCTGTAAATTGGATTGCTAAGCAATATTACAAGAGAGGGGGTGTGGTATCATAGATACAGTCTGCTGTGCTTCCAACCTACGATGGATCATTGCGGTGTTATATTTATGATGTTGCACAAACTTGAGTGTAATTGCTTTAATACAACAGTTCCACAAACACAATTTATAAGTTGGCAGTGTAAGTGACAACAAATTATGACTTGTTTATCTAATGTTTTGCTGTTCTATCAAGACTGGTAACACAAGGCAAAACAAGTAGTTCCCGACTGCCACACATGAAAGCTGATACTCAGAGTTGCCAGCTTTTCAGAAATGCTTGGAGTGAGATTTAGAAGGAATTGTCCACAGTGGAGACTGAGGGGTAGGGATGGAGTGAGGATGCAGGAAAAAATACCCATGAACAGTTATTTTTTTTCAACACATACAGTACACATCTTTACCTCAGAAAAAGTTTTAGAACATGTTTAGTCTGCTTTATGCCATCTTGAGAGCCAACTGTGTAAAAATCTGAAGAAAGTCAGCACCATATTGGCAGTAATTTCCTCATTTTGGAGTGAGAAATTATGTTTGTGGAGTTAGAGAGAGCAAAACAGTGAGAGTTAGCAATACTAATAACCGACACAAACAACTTCCATACTATAACACATAATAGCTTTACTGTCATTTTACACATTTTTAAAAAATGTGTTATTGTCCAGTCATCATTTGTACACTTACACCTTTCCAAAGTCCATTGCTAAGGGCACTTTAATCAAGCAGCCTCAGTGTTGCCAACTTGGTGACTTTCTCCCTAAATCTGACAACTTTTCAAGTCATCTTGTCGACTTTTTTTTTAGGATCAAAAGCGACTAGCGACATTTCCTGGTGTTATCAGAGACTTTTCTGGTGTTTT
This sequence comes from Pholidichthys leucotaenia, assembly GCA_020510985.1. Lineage (NCBI taxonomy): Eukaryota > Metazoa > Chordata > Actinopteri > Cichliformes > Pholidichthyidae > Pholidichthys > Pholidichthys leucotaenia. The sequence goes on along the minus strand of CM035838.1, from coordinate 129,323,826 downwards.
GGAGACTCTGACATGAAAGCACTATTGCTCTGCAGCTATTGTCCTCATCAAGCAGCGGGTCTTAGCGTGAGCCTCTCTTCATCCCAAAGCACTCACAGGCGGTCAATCTCACAGTAGCCTCGTGCAACAGTTAGCTGCAGTCAGAGAGAAGACCCATGCCACTTGCATCCAGATTGCAAATGAATTGTGCGTGCACAAACCCCTCACCAATCCCACTCTGTTTTACAGAGTGGAAACAGAGTGGGATGTAAATATTTCTTCACTGTCAGTGTCACACTAATAAATCACTGCATTTGACTTACAGCCTGAGTCACGTATTCACCTTGTCCACTGTGTGTGTGTGTGTGTTTCTCTGTGACAAGCTAAACATCTAGCTAGCTAGCTCATCATGTCGCAGTCTAAACTGTACGCTCAAAAATACAGAAAGGAGTGGTAATCAAACCCTGAATTCAAATGCTGGTTTAAACCATTTATTGGAGATGATACATGGGCATACTGCCTGTACTGTCCCAAGCCCGGATAAAGGAGGGTTGGACGTAGAGTTAGCAGTTCTACTCCACATAACAGTTTTTTGATTAAATTTGATATTCTAACATTTAACAATGCAGGACAAAAATGATTTATGTAATGCGGGTCTAGACAAAGCATTAAAGTCATTAAGTTATTTTGAGAAGTGATGGCCTATTTAAATGTCAAAATTAAAACAAACAAACCATGAACAAAAGAAAGTTAATTTGTAGTTCTAAACATATTTAGGGTGTTTTTTACTCACTTTTTGTCTCTCCCACGACATTATTTTTTTTCTCCAGGAGTGTCCATTACAATTACATGCAAATAACCAATTATGCCAATTCGGCAATGATGTCATTTAGCGACTTCTAGCGACTTTTAGGACAGCCAATAGCTGCTTTCCTTACTGAGATGTTGGCAACACTGAGCAGCCTAGCTAGCTAGCTAGGTCTGGCTAGTCTAAGGAGCCAGTCAGTATGAAAAATCTAAACTTTGTCCTTCTTGTTGGAAAGGGACCTCACGTTTTCAATAAAGGGAGTGGGGAGAGGTTGTTTGGATGTGTCCTATTTAGCCTAGCCACCAAAATTGTTGCATTATGTTTAAAGTCCACATTGGTGGCTTTTTCTTGGTTTCTCCAGATAAAGTAGTGTCAGAAGCACACACTACTATGTGAGGTTTTAATAGAAACTCTACAGCAACTAATTTTAAACATATCAAAATGCAGCCATGTTAACTGTAAGCATGAACTGGAAAGAAAACAAGTGGACACATCCTTTCTGTGAAGCCTGTCTCCTGGCAAACAGCTCCCCACTATCACTGTTGCCAACTCCTCAGTAAGGAAAGTAGCTATTGGCTGTCCTAAAAGTCGTTAGAAGTCGCTAAATGACATCATTGCCTTATTTGCATAATTGGTCATTTGCATGTAATTGTAATGGATGCTGTAGGAGAGAAGAAGAATGTGGGAGAGGCAAAAAGTGAGTAAAAAACACCCTAAATATCTTTAGAACTACAAATTAACTTTCTTCTGTGCTTGGTTTGCTTGTTTTAATTTGGCATTTAAATAGGCCATCACTTCTGTATCAATTTCATTGTGCTATACAACTGTACAATGACAATAAAGCCTATTCTATCATCTCCAATAAACGGCTTCAACCAGCCTTTGAATTCAGGGTTTGATTCCCACTCCTCTCTATATTTTTGAGTGTACAGTTTAGACTGTGACATGACGAGCTAGCTGCTACATTTTTAGCTTATGTCTCACACACACACAGTGGACAAAGTCAGTACATGACTGAGGCCGTTAGTCAAATGCAGTGATTTATTAGTGACACTGACAGTGAAGAAACACATACATCGATTGGGGGGGGGGGGGGTTGTGCAAGCGCAATTCATTTGCAGTCTGGACATGAGTGGCATGGGCGTGGGTCTCCTCTCTAACTGCAACTAAGTGCTGCATGAGGCTACTGTGAGACTGACCGGTTGTGAGTGCTTGAGGATGGAGAGAAGCTCACGGTAGCACCCGCTGCTTGCTGAGGATAGTAACTGTAGGGCAGGGGTTGCACAAACTGGGCCTCCTGGAATGTTTAGGTTTCTGTGGGAAATTTTCTCATTTCATTTCTTAATTGGTCCAAAGATTTGCAGCTAATTTGCTGTTGTGCATGGGTGCAAGGGTGCCGACAGAACACATGCACAACAATGACAAATTATTTGCAAATCTTTGGACCAATTAAGAAGAGAAATTAGAAAATTTCCCACATAAACCTGAATGCTCCAGGAGCCCCCGGTTGGGCACCCCTGCTGTAGAGCAATAGTGCTTTCATGTCAGTAGTCACTGTGGCTAGTGATTTTATAAAGTTACTAGCCACTCAGCCTTTTCACTAGCCACAATTTTGTAGTTACAAAATTATGTTTAATATGATCAAATTTGATTATCGCATGTTAAAATGTAGTTGAATTAAATGTACAACCTTTTTAAATGCAGTGACCTACATACATACATAAAAATAGCAAGAGCATCACTGTCTGTATAAGCAGTTATTAACAGCAGTAAATACTGTTAAACGGTTGAGAAAAATATTTGCAATGTGAGAGTGAAGTACAGGTAGATTTGGGGTCTGTCCCAATTCTCATTTCCACCCCGTCCCCTTGAAATCAAGGGCCCCTTGTTCTCATCAGAAAAAAGAAGAAAAAGAAAACTGATGAGAAAACAGTCTCATCTTAGCAAGAAAACTGTCTCAGATTTACATGTTATGTCCACAAACCTGACACAAAAGGAGACGGATGAGAGGTTGCACTGGAACAGTACTTTATTATATAACTGGTCCCTGTGCACGTCCCCAAAACCAGTTTAGGAAGCCTGGGATCAGACTGCCAAGGTCTCCGCCTTTGACCACCACTTGATCCACATAGCACCGGACCCCCATGATCTCTCCTGCAGGTGGTGAGCCCACTGGAGGGCAGACCCATGTAACTCCTTTGGGCTGAGCCCGGCCGGGTCCCATGGGCGGAAACCCGGCGACCAGACACTAGCCATCGAGCCTCTCCCCCCAGGCCTAGCTCCAGGGTGGGACCCCGGTAACCCCATACCGGGCGGGGTACACTGAATTCTTGTTCTGGCATTTTTCATGAGAGTCTGTTGGCTCATTCTTAGTCTGGCCCTTCACCCAGGACCAGTTTGTCTTGGGTGACCTTACCAGAGGCAAATTGCCCCGGACAACATAGCTCCTGGGATCACTAGGGCACGCAAACCCCCCCACCACGATAAGGTGACGATCCATGAGGGGATCCCTCTCCAGGTTGGGGACAGGCTCCAGCCCCAAGTAGAGGAGTTTAAGTATCTCGGGGTCTTATTCACAAGTGAGGGGAGAATGGAGCGACAGACTGACAGACGGATCGGCGCAGCATCTGCAGTGATGCGGACGTTGTACTGGTCTGTTGTGGTGAAGAGGGAGCTGAGCTCTAAGGCAAAGCTGTTGATTTATCAGTCAATCTACGTTCCTACCATCACCTATGGTCACGAGCTTTGGGTAATGACCGAAAGAACGAGATCGCGGATACAAGCGGCTGAAATGAACTTTCTTCGTAGGATCGCTGGACTCACCCTCAGAGATAGGGTGAGGAACTCAGTCATCCGGCAGAGGCTCAGAGTAGAACCGCTGCTCCTCCACGTTGAAAGGAACCAGTTGAGGTGGTATGGGCATCTGATCAGGATGCCTCCTGGACGCCTCCCTCTTGAGGTGTTTCGGGCACGTCCCACTGGGAGGAGACCCCGGTGCAGACCCAGGACTCGCTGGAGAGACTACATCTCCCAGCTGGCCTGGGAACACCTTAGTATCCTCTCCGAAGAGCTGGAGCAGGTGGCTGGGGAGAGGGAAGTCTGGGCTTCTGTGCTTGAACTGCTGCTTCTGTGACCCGGACCTCCAGAAAAGTGGTAGAAGATGGATGGATGGATGGTTCCTATACAGCAGATGCTACACTGTGTGGGGTTGTCCGGGCAAGAGGAGGCCCAAATGGTGGATGCCCCCATTTATAGGGCAGTGTGATGGCGCACCCGGAAGGCAGCGCCATCACATCGCACTTCACAACAAAATCCAAGATCACATTCTCCCCCCTTTAGAAAGTAGAAAAAACATGCCTAATTAAAACCCACCCAAATTTAGCAGATAAAACCCCCAGTAAACACATTAAACAACAACACAAATGAACACTAGAACTAGAGCCGGTGGGTGGACTGCCACACAGCCTGCACGGCCAAGTGGTTTATTCTGCCACTTTTACTGATAGACCGGCCGTGCTCCTACCTAAAGAGTCCTCTGTCTCTTCCTCACTGGCTCCCATGGCAAGGGAGGGTCTGCTGGGGGGGCCCTGCGGCAGCCACGTGGCAGACACGCCCCTGGGGGCAGCATGCCCGCAGGACAAGGGCGGATCTGGAAAACACAAGAGTTCAGGTCTCCTACCACCTTCGCCGATTCCTGTGTAGCGCCGTCACTTGGAACGTCCACCTGGACACACTGCAGCTGGTTTGCCTGTCGGATCGAGCCGTCTGCCAGCCGGAAACACGCCACTCACAACTTTGTAATAATCCTCAGCAGCGTCCGATGTCCCACCAGCTGCGATCCAGCCAGTCGTCGCATCGGTCTCTCCTCGGCACAAACCCGAACCCAGTCCATGACCTGGAGCGACACCTTGCTTGGTTTGATGTGCTGCTGTAGTTTCGGCAGCTCCACGTCTTTCTCCCGTTTCATGCAGTCGTAACACCACGGCGGCACAGCAGCCACAGCCATCACAGCGGACCCCTCATCCGTCATCGTCCGAAGCTTGACTTTGGCATGAAAACATCCAATGCTTCCCTGGTGACACTCGTCGGAACGGACCCTCTGCTCACTAACTCGGTTGCACCCATAATAGCTGGCCGAGTGCGGGCACTGGAGTTGTCCAGTTCCTTCACTGAGCAGCTGCCCTCCTGAGAATCAGAAACTTGTGCTTCAGTTCCGGCACCGCCAGCGGGTACCTCATCCCGCACAATGATGTCATCCACCGGGTCCGGCAATCTCCACCGTCCACATCCGGACCACTCAAATACAGCACTGTCCTTAATGGCGAAACCCAGTCCGTACAACAGGTCACACCCTATAATGTCGCTATGCATTGTTACCTGGAACGAGAAGTCATGCACAGCTCTGGTGTTATAGCGAGCAGTCAACTCCACAGTCCTGACATTGCACAGTCTACCACCACCATATCCATACAGCGGCGCCGGATTCTTCCTGATCCTGTGGTGCAGGAAAAACTTTTTTACCATGGCCCAATTTAGCACTAACCGCACTGCCGCCGTGTCGAGTGATTAATGGCAAAGCTACACCATGCAATTCCACCATGCAGTAGGGAAGCCCATTGGCTTTGGTGCTCACCGAATGGATGGTCGTCATAGGCGGGCAGGCTGGCTTATTGGTGGGCTTCACAGTGCTGAAGACGGACACATTCTGGCAAAATGATTCATGCGCCCACACTTGCTGCACCACTTCCCACTTACTGGACATGCTTGCGCATTACTCTGGTGCATCGGGGACCCACAACCCTTGCAGATGGGGTCATTCGGAGCAGACCTACGGCTCACTGCATACGCTTCGTAGTCATTCGCCATGCTTCCTTCGTCCTCTGAATCCACTGCATTCATCGACGTCATCCCTTCTGGTGTCTTCTGAGACTGGCCCCAATTTAGCTCTGAGGCTAGCTTATCCACAGCCTCTAGCTGAAGAGCTAGCTCAACTGCCCTAGCTAGCATTAAGTCATTGAGCACCGTTAGCAACCTAGCCTGTATCGCGGCACTACACTTGTGCTTGGCCAATTTGTCCCGCACTATCTCGTCCTCTAATGGCCCAAAATGGCACTCACTGGCTAACTGTCTTAGGTCAGCGACAAACTGTTGAATAGGCTCACCGACTCCCAGGTGTCTCTGGTGAAAAAGAATTTGTCATACCGTCATGCTATCTGGAGTGGTGAAGTGGTTAGCCATTACCTCCACGACATCCTCATACGAGTCCCTCACACTGAGTGTCCGTAGAATTCTCTGGCCTTCGATGCCGAGGTTGTGGACAAGCAGCGCTCGCACTCTCACCTTATCCAGCTTCCCTAGGTCCAACGCAGTGATGTAAATTTCAAAAGCCTCAAACCAGTGGGGCCATGGGACCGTTGGTTCCCTGGGAAGCTCAAGGAAAGGCTGCAGTGGTGTTGCGTACTCCTCCATGTGTTAAAGGTCTGATGACACGATTTTGACATTTTTTAGCATGTTGTGTAAACCCAAAAGTCGTTGTCGATGATCAATATAATATTTACAACCGCGCCTGCATAAACTAGTTATCATCAAAATGAACCGCAGCCGCTGACTGGACTGTGGTGCTGCCCACCGAATGAAGGGTGGCACCACCATGACATAAACGACACAACGGATGCCGGTGTTGTTGACTGGAATGACAGCAGCTTTGTAGCTCATAGTTTCTCTGGCTTCTTGTTTTAATTTTACGGCTATGCCTTCGTGTTGTGTCGCAGGCTTAGATAAACAGCAGGCCGTGAAAGACCACATCACATGCTTCAGCTTCAATTGTCATAAGCCTCCTCATGCGCTCCTCGTGCGCTTTTACGCAGGAGGAGCGCACGAGGAGGGGAAGGATTAATGTATTTACGCGCAGCTTTGACCTACTTTCTGTGATCGCATGCTGACTCTCGCCGGTCCAGCCATATCCCCTCTCTCATTACCATCAGCTGATTCAAACTCCCGCTGATCATGTTTCCTGGTCCTCGCCCAGGTGTTTCTCATCACACCATCACCAGCAGTGCGTGTACTTAGCGGCCTTTTGCCAGTCACACACTGCTGGTCCATAGTATTGTTATCTGTGCTGTTAGTCTGCCAGTATTTTCAGCACTCTCACAACGTTAGTCACTCCATGTTCGCCGTGGTTCTCGTGCGTCCTTGAAGCGATGTCGGCTCTGGGATGCAACTGTGGCTAACACGTCTCCTCTCATTCGTTCTCTGGGCGACGCCGGCCCCCAAACCCCATCAGTAAGTGTGTTTGTGGTTTTTGTGCGTCTTCACCTTTTTGGGAATTGTCTGTCTTTCTGTATTACATGTGCTGTGGTGAACCCTGCATGTAAATCCTCATTATTTCATCCTCCCTCTCCGTGCCCTGTGTAAGAGCGCACGGGGGGTCATGATGAATGGATTTACGCGCAGAATTCACCACAGCACATGTATTGAACATAAGATTGATGATAACAGTTCCCAAAAAGGTGAAGACTTACAAAAATAAACAGAAACACTTACAGATGGCGTTCGGGGCCGACATCACCCAGCGAACATGGAGAGGAGACGTGTTAACCACGGTTGCCCCCCAGGGCCGACATCGCTTCAAGGGGCGCAACAACCACGGCTGTGTGGAGTGGCTAACACATTGTGATAGTGTTGGCAATATTGGCTGGCTGACAACACGGCAGATGATGCACACAAAACATGAACAGCTGACTGTCAAAGAGAGAGGACGCGTGGACGGACTGGCGAATCTTGGACAGTGCCCACCTGAAAGTGGGTCAAAACGCACATAAAACACATGTACAAAACAAAAACAACAAGAACTCAAAATATAATACATAATAAACCCGATGCCTGAGCCACAGAAAATACACTGCTATGATTTTATTGAAAAATCGGGTTTAAATAAATTATATTTATGAACAAATAATTTGTTGCAACATCTGTAACAAAAGAATAACACTTGGTGTTCCCTTGCCGTGTGTTTGTTGCTGCTGCTGGCATGTGTGCCTCTCCACTGTCACTCTGAGTCTGACTCGCTAGGCACGATGCCCGCTTGGCACGGCTCAAACCTATATGATCTGATGCCCCCAGATTCTTCATTGTCATCCCATTCTTTGGAAGTATAATCGTCTGAAGATTGGACAACACAAACCAATTCCAGACTACATGTGCTGGAACCATTGTCGATGTTTTCTACCACTTCCATCCAGTGTGTACAATGGGCAGCCAAGCGCTGTGTTCTGTCGATGATGTTACAACATGGCCGGGGGGTTTTCCAGCCACTGATGCAATTGGTGACGTGGTGCTCATGAAAACGTCAGATATTCACATGAAAAAAAGCGTGTTTGATTTAGAACTGCACAGACCAACCAATTTCGTCATATTACATAAAATTAGATGGAAGTCAAAAACGTGTCATCAGACCTTTAAATCCTCAGTTGCCAAATGTTATGTCCACAAACCTGACACAAAAGGAGATGGACGAGAGGGTGCACTGGAATGGTACTTTATTATAAAACTGGTTCCTATACAGCAGGCGCTACACTGTGTGGGGTCGTCCGGGTAAGAGGAGGCCCAAATAGTGGGCGCCCCTATTTACAGGGCGTGGTCACACCGCACTTCACAACAAAACCGATCATCACATTACACAAACTATTCTAATCAGTAGAAAGTCAGAAATTTACTAGAAATAAAGCTGTAAATTCACAGAGAAAATTTTGGACCCCCTGGCGGGCTGTTTTTGGCCCACGAGCCATATATTTGACACCTCTGGGCCAGCCCATTAAAAATACATATTTAGAGGATTTACTTCCATGAAATAGTTGCATATTACAACAGCATGTAAATGAATAAAATAAAATAAAATCGAAAGCGCAGAAATGAAAGTTCACCTTAGAAGAAGCTTCATTTGTTCTTTACAGCAACACAGTCACCTTTTCTCTGTGTGGTAAGAAAACTTAAATTTACACAACTGCAGACATTAAATGTGAGCTTCTTGCTCTAAAAATACTCATGTTTAACCACAGAGGTAGGAGCTGATGTTGGGGGCAACTCACTGCTCGACAACAGGTGATCAGTGCTGGCTATGAGAAGTTGCCACCGCCACAGCATTGCGGTGCGCACACTGTGTTCAGATAGTGCTTCTGGGAGTTGTAGTTTCGTAGTCTCACATTACAGATAGGTTATATTTTAGATGCTGTCTAAGGAAACTACAACCCACCAAGCCCTGCATGTCAGAATCTCCAAAACACCAAAGTCTCTGACAACACCAGAAAAAGTCACTAGATTTGTCGCTAGTCGCTTTTGACAAAAAAAGTCACTAAGAGGGTTTGAAAAGTTGCCAGATTTAGCGAGGAAGTCGCCAAGTGGGCAACACTGCCCACTTGGCAGAAGGTACAGTACATGGCATTAGGCTATCGTTACCTTATTTCTAACATTATAAGAGGCTACAGACAATTACTGTAAATATGAATTATTAAAATGCCACTGAAGCGGAGTGTTAAATATCTGTTGAAATGTCCAGTGTGGTTTTTAGTTAAGACAGTAACTCCAGAAATCCTTATTGCCCAAACTGCTCAGTCTGAACCAGTGTAAACTAACTCTCTTCACTCTTTTGGAGCCAGCCAATAGTGGCCAAATGAGGAATTTGAGCCCTTTACCTTATTGCTTGTTACAAACATGGATTTATGTGTCAAAACTATTTTAATTCTCTGACCTGGACCCCGGATGATTGATGGATGGATGGGGAGCATAGGGTTCCACATGGTCAGAGGGGCTCCAAAATGATTGAGTTTAAACATTCATAATTATTACAATTAAGCACTACCACAACATTCACTAGTGATTAGATTATATATGCAATACAGATTATATGCAATACAGTTTGCTCAAAATATTGTAATAATTACAGTATGCTGCTCTCCTACCCTTATTCATTTGGGCCTGACTAGCTCAATCTGTGGTACGGATGAGAAAAAAAAATTGGTATGGCATCTAAAAGACATCAGGAGTTGGGAGCCACATGGTGTTGATAGTTGCAATTAAGAAAAGTACTGTACACAAAGACGCACACCTAGCCTGATTTTTTTTTTTTTTGGGGGGGGGCACCAAACAAAAGTTATGCTTAAATAGCCAGCAGCGATCTGGGATGGATAAATATTTTAATGACCATAGTCAGTGTACATGTACAGTACAATTTAACCAGCCTTCTTTCACTGAAGTTCTGACTATAATACTTATACTTCCATATTAGATTTTCTGTTACTGCACAAATCCAACTGAGAAAAAAACTTCAGCAATGATGATGACATACAGTATATTCTCATGATTTTTGTATGAAAACGGGCAGTAAGCTCATGAGAAATTTCTGTGATCTCAGCAACATTGAGTTTGAAAAAAGTTTTGCTTTAAGATTGTGCAGATTGAGTTTAAATGAATAATGCCACAATCAATTAGCCATGATGACCAAATCAAGGAGCTACAGTGGTGTGAAAAAGTGTTTGTCTCCTTCCTGATTTCTCATTTTTTTTGTATGTTTGTCACACTTAAATGTTTCAGATCATCAAACAAATTTAAATATTAGACAAAGATAGCACAAATAAATACAAATGCAGTTTTTAAATGAAGGTGTTCATTATTAAGGGTAAAAAAAAATCCAAACCTAAATGGTTGTGTGTGAAAAATGTGTGCGTGAATGGGTGGATAGCAGGATCTGTAAAGTGCTTTGGTCATCCAGAGATGAGAAAAAGCGCTATATAAGTGAACGCCATTTACCATTTACCAGAAAGTGACACCCCCCTCCCCCCATTGAAACAAATCAACTGTGGTTTATCAAACCTTTGGAAAGCTGAGTTCAATTTCTCTAGCCACACCCAGGCCTGATTACTGCCACACCTGTTCTCAATCAAGAAATCACTTAAATAGGACCTGCCTGACAAAGTGAAGTAGACCAAAAGAGCCTCAAAAGCTAGATATCATACTGTGATCCAAAGAAATTCAGGAACAAATGAGAAACAAAGTAAATGAGATCTATCAGTTTGGAAAATGTTATCAAGTCATTTCTAAAGCTTTGGGACTCCAGCAAACCACAGTGAGAGCCATTATCCACAAATGGCGAAAACACAGAACAGTGGTGAACCTTCCCAGGAGTGGCCGGCTGACCAAAATTACCACAAGAGCACAGCGACAACTCATCCAAGAGGTCACAAAAGACCCCACAACAACATCCAAAGAACTGCAGACCTCACTTGCCTCAGTTAGGCTGTGTGTCCACCAAACGTGTTTTTTGTCGTCCAACTGCCCTGAGCATTTTTTTTTTCAGCGTTTGTGCGCAGCGCTCTGGGGGGAAAAAAAGTCTGTGCCCTGTATCCCAGCAACAGCTTGTCACTCTCAGCTCAGCACTTCCGCTTTTCCTATTGTCAGACTTTCTACTGATTTTTTAATGGCATTCTCTAAATAACAATGGACAGGAAACGTTTTCTAGCAGCTCTGGATGTAAAATATGATGACATGGAAAGCAGTAGTCTGAGTACAGACTAGTACCAGCGTCCTTTGTCCCACCCACGCAGCAGTTCTGATTGGCTACTTGGTCTGACATTGACAAGCTCAGCTGCAGTCTCTGAAAAGTTGAACTTTTTTCAGCTCTGAGCGCCCTGAGCGCCGAGACAAAAAAACGTCTACTGCTGAGAGCATATCTGCACCGAGGGCACTCGGTGCTGTAAACGTTGGACTACATAGAGAATGAATGGAAAATAGTCACCCAGAGCGGAAAAAACGCATTTGGTGGACATGCAGCCTTAAGGTCAGTGTTCATGACTCTACCATAAGAAAGAGACTGGGCAAAAATGGCCTGCTTGGCAGAGTTCCAAGACGAAAACCACTGCTGAGCAAAAAGAACATAAAGGCTCATCTCAGTTTTGCCAGAAAACATCTTGATGATCCCCAAGACTTTTGGGAAAATACTCTGTGGACTGGCGAGACAAAAGCTGAACTTTTTGGAAGGTTTGTGTCTCATTACATCTGGCATATAAGTAACAGCATTTCAGGAAAGGAACATCATACCAACAGTAAAATATGGTGGTGGCAGTGTGATGGTGCTTCAGGACCTGGAAGACTTGCTGTGGTAAATGGAACCATGAATTCTGCTGTCTACCAAAAAATCCTGAAGGTGAATGTCTGGCCATCTGTTCATGACCTCAAGCTGAAGCGCACTTGGGTTTTGCAGCAGGACAATGATCCAAAACACACCAGCAAGTCTACCTCTGAATGGATTCAGGAAAACAAAATGGAGACTTGGGAGTGGCCTAGTCAAAGTCCTGACCTGAATCCAATTGAGATGCTGTGGCATGACCTTAAAAAGGCAGTTCATGCTCGAAAATCCTCCATTGTGGCTGAATTATAACAATTCTGCAAAGATGAGTGGGCCAAAATTCCTCCACAGCGCTGTAAAAGACTCATTGCCAGTTATCACAAACGCTTGATTGCAGTTGTTGCTGTTAAGGGTGGCCCAACCAGTTATTTTGTTTAGGGGGCAATCACTTTTTCACACAGGGCCATGTAGGTTTGGATTTTTTTTTCCCCTTAATAATAAACACCTTCATTTAAAACTGCATTTTGTGTTTACTTGTGTTATCTTTGTCTAATATGTAAATTTGTTTGATGATCTGAAACATTTAAGTGTGACAAACATACAAAAAAATGAGAAATCAGGAAGGGGGCAAACACTTTTTCACAACACTGTAATTACCATTTAAGAGTTAGTTTACTGTTATTCTTGTTATTAAGGAAGAAAAAACTTACCATTATAGAAACTGAAATAAAACTTACAGTGTTTCTGTACTGGTGCAAATTAAAAAAAAAAAATCACAATTGGTAAATTAATAATCATTTAAAACAAAAACAACAAAAGAATCTTACCTTGTGTGTGATGAATATAGACAGGGCTGCACAAAAGTGGTACTCACCCCATATGTAGCAAGGTCCTAATAACTGCAGACTTCCTTGCTGTCCTCAGTGTCTCCTTCAAAGTTATCCATTTCCACTTCATGCACTGTAAATGATGAACCTCCGCTAAGCTGTACACCACTTGAGTACCACTTATGTGCACCTCTGAGTATATAAAATATGAAAGCTTAACTTTTATTTTAAAAAATGCCTTTTTCACAATATTCCAGTTTTTTGAGATGCATACTATACTGACACCCCCTCCCCCAACAAAAGAATCTCCCACAGTTTACGCAGCTCAACACACGCTTCATTGCCTCTCATTGGAATATTCATGCCAATTAAAACACTGCACCTAAAAATAGGCAGCTATGATTATGTTGGCAGGGAGCAGAGATCCTGTATTAAAATTAGTTGTGTATTATTAATGAAATGAGTGCCGAACATACAATTTATTCTTACATTAAGCTTTTCATTGGGGCTGGGCTTGTAGTTATTGCTCAGAAACTGATTATAAGGTGAACACACAGCACTAGAGAGGGAGCTAATTGAATGCTTTTCTCACACTCTCATCAAAATTGAAAATGGTTATTCCTATATTAGGTGAAGAGGACTGTGTGATTTTATTTTTCTGATTAACTCTATTCTAATATTGTTGCTTTTGAATCTCACAGACAATTATCAATGACCTTGAAATTACTATAAGGAAATCATTTTATGAGCTGTGTGTATTTTAGAAGATGTGTAGTTGGTATGCTAAACTGAAACGTGATAAATCGAGTTCTGTGAGTATTTTTTTCTGCACCTCACTCCTCCATTAATGCTAACTAGTCCTTTTATTGATTGAAGACATCTGGCTGCATTATCATATGTTGTCTTAACTAACTGCAGACTGGCATGATGTTCTGTTTATGCCTTAAAATCTTTCAAGGACATACAGTATATAAAATGTCTTTGACCAAGTTTGCTTTATCTGCTTATCTCTGTAATTTTGGCTTTAACTGCTAAAATTGTGGTAAATTTGATGCTTCATCTTTTATTAAGTACAATGGGGCAAAAAAGTATTAAAGATATAGTATAAAAGATGAGAGAGGTCTCCAATTTTCATCATAGGTATACCTCAACTATGAGAGCCAAAATGAGAAAAAAAAAATCCAGAAAATCACATTGAAGGATTTTTAATGAATTAATTGGTAAATTCCTTGGTAAAATAAGTATTTGGTCACCTACAAACAAGCAAGATTTCTGGCTCTCACAGACCTGTAACTACTTCTTTAAGAGGCTCCTCTGTCCTCCACTCGTTACCTGTATTAATGGCACCTGTTTGAACTCATTATCAGTATAAAAGACACCTGTCCACAACCTCAAACAGTCAGACTCCCAACTCCACTATGGCCAAGACCAAAGAGCTGTCAAAGGACACCAGAAACAAAATTGTAGACCTGCACCAGGCTGGGAAGACTGAATCTGCAATAGGTAAGCAGCTTGGTGTGAAGAAATCAACTGTGGGAGCAATTATTAGAAAATGTAAGACATACAAGACCACTGATAATCTCCCTTGATCTGGGGCTCCACGCAAGATCCAACCCCGTGAGGTCAAAATGATCACAAGAATGGTGAGCAAAAATCCCAGAACCACATGGGGGACCTAGTGAATGACCTGCAGAGAGCTGGGACCAAAGTAACAAAGGCTACATCAGTAACACACTACGCCGCCAGGGACTCAAATCCTGCAGTGCCAGACGTGTCCCCTTGCTTAAGCCAGTACATGTCCAGGCCCGTCTGAAGTTTGCTAGAGAGCATTTGGATGATCCAGAAGAGGACTGGGAGAATGCCATATGGTCAGATGAAACCAAAATAGAACTTTTTGGTAAAAACTCAACTTGTCGTGTTCGGAGGAGAAAGAACACCATACCTACTGTGACGCATGGGGGTGAAAACATTATACTTTGGGACTGTTTTTCTGCAAAGGGACCAGGACGACTGATCCGTGTAAAGGAAAGAATGAATGGGGCCATGTATCGTGAGATTTTGAGTGAAAACCTCCTTCCATCAGCAAGGGCATTGAAGATGAAACGTGGCTGGGTCTTTCAGCATGACAATGATCCCAAACACACCACCCGGGCAATGAAGGAGTGGCTTCGTAAGAAGCATTTCAAGGTCCTGGAGTGGCCTAGCCAGTCTCCAGATCTCAACCCCATAGAAAATCTTTGGAGGGAGTTGAAAGTCCGTGTTGCCCAGTGACAGCCCCAAAACATCACTGCTCTAGAGGAGATCTGCATGGAGGAATGGGCCAACATACCAGCAACAGTGTGTGAAAACCTTATGAAGACTTACAGAAAACGTTTGACCTCTGTCATTGCCAATAAAGGGTATATAACAAAGTATTGAGATGAACTTTTGTTATTGACCAAATACTTATTTTACCGAGGAATTTATCAATTAATTCATTAAAAATCCTTCAATGTGATTTTCTGGATTTTTTTTTTCTCATTTCGTCTCTCATAGTTGAGGTATACCTATGATGAAAATTGGAGACCTCTCTCATCTTTTAAGTGGGAGAACTTGCACAATTGGTGGCTGACTAAATACTTTTTCCCCACTGTATATAGTATATAATATATGGCATCGCAATAATGGTTAGGGATGTGGACTGGTAAGCGGAGGGTCACGGGTTCAATCCCAGGACCGGCAGGATTAGATCTGGGTGGGACAGATAACAGCAGCGTTTTTCCCACCCTCCTTAGCCCCATTGTGCCCTTGAGCAAGGCCCTTAACCCCAACTGCTTCAGTGGAGCTGCCCAGTGGCCACAGGTCAGTCTGTGGTTGTACTAGGCAACTTCCTGGTGTGAGTGTGAATAGAACGTCATTGTAAAAGAGGTTGCCTCTCAGTGGAACTACCCTGTATAAATAAAGGTTAAATAAAAAAAGAAAAGAAAAAACATGGACAAATTTATGATTTTTTTAAAATTAAATGTGCTTTTAAGAACTGTCACCCTATCATTGATATTCTTTCAGAAGACCACAGCTGTCTCCAGACAAGGCAGAATCATTTAATCTGCTTTCATACATTATTTTATCAAGCACATGTTTAGCTCTGTATTAATTTTTTAACAAAAAATGTTAAAATCATTTCTTTGTTAAATTTGAAAACAAAACTTAATATAAAATTTTATAATACAGGAGAACACTAAATGTGTTTGCTGACTCCAAATAAATGGGTCTAAAATTCTAAAATCTACAACTAACAATCCTAAAAATGTTTTACAGGAGAACATAAACTAAATTGTATTGCTTTAAAAAAAAAGATTAATATCTAAAAACTAAATTACACAAAATATAATTCCAGGACACAAGATATAATTCTACAGGACAGAATTTCTCCAACATTTTTTTTTTTTATCTCAACAATAAACTCTGTTACAGCATGGATGGAGCTGTAACTCCATGGTTACAGGGAGAGGGGAGGTGGAACTTTTTATGTTCAGTAAACACTGAGCTTTTACAGAGTTTTTAAGTGATATCAGAGGCTACAAAAAGGGCCTCCATAACCAACAAAGGCAAATACATTCAATTTCACAACATCGCATCTTTTTGTGGGTACAGACCAGAAATGGTCTATTCGGGGTGGATGTCCTGGCTGTTGGCCTTGTGTGTGTGTGTTTCGGGGGGGGGGGGGGGGGACGACCCTGATTTTGCAGCCCGCTGACTCTCGACTGTGAAGTGTTTTTGCCACAGAATGAACACAGCCCCCCAACCTGACGCTCACTAAGACCCAGGTGAGGACGGAGCTGAGGAAGATCAAGGTGAGGAAGGCCTCGGGACCGGATGGCATCAACATGAAGCTCCTCAAGTCCTGCGCAGACCAACAGTGTGGGATTGTAGAGCACATCTTCAACCTGTGCCTGAAGCTGGGGAGGGCACCACAGTTGTGGAAAACATCTTGTGTGGTACCCGTACCAAAGTCTTCCCACCCCAGAGACCTGAACAGCTACAGGCCAGTGGCCCTGACGTCTCACCTGATGAAGACCCTGGAGAGACTGCTCCTTGCTCACCTCTGCCCCCTGGTGGGATCAGCGATGGTTTGCCTACCAGCATGGCATCAGGGTGGAGGGTGCAGTGATCTTCCTTCTTCACCGTTCCCTGTCCCACCTGGAGAAGCCCGGGAACGCGGTGAGGATCATGTTCTTTGACTTCTCTAGTGCTTTCAACACCATCCAACCAATGATCCTGAGGGACAAGTTGCTGTGCGCAGGGGTGGACCAGCACCTGTCATCATGGATCCTGGACTACCTCACAAACCGGCCACAGTTTGTGAGAACCCGGGATTATGTGTCCGACACGATCACCGGCAGCACAGGGACCCCCCAGGGAACGGTTTTGGCTCCCTTCCTGTTCACCCTTTATACTGCAGACTTCTCACACAACACAACACACTGCCATCTACAGAAGTTCTCTGATGACTCTGCAATCGTCAGCCTCATCTCCAACGGAAATGAAGCTGAGTACAGAGGACTTATCCAGGACTTCGTGGACTGGTGCCATCGGAACTGCCTCCAGATCAACGCGAGGAAAACTAAGGAGCTGGTGGTGGACTGCCGCAGGCAAGGACAACCCCTCACAGCACCAGTAAACATCCAGGGAACAGACATTGAGATGGTGACATCCTACAAGTACCTGGGTGTTCATTTGAATAATAAACTAGACTGGTCACACAATACCGGTGCACTCTACAAGAAGGGACAGCACAGGCTGTTCCTACTGAGGAGGTTCAGGTCTTTTGGTGTACAAGGGGTGCTCCTGAAAACCTTATACGATTCGGTGGTGGCATCAGCCATCACTTTTGGAGTGGTCTGCTGGGGCAGTGGCATCACAGCAGCCGATAGGAAGAGACTGAACAAACTGATCAGGAAAGCTAGCTCTGTCCTGGGGCAGCGCCTTGACCCAGTGGAGGAGATAGGAGAGAGAAGGATGGTGGCTAAACTGTCATCTCTGTGGGAGTCTGAGTCCAACCCTATGCAGGACATACTGAACGCACTGAGGAGCTCATTTAGCAGTAGGCTACATCATCCTAGGTGCGCGACCGAGAGGTTTCGCAGGTCCTTCCTACTTACAGCTGTGAGACTTTATAACCAAAGCAGGGCTGCGCGCAGAGATAGCAAAAAACACGTGACGACCTAATAGTATTGAATGCAAAAGATGCAACAGACTTACACAAAATGGTCCCCTCAAGTATACAACCAGGACAATATCAATCGCTACGGAGGGTGACAATATGTATGGGTACATATTCATACTATGTCTGTGTACTATGTATACTGTATACTATGTGTACTATGACTGTTAGGCTGTTTATTCCATCTAGCTACAATGCTCCGTACTGTGTATATAAATTTATGTGTACATATGTATATTCACTGCTCTTATTTTCTTATCTTCTAAATTATTGCTCTGAGTGTTGCTATCCCTGTGCTGTTGCAATCCTGGAATTTCCCCATTGTGGGACTAATAAAGGCTTATCTTATGAACGTGCTTTTAATTCTTCATGCTTTCATTGTATGTATCTAACGGGCACATTCAGATGGCCACTGTTTGGTCTGGATCCGCTTCTGCGGATAGTTTGGTTCATTTGGTGCAGTCCAAACGTGCGTTGGAATTCTGGTGCACACCAAACAAGTGAAGTGTGGTCCTCCTGAAAACGGGGGTCTTGGTTCACTTGCAAACGAAGTCTGGTGCGCTTCACTTGCAGCGTGAATCCAAACGGACTATCCAGCTGACCAAAGGGCGGAAGTGCCCCTTGGCGTTTGTGTAACCATAGCAACACTTAGTCTGAGAAGAGGAAGTGACGTTTATTGTAGTGCATTTTGGAGAGAAAATAACAAAGACAACCGTGTGAATCCAAGAAATCCTTTTACTGGAGAAAGCTGAACAGAAAAGTTAAAAATGTCTCGTTTGTGTTGGACAAACAACCCGGCTGAAGGGAAATTTTTTTTTTTTTTTTTGAATGCAAAAGATGCAATAGACTTACACAATGGTCCTCTCCGGCATACAACTAGGAACATACCGGTCGCTATGGAGGGTGAGAATATGTATGGGCACATAATCATACCATGTAGGATAACTAAATAGACGGTTATGCTGTTTCATCCCACCTAGCAACAATGCTCTGCACTGTGTGTGTTTATATATTTACATATTTATTCCATCTAGCTACAATGCTCTGCACTGGGTGTGTTTATATTTATATATCTATATATTTATTCCATCTAGCTACAATGCTCCGCACTGTGTTTTTATATATCTACATATTATTCCATCTAGCTACATTGCTCCGCACTGTGTGTGTTTATATACTTGCATATTTATTCCACCTAGCTGCAATGCTCCATACTGTGGGTGTTTATATATTTACATATTTATTCCATCTAGCTACAATGCTCTGCACTGTGTGTTCATATATTCATATATTTATTCCATCCAGCTACAATGCTCTGCACTGTGTGTCTGTGTGTGTGTGTGTGTGTATATATATATTTTATAGTAATATGTACATATGTATATTAGCTGCTCTTGCTTGCTTGTTTTTTCTTGCCTTCTGATTGTTGCTCTGAGTGTTGCTATCCCTGTGCTGTTGCAATCCTGGAATTTCCCCGTTGTGGGACTAATAAAGGCTTATCTTATCTTATCTTATCTTAATAGATTTCCGTTTTCAGTCCTGGCCAATTGATGAGCCTCATTTTTCTTATTCACCGAGATTTTTTCTTTCTGGTCAATAGTGGTTTCGGCTACAGTGCCCCTAACAAGCAGTTATTGTAACTGCATGACCTTTTCCAGGCAGTTTGGTCCACTGCAGTGTGAATGCAAACCAAACTAATCGAAGGTGAGATAATTCTCAGCATTCCCTGCCCAGTCGAACCAAGACCCCTGGACTATCCTGGTCTGAATGCAGCCTAAATAAGCAGCACTGGGTGTCACTCTTTGTTTTTTTGTTGTTTTTTTTTTTACCAGCTGGTGTTATCACCCAAAGTTGCATGATGAAAAAAAGCAACCTCAAATACAAAATATTTCAGTTTGAATGTAATGAAGCCCTAAATTATTAATTCTATTAAAATAACTTTTGTAGGGCACATATACGTAACAAAAGCAAATAAAATTAAAGCTGCAAGCAGCTGTAAGTGGGCCCTCGCCCCCCGCACGCCCACGGACCCCACTGCCGGTCGGACCCAGCAAATTTCCCGTCATCGCGGCAAGCCCTGCGTTAATAATAAAGAAAACCATTTGGCGAAGTACTTTCTTGTTAGCAGTAGGTGGCACTATAACTTTTGCCAACCATTTTTATGTAGGAGTGTGTGGGATGGGCCTAAGATCCATCGTTGCAATTATGGGGTAAATTGGACAAAGTTTGTCCAAGTTACAGCTGTCCGACATATTGCCAGGAGGGAAACTTCAGTATGTCACTGTGGCAGCGCTCATATGTTAGGTACGTGTTGCAGACCCATATAGGACTACAGAGTTTACAGTCACCTTGACTTATGTTCCCCATTTTGTGATGCTCGGACTTTCCCAACCTTCCAAAGTAAAAAACATACTGAATGGAGAGGAGTGGGTTTCCATGGCAACTGTGATGATCGCAGAACAAACGTGACTTCTACTGAGGGTAATCCAATGCGCTCTGAGAATCCTCTGAAAATGTCATGTCATTCTGACTACTGGTTTTTGTGCGAAAGTTGATACAATTTTGTGCAGTACCTCATGTCAGCACTAGGTGGTGCTGTGATAATTTTGTGAATATTGAAATACTGATATCGATCATAGAAATTTTGGTGAAAATTGTACAAAGTTTGTCCAAGTTGCAAGTGTCCATTGTTCTAACCACAAATTGGTGCTATAACTTCTGTAAATTATTTGTACATAGGAGTGTGCAGGGTGGGACTAATATCCATCATAGAAAATTTGGTGAAAATCAGACAAAGTTTGTCAAAGTTACAACTTTCCGATGTTCCATGGTGAGAAGTCAACCTTCGCCATGTCGCTATGGCAACACTTCCCTGTCAGTTATGTGTTGCCCACCCATATAGGACTACATATGACGTATTGACTTCACGTGTCAGGTGGCGCTGTAGAGCCATTTTTGTGGGGTCATTCATATTTCCTCCAAAATATTAATTTTTTTGTCAGTCTTGAGGTCCCTGTAAAAAAATGGTGAGTTTTTGTGCACACTGACTACCCCAAAAATGAGATCTTAGATGGAGAAGAAGGAAAAAAAAATTCTAACAAATACAATAGGGCTCTCGCCCACTGACATTATCAGTGGCTCGGCCCCTAATGAGTAGGTGAAGTTGGGTAAAAAAAAAAGCTGAGGGGGGCAAATAAAGTCAAAACTGTGAGAAGTGATCAGTCTGGAAGAGAGAAGAACTGGAGAGACAGAGGTGTCTATGACTCATTCTGCAAGACAAAAAGTAAACACCAGTGGAGGAAACACTGTGACACTTGATGCTGCTGATCGCTCCTCCGCCTGCTAACTCAGGTTTCCCAGAAGACCATTCTGCCAGCCATGGGACAAAAGCAGCGCAAAAAGCCAACACCTCGCTACCCCTGAGGCACCTAGGGACAAAAGATGGGGAGAAAAAGCCATACAACACCTTTGTTTGCCGAGATTAAAACATGTTGCATTCTCTGCTCCCTTCCCTCTCTCCCTGAAGGTAATCCTACCAGGCAATACTTGTAACTGTCAGTGAACTCTCTCCATTCTTGGCTGTGCATAAAATCTTCCTTATTATTCAGTGTTTCCCATTGTCTGGGTGTCATTGTGGTGCATCTTGTGTGATTAGCTGATCAGGCTTGGCACAGGCTGAATGAGCAGTCCTATCCTTTCGCTGTGCCTCATGTGTGATATGGGTATAAAGTTGGTGGTGTGACCAGACTTTTGCCCCAGCCTGATTGTTAATGAATGAAACATAATAGCTTCTTAAAAACAGAAAAGAAACACCCTTCCATATAACAGCTTAGGAATTTGCACATGGGCAGACATGAAGCCATGCGCAATGGCGTCTAAAAGAAAGTTTGCAATAAATAATATATGCGATACCTGTGCTGTGATACCTCAATCCTTTTTGGTGCGAGGTACATGTCGTGTTGGCAGGACAATCCTGTATTTGATAAGTAAGTAGAGCCACCTTCTCAGAATTATGCATGTTACTCCACAAAGTTAAGGGTCGACATGTGCCACACTCCCAAAAAAATCCACCAAGCTGTCACTACAGTGGAAACCGTGGCAGGGAGGGAGGCCCCCCCAAGATACACGCACTCTCCGCGGGAGGTTTCTGCCAATCTGGCAACCGCAGTGGGAGGTCTCACTCTCATCAGTGCTGCTGGAGCAAGGCCACTTACTTACCTTTACTCTCGTCTCCACAGGCTTCATAAATAAGAGCTGATAAATGACGCAGTTAACACCACTGTTATTAACATATATTCTAACTTCTTAAAGATAAGGTTTCAAAACATTAATGATCAGCTTTTCTAAATTATTGATATTATAGGGGATAAAGAAATCAAACAGCAAATTTGGAATGCCTTTTTTTTAAAATAATTACAACATGAGAGTATCTCACAAAAGTGAGTACACCCCTCACATTTTTGAAAATATTTTACTACATCTTTTCATGGAACAGCACTGAAGTTATGACACTTTGATACAATGTAGTCAGTGTACAGCTTGTATAACAGTGTAAATTTGCTGTCCCCTCAAAATAACTCAACACGCAGTCATTAATGTCTAAACCGCTGGCAACAAAAGTGAGTACACCCCTAAGTGAAAATGTCCAAATTGTGCCCAAAGTGTCAATATTTTGTGTGGCCACCATTATTTTCCAGCACTCCCTTAACTCTCTTGGGCATGGAGTTCACTAGAGCTTCACAGGTTGCCACTGGAATACTCTTCCACTCCTCCATGACGACATCACTTAGTTGGTGGATGTTAGAGACCTTGCGTTCCTCCACCTTCCATTTGAGGATGCCCCAGAGATGCTCAATAGGGTTTAGGGGTGGAGACATGCTTGGTCAGTCCATCATCTTTACCTTCAGTTTCTTTAGCAAGGTAGTGATCATCTTGCAGGTGTGTTTGGGGTCATTATCATGTTGGAATACTGCCCTGCGGCCCAGTTTCCGAAGGGAGGGGATCATGTTCTGCTTCAGTATGTCACAGTACATGTTGGCATTCATGGTTCCCTCAGTGAACTGCAGCTCTCCAGTGCCAGCAGCACTCATGCAGCCCCAAACCATGACACTCCCACCACCATGCTTAACTGTATTCAAGACACCCTTGTCTTTGTACTCCTCACCTGGTTGCCGCCACACACGCTTGACACCATCTGAACCAAATAAGTTTATCTTGGTGTCATCAGACCACAGGACATGGTTCCCGTAATCCATGTCCTTAGTCTGCTTGTCTTCAGCAAACTGTTTGTGGGCTTTCTTGTGCATCACCTTTAAAAAGGGCTTCCTTCTGGGACAACAGCCATGCAGACCAATTTGATGCAGTGTGCAGCTTATGGTTTGAGCACTGACAGGCTGACCCTCCACCCCTTCAGCCTCTGCAGCAATGCTGGCAGCACTCATACGTCTATTTTCAAAAGACAACCTCTGGATGTGATGCTGAGCACGTGCACTCAACTTCTTTGGTCGACCATGACGAGGCCTGTTCTGAGTGGAACCTGTCCTGTTAAACCACTGTATGGTCTTGGCCACTATGCTGTAGCTGAGTTTCAAGTCACATGACACCGGGGAGGGAAAATGGCTAATTGGGCACAATTTGGACATTTTCACTTAGGGGTGTACTCACTTTTGTTGCCAGCGTTTTAGACATTAATGGCTGTGTGTTGAGTTATTTTGAGGGGACAGCAAATTTACACTGTTATATAAGCTGTACACTGACTACTTTATTTTGTATCAAAGTGTCATATCTTCACTGTTGTCACATGAAAAAAATATAATAAAATATTTACAAAAATGTGAGGGATGTACTCCCATAAAATGAGACCAAGATAAATCATTTCAAAACTTTTTCCACCATTAATGTGACCTACAATCTGTACAACCCAATTGAAAAACAAATTGAAATCTTTTAAAGGAAAAAAAAAACTTATAATAACCTGGGTGCATAAATATGCACACCCTGTTATAACTGGGGATCTGGCTGTGTTCAGAATTAACCAATCACATTCAAGCTCATGTTAAATGAGCACACCTGCCACCGTTTAAAGTGCCTCCAATTAAACCCAAATAAAGTTCAGCTGTTCTAGTACTCTTTCCTTACATTTTTGTAGTCATGTCTTGCAGCACAAGCCATGGTCTGCAGAGAGCTTCCAAAGCATCGGAGGGATCTCATTGTCCTAAGGTATGTCAGGAAAAGGGTACATTACACACAATTTCCAAGGCATTAAATATTCCATGGAACACAATGAAGACAGTCATCATCAAGTGAAGAAAATATGGCACAACAGTGACGTTACCAAGAACTGGATGTCCCTCCAAAATTGATGAAAAGACGAGAAGAAAACTGGTCAGGAAGGCTGCCAAGAGGCCGACAGCAACACTGAAGGAGCTGCAGGAATTTCTGGCAAGTACTGGCTGTTTAGTACATGTGACAACAATCTCCCATGTAGGGTGGCAAGACAGAAACCTTATCTTACAAAGAAAAACATCCAAGCATGGCTACATTTTGCAAAAACACATTTCCACGCATGTGGGAAAATGTGTTATGGTCCGATGAAACCAAGGTTGAACTTTATGGCCATAATTTCAAAAGGTATATTTGGTGCAAACACAACACTACTCATCACCAAAACAACACCATACCTACAGTGAAGCATGGTGGTGGCAGCATCATGCTTTGGGGCTGTTTCTCTTCAGCTGGAACTGGGGCTTTAGTCAAGGTGGAGGGAATTATGAATAGTTCCAAATACCAGTCAGTGTTGGCACAAAACCTTCAGGTTTCTGCTAGAAAGCTGAAGACGACGAGGAACTTTGTCTTTCAGCACGACATTGACCCAAAGCACACATCCAAATCAACAAAAGAATGGCTTCACCAGAAGATTAAGGTTTTGGAATGGCCCAGACAGAGTCCAGAGCTGAATCCGATCGAACATCTGTGGAGTGATCTGAAGAGGGCTGTGCACAGGAGATGCTCTCGCAATCTGACAGATTTGAAGCGTTTTTGCAAAGAAGAGTGGGCAAATATTGCCACATCAAGATGTGCCACACTGATAGACTCCTACCCAAAAAGATTGTGCTGTAATAAAAGCTAAAGGTGCTGCAACAAAGTAGACAAATTTACAATATGTACATTAGAATGTACAAATTTATAAGAAAATATGGCTAATAAGAAAAAAATATGATTTTGCATATTTATGCAAACAGGTTATTTTACGTTTTTATTTTCCCCTTAAAAGATTTCAGTTTGTTTTTCAATTGGGTTGTACAGGTTATAGGTCACATTAATGGTGGAAAAAGTTTTGAAATAATTTATATTAGTCTCATTTTTTTACATCACAAAAACCTGGCATTTGAACAGGGGTGCGTAGACTTTTTACAGCTGTGGAAAAAATTGTTGGTACCCCTCTGTTAATGAAAGAAAAACCCACAATGGTCACAGAAATAACTTGAATCTGACAAAAGTGGTAATAAATAAAAATTCTATGAAAATTAACCAATGAAAATCAGACAATGCTTTTGAATTGTGGTTCAACAGAATTATTTTAAAAAACAAACTCATGAAACAGGCCTGGACAAAAATGATGGTACCCTTAACTTAATATTTTGTTGCACAACCTTTTGAGGCAATCACTGCAATCAAACGATTTCTGTAACTGTCAATGAGACTTCTGCACTTCTCAGAAGGTATTTTGGCCCACTCCTCATGAGCAAACTGCTCCAGTTGTCTCAGGTTTGAAGGGTGCCTTCTCCAGACGGCATGTTTCAGCTCCTTCCACAGATATTCAATAGGATTTAGATCAGGGCTCATAGAAGGCCACTTTAGAATAGTCCAATGTTTCGCTCTTAGCCATTCTTGGGTGTTTTTAGCTGTGTGTTTTGGGTCATTATCCTGTTGCAAGACCCATGACCTGCGACTGAGACCAAGCTGTCTGACACTGGGCAGCACATTTCTCTCTAGAATACCTTGATAGTCTTGAGATTTCATTGTACCCTGCACAGATTCAAGACACCCTGTGCCAGATGCAGCAAAGCAGCCCCAGAACATAACAGAACCTCCTCCATGTTTCACAGTAGGGACAGTGTTCTTTTCTTGGTATGCTTCATTTTTGCGTCTGTGAACATAGCGCTGATGTGCCGTGCCAAAAAGTTCCAGTTTTGTCTCGTCTGTCCATAGGACATTCTCCCAGAAGCTTTGTGGCTTGTCAACATGCAGTTTGGCAAATTCCAGTCTGGCTTTTTTATGATTTTTTTTCAACAGTGGTGTCCTCCTTGGTCGTCTCCCATGAAGTCCACTTTGGCTCAAACGACGACGGATGGTGCGATCTGACACTGATGACCTTGGAGTTCACCATGAATGTGTTTAGAGGTTGTTCTGGGCTCTTTTGTTACCATTCGTATTATCCGTCTCTTCCATTTTTCATCAAGTTTCCTCCTGCGGCCACGTCCAGGGAGGTTGGCTACAGTCCTGTGGATCTTAAATTTCTGAATAATATGTGCAACTGTAGTCACAGGAACATCAAGCTGCTTGAAGATGGTCTTATAGCCTTTACCTTTAACATGCTTGTCTATAATTTTCTTTCTAATCTCCTGAGACAACTCTCTCCTTTGCTTCCTCTGGTCCATGTTTAGTGTGGTAAACACCATGTCACAAAACAGCACAGTGACTACCTGTCACCCTTTAAATAGGCCGACTGACTGATTACAAGTTTGTAGACACCTCTGATGTTAATTAGAGGACACATCTTGGTTGAACATGTCCCTATGATCACATTATTTTCAATCTTTTCTAGGGGTACCATCATTTTTGTCCAGACCTGTTTCATGTGTTTGTTTTTTAAAATAATTCTGTTGAACCACAATTCAAAAGCATTGTCTGATTTTCATTGGTTAATTTTCATAGAATTTTTATTTATTACCACTTTTGTTAGATTCAAGTTATTTCTTTGACCATTGTGGGTTTTTTTTTTCATTAACAAAGGAGTACCAACAATTTTGTCCACGTGTGTATATCCATTGTATAAATTGGTGTATCCATGGTAGCATTATAACTTTAACGGAAGACATAATCCCCTCCATGGATCGCCACTTTATCATGGTGGAGGGTTTAGGACACGCAAACTTTTTTCTGCCGGTCGGGTCTCCCAAGGCAAATTGGTCCTGGGAGAAGGGCCAGACCAAGAGTGGTACAGTGGATCTTTATGGAAAAAGTTACAGCAAGGATCCAGTGCATCCAAAGGAGACACCTGGGTCCACCCTTCATTGGGCTCACTACTTGCAGGAGGGATCATGGGGCTATGTGAACAGGGTGGCGGTCTGGGCTTCTATACTTGGGGTGCTGCTCCTGCGACCCGAATAAGCAGTAGAAGATGGGTGGATAAATGGATAAGATGTAATAAAGCATACTTCCATTAATTTTGCTTCTCTTCTTCCATTTGCCCCCCCCCCCCCAAATTTGCTGCTTTTACCAGTTAAAGTACCGGAGTGGTAGCCTAGTGGTAGAGCATCTGCTCCACAGCCAGCAGGTCGTGGGTTCAAGCCCCAGCCAGGTTATACTAAAGACCATATAAAAATGGTACTTCCCGCCTTCTAGGTTGGTGCTCAGCATAATAGAATGGGGGAAGCAAAGTTTGTTGTTTTTGGCGCCTTGCATCGCAGCGGCCCCTCCGATTCTAGATGTGAACTAGAAAAGCACTCAGAGAGCACATACCAAGGCTCCTTCCATCCATCATGGATCACCTCCAAAATGTAATGGGTTTGTGTGTAGATCACGAGCCAGTTCTGGTGAAAATTGCAGCAAAGTCTATTCAGTAGTTTTGGAGGATTCTTGCTAACACACTGACAGAAGATAAGAGCCTTGGCGGAGGTATGCACTCTCAGATCATCACCAAAATGTTACTGGCTCCTCTTTAGGCCAAGGACCACCTCTGGTGAAAATTTTATCCAAATCCATCCAGTAGTTTTTGTGTAATCCTGCTGCACAAATTCAAGCAAGGTCCTTGGTGGAGGTATGCACTTTCAGATCACCAAAATTTAATGGGTTCGTCCTTGTCCAAGGGCTACCTCTGGTCAAATTTTCATCAAAATCAAAATCCGTCCAGTAGTTTTTTGCGTAATCCTGGTAACAAATGGACGGACGGACGGACAGACAAACCACCCCGATTACATTACCTCCATGGCGGAGGTAGTGACATCGGAGAAATGTAATTTCATTCTAGACCACATGATTGGCTGAATGGAATGACAAAGTTGGCTTTCTTCTTCTAAACATTATTGTAAAATTCTTGTAGTTCTCTGTAAAATCATATTTTTTTCTTATTAGCCATATTTTCTTATAAATTTGTACATTCTTATGTACATATTGTAAATTTGTCTACTTTTTGACATAAATTGATGTGTTTTTTTTTTGTTCCTGCACATTTGTGTTTTAATTTATTCAATTTATTTTGTCAAAGTCACAGGGAAATATTGGTTATGGGCAAAAGAGCCAGAGGTTGCAGAGTCCTTCTGTATTAATTTACAGTGGAGCAAAAAAATATTTAGTCAGTGTCCAATTGTGCAAGTTCTCCCACTTAAAAGATGAGAGAGGTCTCCAATTTTCATCATAGGTATACCTCAACTATGAGAGACAAAATGAGAAAAAAAAATCCAGAAAATCACATCGAAGGATTTTTAATGAATTAATTGGTAAATTCCTCGGTAAAATAAGTATTTGGTCACCTACAAACAAGCAAGATTTCTGGCTCTCACAGACCTGTAACTTCTTCTTTAAGAGGCTCCTCTGTCCACCAGAAACAAAATTGTAGACCTGCACCAGGCTGGGAAGACTGAATCTGCAATAGGTAAGCAGCTTGGTGTGAAGAAATCAACTGTGGGAGCAATTATTAGAAAATGGAAGACATACAAGACCACTGATAATCTCCCTCGATCTGGGGCTCCATGCAAGATCTCACCCCGTGGGGTCAAAATGATCACGAGAACGGTGAGCAAAAATCCCAGAACCACACGGGGGGGACCTAGTGACTGACCTGCAG
This sequence comes from Pholidichthys leucotaenia, assembly GCA_020510985.1. Classification (NCBI taxonomy): domain Eukaryota; kingdom Metazoa; phylum Chordata; class Actinopteri; order Cichliformes; family Pholidichthyidae; genus Pholidichthys; species Pholidichthys leucotaenia. The sequence goes on along the minus strand of CM035838.1, from coordinate 129,294,822 downwards.
AGAGCTGGGACCAAAGTAACAAAGGCTACCATCAGTAACACACTACGCCGCCAGGGACTCAGATCCTGCAGTGCCTGACGTGTCCCCCTGCTTAAGCCAGTACATGCCCAGGCCCGTCTGAAGTTTGCTAGAGAGCATTTGGATGATCCAGAAGAGGATTGGGAGAATGTCATATGGTCAGATGAAACCAAAATAGAACTTTTTGGTAAAAACTCAACTTGTCGTGTTTGGAGAAGAAAGAACACCATACCTACTGTGAAGCATGGGGGTGGAAACCTCATGCTTTGGGGCTGTTTTTCTGCAAAGGGACCAGGACGACTGATCCGTGTAAAGGAAAGAATGAATGGGGTCATGTATCGTGAGATTTTGAATGAAAACCTCCTTCCATCAGCAAGGGCATTGAAGATGAAACATGGCTGGGTCTTTCAGCATGACAATGATCCCAAACACACCGCCCGGGCAATGAAGGAGTGGCTTCGTAAGAAGCATTTCAAGGTCCTGGAGTGGCCTAGCCAGTTTCCAGATCTCAACCCCATAGAAAATCTTTGGAGGGAGTTGAAAGTCCGTGTTGCCCAGCGACAGCCCCAAAACATCACTGCTCTAGAGGAGATCTGCATGGAGGAATGGGCCAAAATACCAGCAACAGTGTGTAAAAACCTTGTGAAGACTTACAGAAAACGTTTGACCTATGTCATTGCCAACAAAGGGTATATAACAAAGTATTGAGATGAACTTTTGTTATTGACCAAATACTTATTTTACCGAGGAATTTACCAATTAATTCATTAAAAATCCTTCAATGTGATTTTCTGGATTTTTTTTTCTCATTTTGTCTCTCATAGTTGAGGTATACCTATGATGAAAATTGGAGACCTCTCTCATCTTTTAAGTGGGAGAACTTGCACAATTTGTGGCTGACTAAATACTTTTTTGCCCCACTGTAAATGTGTGTATTGTGAATTCTTAAGGGTTACAATTTGGCAAGTAAAGCAATTTAATATATTGTAACGTCGGGGCTGTGTTAAGGGGGGGAGCATGGATTTCCCCAGCATGCTTTGCAACAGTGGATGTTACTTTGTGTTTGCTCAAATGTTATTACTGAGTTATTATACTGCTGTGTCATAACTGTGTTACAATGACCCAGCAGTGTTTTATAGGTAGGATTAGGGCAAGATGTATCATGTGTTGTATAACCATGATTGAAACGGAGGTCTGGGAGGATGACCTCCCCTCCTGTCTGTGCTCAGGGTTGTGTTTGAATAAAGCCTGTCGTCGCAACCATCTGCTCCTCTTCTTTGTGTGAACCTCGCCTATGTCACACTGGTGCCAGGAGTGGGATGGAGCAGATGGAAGCCAGGATCCGAGCGGAGATCCAGCAGCTGGAGCGATTCATCGCTCAGCTGGGAACGGACGACAGAGCTGAGACACCGACCCCCAGAGTGGCTCGCCGGGATGAATGGAGCAGCGGACCCAACGGGACCAGCATACCCTGCCTTCTGCTTTTTTCAAGGCAGAGCGGGCCGAGCGGAGCAAATCAGCCCCGCTTCCCGCCCTTTTCAGGGCAGGACGGGCTGGCGATTCCACGGCGATCAGGAGCGGCGATCAACCAGGAGGCGACCGTCCCATCCATCCGGCAGCGGGCCAAGATTCCCCGCTTCAACGGCGAGGCCATGTTGGATGACTACCTGGTCCAGGTTGAGCTGGCCGCCGCGCTGAACGACTGGTCACCAGAGGAAACCGCCGTGCAGGTTGCGCTGGCCTTGGAAGGGAGGGCTCTCTGCATGCTCTCTGATCTCCGGCCCGAGGAGCGCTGCAGCTGGCCAGCGCTACAAGGAGCACTCCGGAGATGATTTGGGAGAACGGCCGACGCCGAGCACGCCCAGGAACAGCTGACCAACCGCCGTCGAAGCAGCCAGGAAAGCCTAGGAGCCTACGCGGCGGACATACAGCTGCTAACACGGCGCAGCTACCCGGACTTCGCACCGGAGGTGGTAGAGAAGCTCGCCCTCCGGAACTTCATCCAAGGTCTCCGCCCAGCCCAACTCCAGAGCCACGTCCGGATCTACGCCGCAAGCAACTGGGAGACTGTGGTGGCAGACGCAGAGTGGGTGGAGCCGCTGATGAATCGCACAATCGAAGCGTCGACGTCAAGACAAAGAGCCTTCCAGGCCACAGCTGAGAGCGAGGGGGAGGAGGAGGAGTTATGGCAGACCACGGCAGTGCATCCACAGAGAAGACAGCTGCGGCGGTGCGTGAAAGGGTGCCCCCACTGTGGGGAGCCAGGACACATCGCACGATACTGCCCTGCACCCACCCCACGACAAAGTGATGAGCTGTCATCGCGCGTGGGCCGAATTGGACACTCGCCAGGGATGTATCTACAGTGCAGCCTGGAGAAGACGTTGATCCGGGCCCTGATTGACACCGGCTCTACAATCTCCTTGGTCCAACCCGGTGTGCTGCCGGGCACGAACGAGACGACCCCACAGGGGTGGGAACCCACCGAGCGCTGCGTCACCACAGCTACCGGTGAGCACGCCAGATTGGGGGGGCGGAGAGTTCTCGTGGTAGGGGTGGCCAGTCAGAACATAAAACACCCGTTCTGGCTGGCTGACATCCAAGACCCCTGTATTATTAGACTAGACCTGTTCACAGCATGGAACGCCAAGATCGACACCGCCGGACCATCCTTCCAGCTGGGAAACTGGCCCATCATGCTCCACAGCAGAACCCAGAGAAGGAACACGGAGGCCTGCGTGATCGAGGGACCGCCAGGACGGACCGGACCGGGCGGGCCACCGCGAGGACCGGACACGATGACGCCACCAGCGTGGGCAGAGAAAGCACGAGCACACACAAGGACAGCAAGGGGAGGGGTCAACGTGTCAGCAGAGACGCAGCAGGCGGTCGAGGAATTATTTCAGTGGAGCTGCAGCGGGCTGGAGCCGGGACAGAGACGCCAGCTGCGGGAACTGTTGGACTGTTATATGGGTGTCTTCGCCGCGAAGGATGAGGAATGCAGCCGGACCGGCTTGGTGCAGAACGAGATCGACACCGGTGAGACCAGGCAGATTCGACTCCGCCCACACCAGCTGCCCTTTTCAAGGCGGGCAGCAGCAGAACAAAAAGTGCGAGAAATGCTGGAGGCAGACATCATTGAACCCTCCAGCAGCCCCTGGGCGGCGTCGGTGGTGCTGGTCAAGAAGGACGGGTCGTGGTGGTTCTGTGTGGATTACCGGCGCCTGAATGACGTCACCCGGAAGGATTCCTACCCCCTGCCCCGCATCGATGATGTGCTGGACCACATTGCTGGCTCCAGCTGGTTCAGCTCACTGGATCTACGCAGCAGCTATTGGCAGGTAGAGCTGTCACCCGAGGCCCGCCAAAAAACAGCCTTCTCCATTAGGCAGGGACTGTACCAGTTTAAAGTGATGCCGTTTGGACTCTGCAACGCCCCGGCCACCTTTGAGCGCTTGATGGAGCGAGTGCTGGCTCACGTGCCCCGGAGTCGCTGCGTTGTTTACCTGGACGACCTACTGGTGCATGCAGCTGATTTTGACAGCGCCCTGTCAAATCTCCGAGAAGTACTGGACGCCATCCGACAGGCTGGGCTACGGTTACACCCGAGGAAATGCCACCTATTCCGGCGGGAGACCACCTTCCTGGGCCACGTCGTCAGCGCAGCGGGAGTCGCCACTGACCCAGAAAAAGTGGCGGCGGTGAGAAACTGGCCAGTGCCGCAGAACGTGGGAGAGCTGAGGAGCTTTCTCTGGCTGGCCTCCTATTATAGGAGGTTTGTGAAAGACTTCGCCACCATCGCCAGCCCGCTGCATCAGCTGACGCAGAAAGGACGCACGTTTCAGTGGAGTGAGAACTGTGCTGCTGCTTTCTCCCAGCTTCACGCAGCGCTCATCAGAGCCCCCATCCTGCAGTATCCTGACCCGAACCGCCCTTTCATCGTGGACACGGACACCAGCAACCAGAGCATCGGGGCGGTGCTATCCCAGGAGGGAGAGCAGGGAGAACTGGCAGTCGCTTTTTTCAGCCGCACTCTCAGCAGAGCTGAGAGGAATTACTGTGTGACTCGCAGAGAGCTGTTGGCTGTCATTCAAGGACTGCGTCATTTCTGCCTGTATGTGTACGGGGGGAGGTTCCAGCTCAGGACAGATCATGCTTCCCTGACCTGGTTATTGAACTTCAAAGAGCCGGATGGACAGTTGGTGAGATGGCTGGAGGCACTGCAGGATTATAATTTTCAGATTGTGCATCGGGCAGGCCGCCTCCATGCCAACACTGACGCGCTGTCTCGGCGCCCCTGTGCGACAGAGGAGTGTCGTCACTGCCAGCGGGCTGAAGATCGAGACCAAGCCGTCCCATGGGCTGCTGCTCTCCGGACCGCTGCGAGCAGGAATAACGCAGCGACACGCAGCCCCTCCTCGGATGATCAGGCAGCCGCCCCCCCCCCCCCCCAGCGATGACGTCACAGAGGTCCTTGGCACGCAGCAGCTGCAGAGCGAGCAGGATAGAGACCCGGTCATTTCTCGGGTTCGGCAGTGGCTGGACGTAGGACAGCGGCCCGCCTGGTAGGTTGTGTCAGCGCTGGACCCAGAGACTAAGGCCCTACATTCCCAGTGGGCCAACCTCCGCTGCCATGAGGGCGTGGTGTATCGACAGTGGCAGACTCCAGCTGGGCAGCAGCATGTCTGGCAGCTGCTGATTCCTCATCGACTCCGGCCCAAGGTACTCCAGCTGGTTCATGGGGCAGTAGGAGCGGGCCACTTCGGGGTGACAAAGACGCTGCAGCGTCTTCGAGCCTGGTTCTACTGGCCCGGTTGTCATCAGGACGTGGAGCTCCATGTCCACCGCTGCGACATCTGCACAGCTCAGAAAAGGCCAACTCAGCGATCCCACGCTCCCCTGCAGCAGTACCGGGTGGGAGCACCGATGGAGCGGGTGGGAGTGGACATCCTGGGCCCTTTCCTGACCACGGATCAGGGGAACCGCTACGTGCTGGTCGCAATGGATTATTTCACTAAGTGGCCAGAGGCGTACGCGGTCCCGGACCACAGCGCCGCTACGACGGCATTAAAGTTGGTGGACGAAATGTTCTGTCGGTTTGGAGCACCGGAGGAGCTGCACAGCGATCAGGGTCGGAACTTCGAGGCGGAGGTCTTCGGAGAGGTCTGCAAGGGGCTGGGCATCCGGAAGACCCGGACCACCCCGCTGCATCCACAGAGCGACGGCCTGGTCGAACGACTCAACCGGACCCTCACCACCCAGCTCGCTATCCTAGTGGACCAGCGACAGCGAGACTGGGACCTGCATCTGCCTTTTGTTTTGTGGGCATACCGGACGGCAGCTCAGGAATCTACTCGGTGCACCCCTGCAGCGCTCATGTTTGTACGCGAGCTGCGCACACCAGTAGATTTGGTATTCGCCCCCCCCCCCCCCCCCCGAGCCGGAGGTGGAGGGAAAACCTGTGTTGGATTATTTGTTTTGTTTAAAGGAACGTCGCCACACAGTACATGAATTGGCTCGGGAGGCCCTTGCAGCGGCGGGGGGTCGGCAGAAGCGAGCGTATGACTCCTGCTGCCAGGGGAGGGACTTTGCACCGGGAGATCGAGTCTGGGTTTTCTGCCCTGAGAGAAAGACAGGACAATCACCGAAGTTGGCGAGCCACTGGTCGGGACCATGCGTGGTCCTGCAGAGACTGTTGGATGTGGTGTACAGGGTGAGGCTAAAGAAAAGGGACCGGGTCGTGGTGCTCCACCGTGACCGTCTCGCCCCGTATCAACCATCTGCCCCGCTGGTGGTCGAACCGGAGCTTTCATCCCAACCAGATACTCCGAACGAGACACAGATGGACACTAGGGGGCCCGTACGTGCTGGTCGTCGGCATCGAAGGCTGCCCTGACACCTGGACGAGTTCGTATTGGACTTTTGAATTGGACTTTTAATTTTTCTGGGGACAGAAACCAGTCTGGGGGAGGGGGGGGCAGTGTAACGTTGGGGCTGTGTTAAGGGGGGGAGCAGGGATTTCCCCAGCATGCTCTGCAACAGTGGACGTTACTTTGTGTGTTTGCTCAAATGCTATTACTGAGTTATTATACTGCTGTGTCATTATAACTGTGTTATAATGATCCAACAGTGTTTTATAGGCAGGATTAGGGCAAGATGTATCATGTGTTGTAATACCATGATTGAAACGGAGGTCTGGGAGGATGACCTCCCCTCCTGTCTGTGCTCAGGGTTGTGTTTGAATAAAGCCTCCCGTCGCAACCATCTGCTCCTCTTCTTTGTGTGAACCTCACCTACGTCACAATATATTCAGTGATCTGTAATCAAAAACTTTAAAAGACCTTAATTTTTCAATTCAATTCAATTTTATTTATATAGCGCCATTTCACAACAACAGTCATCTCATAGCACTATCAACTGTAGGGGGAACCCCCACAGTTGCAGAAAGACCCCAGCAATCAGGCGATCCCCTGTGAGCAAGCACTTGGCGACGGTGGAGAGGAAAAACTCCCTTTTAACAGGAAGAAACCTCCAGCAGAACCAGGCTCAGGGAGGGGCAGTCATCTGCCGCGACTGGCTGGGGGGTGAGGGGATAGAGAAGAAGAAAAGAACAGACATGTAGAGAGCAAACAGCACGATGGGGACTCAATCTATGGGAGAGAACAAACAAATGTTAATGACCAGCAAAAAAAATATTTCATTGAGAGTGAGAAAAGGAGTGAGGCCCAGTGCATTACTGGAGGTCCCCCGGCTGACTAAACCTATTAGCAGCATAACTAAGGGAGGGTTCAGAAACACATGATCCCTCCCTAATTGTAGGCTATATCAAAAAGGTAGGTTTTAGCCCTATTCTTAAAAACAGAGATCGAGTCTGACTCCCGAATCCAGATTGGCAGCTGATTCCACAGGAGAGGAGCTTGATAACTGAAGGCTCTGCCTTCCATTGTACTTTTGGAGATTCTAGGTATTACAAGTAATCCTGCATTTTGGGAGTGTAGTGCTCTGTTAGGATAATACGGTAGTATCAGATCTTTTAAATAAAAAGGAGCCTGATTGTTTAGAGCTTTGTAAGTAAGAAGAAGGATTTTAAACTTAATTCTAAACTCTATGGGAAGCCAATGAAGGGAGGCCAGAACCGGAGAGATATGATCTCTCTTTCTAGTACCTGTTAAAACTCTTGCTGCAGCATTTTGGATCAGCTGAAGACTTTTTAAAGATGTTTTAGGACAGCCTGATAATAAAGAATTACAATAATCTAATCTCGAGCTAACAAAAGCGTGGATCAATTTCTCAGCATCACTCTGAGACAAGATGCTCCTAATCTTGGCAATATTACGCAAATGATAGAAGGCAGTCTTAGAAACAAATTTAATATGTGAATTGAAGGAGAAATCCTGATCAAAAATAACTCCAAGGTTCCTCACAGAGCTATTAAGAGAAAGAGTAACCGCATCCAAACTGAAAGTTTGATTTGGAAAGGAATTTCTAAGGTTTTTTGGACCAACAAGAATGACTTCAGTCTTATCTGAATTTAATAGCAGGAAATTACAAGTCATCCAAGCTTTGATTTCCTTAAGACAGGCTTCTAACTTGGCTAATTGATTACTATCATCTGGCTTCATTGACAGGTATAATTGTGTGTCATCAGCATAACAATGAAAATGTATACAGTGCTTTCTAATAATGTTGCCTAACGGAAGCATATATAAACTAAAAAGAGTAGGGCCTAGCACAGATCCCTGTGGAACTCCATGACTGAGCTTTGAGTTGAAAGAAAACTCATTATTTACATGTACAAACTGGAACCTATCAGATAAATAAGATCTAAACCACTGCAACGAAGTTCCATTAAGTTCAACATAGTGTTCTAATCTATCAAGTAGAATATTATGATTGATAGTATCAAAAGCTGCACTAAGGTCTAAAAGGACAAGTACAGAAACTAGTCCATTATCAGATGCAATGAGGAGGTCGTTAGTGACCTTCGCTAAGGCTGTTTCAGTACTATGATGGATTCTAAACCCAGACTGAAACTCTTCAAGTAAACCATTTCCCTGCAGGTGGTCAAATAATTGCGTAGCAACAACTCTTTCTATTTTTGAAATGAAAGGGAGATTAGAGATTGGTCTATAGTTAGCTACAGCTCCTGGATATAGCGTTGGCTTTTTGAGTAAGGGTTTAATTACAGCCGTTTTAAAAGCCTGCGGTACATGGCCTAAAGTTAATGAAGAATTGATTATATGAAGAATAAGGCTACCAATAAGTGGGAAGACTTCTTTAAATAACCTGGTAGGAATAGGGTCTAAAAGACAAGTTGAAGGTTTGGATGAGGAAACTATTTTGTCTAACTCACAAAGGTCGATTGGAGTAAACTCATCAAGACAGACATCAATAGAAGGAGTTGTAGTAGTTACAGTATTTAAGTTAACTGTGGGAAGAATCTGATTGATTTTATCTCTGATGGATGAAATTTTATTATTGAAAAAGTTCATAAAGTCCTGACTAGTAAGCTCTAAGGGAATGCTAGGATTGACAGAGTCCTGACTCTTTGTCAACCTGGCTACAGTACTGAAAAGAAACCTGGGATTATTCTTGTTCTCTTCTATTAATGCAGAGTAATAACTCGTTCTAGCTTTTCTAAGAGATTTTTTATAAATTAAAAGATGATTTCTCCAAGCTAAATAGATTTCATCTAAATTAGTGGAGCGCCATTTTCTTTCTAATTGACGAGTCTTCTGTTTTAAGCTACGAGTTTCTGTGTTGAACCAAGGAGTTAGAAATCTCTGATTAGACTTTTTCTTTTTTAAGGGGGCCACCAAGTCTAGAGTCTGATGCAGAGAAGCTGAAACACTATCCACCATGTTATCAATTACAGAAGGAGCAAGCTGTCTATAGCTTATTTCCGTTGTGTTGATACATGGCATAGAGGAAACAATCTGCATAAATTTGGTAACAGCATCATCTGAGAGGCATCTACTGTAATAATATTTTTCTTTAGGAGCCAAATAGTCAGAAATAGTAAAATCAAAGGTTAACAGACAATGGTCTGACAGTACAGGGTTATGAGGAGACACTACAAGATTTTCTGTTTCTATGCCATATGTCAGAACAAGGTCCAATGTATGGTGGAGGCAATGAGTAGAATTCCCTACTTTCTGAGAAAACCCAATCGAGTCTAATATTGAATTAAATGCCACATTAAGGCAGTCACTATCTACATCCACATGTATATTAAAGTCCCCTACTATAATTATTCTATCAGATTTCAGCACTAAATCAGCTAAGAAATCAGCAAATTCGGATAAAAATTCTGAGTAGGTTGATGGGGGACGATAAACTATGGCAAATAAAATTGGGTTTAACCTAAAATTGATAAAGTGCCCAATACTGAGGACCAGGCCCTCAAAGGAATTATAACATGTTTTTTGCTTTACATTAACTAGTAATTTGGAATGGTAAATTGTTGCTACTCCTCCTCCACGACCAGAACTTCTGGGATTTTGACAGTTTAAATAACCAGAGGGAGTTGATTCATTTAAACCAACATAATCCTCTTGCCCTAACCAAGTCTCTGTAAGGGAAATTAAATCAATCTGATGATCAATTAACAGATCATGGACTAACAGAGACTTGGGAGTTAGAGACCTAATATTTAATAAACCACATTTAATTTTTAAATTATGAGGAGGAACAGAGGCCAATTCATTCAATTTAGAGGCTTTATGTTTAATTTGAGTTTTACCAATATTTTGCTTTATCACTTTGGGATGCTTACGCATTATATTTTTATTTACTTTGGAGGGAGCAGACAACGATTCTCTGATGGGGAAGACAGGGGCTAAGCTGAGGGGTGGCGGATGAAGAGGAGCTGCAGGGAGGTGTGTAAGACTGCGACTCTGCTTCCTGGTCCCAACTCTGAGTAGTCAGGGTTTTGGAAATTTGGATAAAAAAGATGCCAGATTGTTAGATAAATGAGAAGCACCATCCAAAGTGGGATGAATGCTGTCTCGTCTCATAAGACCAGGTTTTCCCCAAAAAGAGCTCCAATTGTCAATGTAGCCCACGTCATTTTTAGGACACCACACAGACAGCCAGCGGTTCAAGGATGACGAGCGGCTAAACATGTCATCACTGGTCAGATTGGGGAGGGGCCCAGAGAATACTACAGTGGCAGACATCGTTTTTGCAAAGTCACACACCGATTCTATATTAAGTTTCGTGACTTCCGACTGCCGGAGACAGATGTCATTAATGCCGGCGTGAATAACAATTGTGGAATATTTAGAGTTACTTTTAGCCAGCATTTTCAAATTTGACTCGATGTCGCCTGCTCTGGCCCCAGGAATGCATTTGACTATGGCCGCTGGAGTCTCTAGGTTCACGTTTCTGACTACAGAGTCGCCACTGATCAGAGTTTTTTCCTCAGCGGGTTTGTCGCTGAGCGGGGAAAAACGATTAGAAATGTGAACAGGTTGGTGGTGTACCGGGGCTTTGCGACTAGGCTTCCTTCTCACCGTCACCCACCCAGTCTCCTCGCTGCTGAGGAGAGCCGGGGAACCGCTGACAGGGGGGCCTAAGCTAGCTAGCTCTGCTGCAGCTAAGGGGCGTCCGTCGAGATTAACTGGCGCAGACGGTGTTTCAATGCAGCGGAGCCGGGACTCCAAATCAGACAACCTCGCCTCGAGCGCCTCAAAAAGACAATATTTATTACATTTACCGTTATCACTAAAAGAGCCAGAGGTGTAGCTAAACATCTGACAGAGAGAGCACACCAGAGGAGGAGAGGAAAGAGAGCTAGTAGCCATAGCTAGTGGCTAGCTAGTGGCTGGAGAGCAAACCACACAGGCAGACAGCAAAACAGGAAGTGACGATACGTTACCACAAGGAAGTGACGATCCCAGATTTTCATTTTCTTCGTCTTCCAAACCCAAGGATTCATCTAGAGGAAGCTTTTGAGCAAGTTACTTGTGTTAACGTTGGCTTTTATTGTGACGTTGGTTCATCAGTAATGACTTTTCATAAACTAGCAGGTGGATACAACATAAGCTTCTCATCAAGCCTTCCCACCCAATACTCGAATGAAGATTCCCAGTCATCCAGGTGGGTAAGTATACTTTATGAAAGCTCAGTCAAGTCAACTGGATTCAAGCATTTTTTATTTTTTTTTTACTTCTGAAATGTTTCACCTTTCATCCAAATGGCTTCATCAGTCAGGAATGATCACACATAACGATGTTAACAGACATATACATGCTATTTAAATTTGTAAAATAAGAGAGGGAAAAAAGAAAATATTTTCCCCATCTTAATTTAAATATTTACATAGTATTTTCTTTATTTTACAAAATTTTGCTGCTTGGTGTAGGCATAGTTATGACACTTACTGTTATGTCTGTTAACATCCTTCTGTGCAATCATTCCTGACTAATGAAGCCATTTGGATGAATGATGAAATGTTTCAGAAGTAAGAAATACTTGAATCCAGTTGACTTGACTGAGCTTTTATACGGTATACTTTCCCACTCTGGACAACACAAAATACCCAGATAATGAGCCTGGGTGAGAAAGTGTAAAGTGGAGGTGTGTTGAAGGCCCATGTAAACTGGCCTAATCCTCCTTCATAGCACTTGTTGTGTCATTAAAGGTGTATGGGTTGTGGATCCTGTGACACAGGGCCTATTCACTCTCGTTGCCCTCAGCCACAATGCTGCAGAGAGCCCATGTTACATGTTAATTTGTCAGAAGTAGGCATGCTCTCAAATCAGAAATGGCAACAAAGCATACTAAAACTTGTCTATTATAGTTTGCAACCATGGGCGTAAAGTAAGAATCAAATTAGGTGTTGTATTATATGTTGTATATGGAGTATTGCTAGATAGATACAAATTAAGACTCCTTGGATGAGTACATGAAAAACACCAGCATGCCAAAAATAAGGCCAAGAACAGAGCAAAACAAGCTAACAGACAAAAGCATGAGACTAAAGGTGGCTTAAGACCGAATGGCAAAAAAAAAAAACCTCAGTGCAAAGACGCGAGTTGCAAATGGGCGGGGTTGCCTTCATAATTTATGCAACTGCTTTCTACCTGCTGTGGAAATCCCCCAAACGCCATCATATTTATGTTTACGTTACCCATTGCGGCACACAGCTGGGAAAATGTCTCTGCCGCCTCCAGAAACTGCACCAGGATGGTGGTTGTTGACACTGCTGGCCTGTTAGCCCTCGTTAGCACATCCATAGCACACTCCGTTTCAGCCGCAGAGCTCCTTTCTGGCAGTCTCATTTTTAAACTAGTTTCCGCTCCAGTGTTGATACTTTTACTCTGGTGACAGCGAAATCTCTAGGCTGATTAGCTATTGCGACCCACTCCCTTGGAAAAAATGCGCAAATTCATGTGTATTTGCATGTTTACATTGAGTTAACATGTAATTGAACAGCTTGAAAAATTCACCTCGTGTTTGGTCTGAACCCGCTATAAGAGATACGAAGTACTAAAGTAAAAAAGTTAAAACAAATTAAAAGATGCTCAAATCATGACAAAAGTGGAGGGCCCTCAGTATAACAACATACTCTGATGTACTCTGTGAACCACATGGGGTGGACAAAGACAATATGACCAACTGCATCACAGAATACATCAGATTCTGTGAAAACAAAGCCATGCCAGCTCTGACCATGTGCTATTTCCCCAGCAACAAATCATGGATCACCAGTGACCTGAAAACACTTCTTAACTAGAAGAAGAGGGCTTTTAGGTCTGGAGACAGGGAGAAATTCAGGAGAGTGCAGCGTGAACTGAGAGAGATGCTGAGGAGGTGTAAAGACAATTACAGAAGGATGCTGGAGGATAAACTCAGGCAAAGCAATATGAAGGATGTGTGGACGGGAATGAAACAAATCACTGGGTGTAAGGGGAGAGACAGACAGACATCGGGGAGCCTTGAGAGAGCCAATGAGCTGAATCTGTTTTTTAATAGGTTCAACTCACTGTCTGTCATGACCACAACACAGCCAGACCCCCACACACCCCTCCCCCTCCTGTGCAGCACTGTTCTCTTTCTCTGCCCCCTCACCCCCCTCTGGGGACACCAGCTACCCCCCCCCCCCACCACCATATCAGTGTGACTACAGGCCAGGTTAAGAAACAGCTAGAGAGACCGTCAGCGTAAGGCTGCAGGCCCTGATGGCATCTCTGCCAGGATCCTGAGGACCCGTGCCAACCAGCTGGCTCCAGTATTGAAACACCTGTACAACCTGAGCCTGAGTCTGGAGAGAGTACTGGTGCTGTGGAAGATGTCCTGCCTGGTTCCTGTCCCCAAGAAGTCATCTCCATCTGACCTGAATGACTATCGACCAGTTGCCCTCACATCTCATGTGATGAAGGTTCTGGAGAGACTGGTCTCATCCCACCTGAGGCTACAGGTGAAGATGTGGCTGGACCCCCTGCAGTTTGCATATCAGCCCCGTTTAAGAGTTGAAGACACTGTCATCTACCTGCTGCAATGAGCCCATTTGCATCTGGATGGCGGAGAAGACACTGTGAGAATCACATTCTTTGATTTCTCCAGTGCCTTTAACACCATCCAGCCACTGCTGCTGGGTGAGAAGCTGCGGGGGATGGGGCTCGACAGCTCTGTGATGTCCTGGATTACTGACTACCTGACAGGCAGGTCACAGTTTGTCCAGCTGGGCAGTGTCTTGTCTGATGTGGTGGTTAGTGATACCGGAGCTCCACAGGGGACTGTGCTTTCTCATTTTCTCTTCACCTTATACACCACTGATTTTCAGTACAACACCGAGTCATGCCACCTGCAGAAATTCTCTGATGACTCAGCTGTTGTTGGATGTATAAGAGGGGGAGAGGAGGGGGAGTACATGGCACTGGTAGACAGATTTTTAATGGACTGAGCAGAATCAACTGAGGCTGAACGTCAGCAAGACCAGAGAGATGATGATTGACTTCAGGAAGAAGAGGACGCCTTCTCAGCCATTGCAGATTAGGGGGAAGGATGTGGAGGCAGTGGAGGACTACAAACACATGGGTGTCATGAGCAGCAATGGACTGGACTGGAAATCTAACACTGATGCTGCGTACAAGAAGGGGATGAGCAGATTCTACTTCCTGAGGAAGCTGAGAGTCTTCATTGTGTGCAACAGGATATTGGAGCTTTTCTACCAGGCTGCTGTCACCAGCGCCATCTTCTTTTCTGCTGTCTGTTGGGGTAGCAGTATCGGAGCCAGCAACACCAACAGACTTGACAAGATTATCAAGAGGGCTGGCTCTGTTTGGTCTCAGGCTGGAGACCTTTCAGATTGTGGTGGAGAGGAGGACACTAAACAAACGGTGATCCATCATGGACAATCCTGATCACCCCCTCCACCACACACTGGGCAGACAGCAGAGCACTGTCTCCAGCAGACTGCTACAGCTTCACTGCCTAACGGTTAGGTACAGGAAATCGTTCCTGCCACACACCATACAACTCAGTCTGATGTTGAATTCTGGTCATAACTATGCTGCCATACTGCACCTTGCAGTCTAATTGGTACCTTAACATTTCACCCTGCACCTGATAGTCCTGCATTGTACAGCCGGCATGATTCATGTATCTATACGGGTTATCATCTATTCGTCTATGATGTATATAAGTTATTTAGGCAGTTTTACTTTCCATGGGTAATCCCTTTGTCTATTATGCTGTGTGTGTTTCTGTCGTTTTGGTCGTCTGCTGTCATGCTGCTGTTACACTGTAATTTCCAAGTTTAGGATCAATAAAGTACACCCATCCATCTACTTATCCATCATACTGACCCTTTACCATTTCAGCCAATTGTCTGAAAAGCACCTAAAAATAACATTCATCCATCCATTTTTTACCACTTTTCTGGAGGTCCAGGCCACAGAGGCAGCAGCTCAAGCAGAGAAGCCCAGACTTCTTCTCCCTGGCCACCTGCTCCAGCTCTTCAGAGAGGATACCAAGACGTTCCCAGGCCAGCTGGGAGACATACTCCCCTGCGTGTCCTGGGTCTGCCCCAAGGTCTCCTCCCAGTGGGACGTGCCTGAAACACTACAAGTGGGAGGCGTCTAGGAGGCATCCTGATCAGATGCCCAGTCCACCTCATCTGGCTCCTTTGGATGTGGAGGAGCAACGATTCTACTCTAAGCCTCCCTTGGATGACTGAGCTCCTCACCCTGTCTCTCAGGGTGAGTCCAGCAATCCTATGGAGAAAGCTCATTTCAGTCACTTGTATCTGCAATCTCATTCTTTCGGTCATTACCCAAAGCTCATGACCATAGGTGAGGGTAGGAACGTAGATTGACTGGTAAATCAACAGTTTTGCCTTAGAGCTTAGCTCCCTCTTCACCACAACAGACCAGTGCTACGCCCACATCACTGCAGATGCTGCTCTGATCCGTCTGTCAATCTCTCGCTCCATTCTTCCCTCACTCATGAATGAGACCCCAAGATACTTAAACTCCTCCACTTGGGGCAGGAGCTTGTCCCCAACCTGGAGAGGACAATCCACTTTTTTCTGGCTCAGGACCATGGATTCAGACTTGGAGGTGCTGATTCTCACCCAAGCCACTTCACACTCAGTAGCAAACCATCCCAGCAAGCCTTGTAGATCATTGCTCGATGAAGCCAACAGGACATCATCTGCAAACAGCAGAGATGAGATCCTGTGCTCACCAAACACGACACCTTCCGTTCCTTGGCTGCACCTAGAAATCCTGTCCATAAAAATTATGAACAGGATCGCTGACAAAGGGCAGCCCTGGCGGAGTACAACTCTCACTGAAAATGAGTCCGACTGGGTGCTGGCAATATGAAACAAACTCTTGCAACGGTCGTATAGCGACTGGATAGCTCATAACAACAATCCCGATACCCCATACTCCTGCAGCACTCCCCACAAGAGACCAAGAGGGACACGGTTGAAGGCTTTCGCCAAGTCTACAAAACACATGTTGGACTGGTTGTGCAAACTCCCACAAACCTTCGAGGATTCTTGAGCAGATAAAGAGTTGGTCCGATGTTCCATGGCCAGGACAAAAACCACATTGCTCCTCCTGGATCCGAGGTTCAACTAGTGTTCGGACTCTCCACTCCAGCACCCTGGCATAGACCTTCCCAGAGAGGCTGAGAAGTGTGATCCCCCCTCAAGTTGGAACACACCCTCCGGTCCCCCTTCTTAAAGACAGGAACCACTACCCCAGTTTGCCATACCAAAGGTGACTGTTCCCGACCTCCACACAATGTTGCAGAGGCATGTCAACCATGACAACCCTACAACATCCAGGGTCTTGAGGTACTCGGGGCGAATCTCGTTCATCCCGGGGCCCGGCCACCAAAGAGTTTTTTTTTAACTACTTTGGCGACCTCAGCCCTTGTGATGGGCAAGTCGTCCCCCTTGTCCTCAAGCCCTGCTTCCTCTGTGGAAGGCGTGTCAGTGGGACTGAGGAGATCCTCGAAATATTCCTTCCACCAATCAACAATGACTCCAGTCGAAGTCAGCAGCGCCCCATCCGCACCATGCACAGTGTGGACAGGGAGCTGCTTCCCCCTCCTGAGCCGCTGGACAATTTGCCAGAATCTCTTCAAGGCCGACTGAACGTCATGTTCCATGGCCTCGCCAAACTCCTCCACAGCCGAGTTTTTGCTTCAGCAACCACCCGAGCTACACTACGCTTGACCTGTCGGTACAACTCAGCTGCTTGGGGAGTCCCACAAGCTCCACCACCACAAAGCTCGACAAGACTCCTTCTTCATCTTGATGGCCCCCCTCACCACTGGTGTCCACCACTTGGTTTGGGGGTTGTCACCACGAGATGCACAAATAATCTTGTGGCCACAGCTCTGGACAGCTGTCTCCAGACTCCCTCGGAATGTGGTTGAAGTTCTTCCAGAGGTGGGAGTTGAAAACCTTTCCGACAGGGGCCTCAGCCAGACGGTCCCAGCACACCCTCACTGTATGTTTAGGTCTACTGGGTCTGAGTGGCATCCATCCCTGCCACTGGATTCAACTCACCACCAGGTGTGATCAGTTGACAGCGCTGCACCTGTATTTACCCCAGTGTCCAAGACATATGGTCGCAGATCTGATGACATGATAACAAAATCAAATCAAATCAAACTTTATTGTCATATTGCTGTACATACAACTGTAGTGCAGGCAAGATGAAATTGCGTTTCTCTCGGCATCCATATAAGAAGCAGCATGATTTAAGACACATTCCCACATAGCTCCCCCCCACCCCCACCCCCCCATCCATTCACACATCCCTGAGACATACTTGGGGGGAAAAAAAAAAAGAATAACTAACTATAATATACAAAATGTCCGTAGGTGCAGTAGTGTGTATGAGAGATTCCGGGTCAACTGTTCAGCATCCTGACAGCTTGTGGAAGGAAGCTGTTGATCAGTCTGGTGGTTCTGCCTCTGATGCTCCGGAATCGTTTACCAGATGGAAGAAGTTCAAAGTGTTTATGCAGAGGGTGAGAACGGTCCTTGACAATGTTTAGTGCCCTGCTCCTACAACGGTTCTGAAAAAGTTCTTGGACAGAGGGGAGGGAGACTCCAATTACCCTCTCCGCCCCCTTGACTATCCTCTGCAGGGCTTTTTTGTCTGACATACTGCAGCTGGAGTACCATGTAGCAATGCAGTACGTCAGAACACTCTCCACCACACATCTGTAGAAGGTCCTGAGGATGCAGATGGGGAGAGAGGCCTGTTTGAGTTTCCTCAAGAAGTGCAGTCTCTGCTGAGCCCGCTTCCTGATCTCCAAGGAATTCTTGCTCCAGGTCAGGTCCTGCGAGATCTGCACTCCGAGGAACTTGATGTTCTCTACTCTCTCCACTAAACGGCCGCTGATGCTGAGGGGGGCGTGCTCAGGCTGCGACCGCCGGAAGTCGATAATCATCTCCTTCGTTTTGTCCACGTTGAGCACCAGATTGTTCTCCCTGCACCAGCCCTCCAGGTCTCTCACTTCTTCCCTGTACATTGATTCCTCATCCCTCTGAATAAGTCCCACCACCGTGGTGTCATCTGCAAACTTAATAATCTGGTTCCCCTTGTGTCTGGATACACAGTCATGTGTTAGAAGTGTAAACAACAGTGGACTGAGTACACAGCCTTGAGGGGATCCGGTACTCAGCGTGACAGACTTGGAGATGTTGTTTCCAACCCGGACAGACTGAGGTCTCTCAGTCAGGAAATCCAGGATCCAGAGACATATGGCGGTGTTCAGACCGAGAAGGAGTAATTTCTCCATCAGTCTCTGGGGAATAATGGTGCTGAATGCTGAACTGAAATCAATGTACAGGAGTCTGGCGTAGGTGTCTTTCTGGTCCAGGTGGGTGATGACAGAGTGTAGGGTGGTGACTATAGCATCCTCCGTGGAGCGGTTTGAATGATATGCAAACTGGAGCGGGTCGTGTGATGCAGGGAGGCAGGCTGTAATGTGTGGTTTGACAAGCCGCTCAAAACACTTCATCACAATTGGTGTCAGTGCAACAGGACGATAGTCATTCAAACAGGACACCACTGGTTTCTTTGCCACTGGTACAATGATAGAGGTCTTGAAGCATCTGGGAACGATGGCCTGACTCAGGGAGATGTTATAAATGTCAGTCAGGACATCCGCCAACTCGCTCGCGCAGTCTCGGAGCACACGTCCCGGAATGTTGTCTGGACCTGCAGCTTTGCGTGGGTTGACTCTGGTTAGGGTCCTCCGTGTGTCCGCTGTGTTGATGGTAAAAGCTGGTCCGACCGATGGTGGGGGAGGGCCAGCCCTCCCTCTGATTGTCGAGTTTGATGCTTCAAAACGTGCAAAGAAGTCGTTAAGCCTGTCTGGAAGCGAAGCGTCGTCATCATCGACCCCCTGCCTAGGGTTAAAGCCCGTCAGTGTCCGAACTCCCTGCCACATCTGCTTGGTGTTCCTAGTGTCACAGAGGTGTCCCTGGATTTTCTCCGCATAGGCGCGCTTTGCCGCCTTAATTCCCTTAGAAAGCGCAGACCTGGCTGAGCGGAGGGCGATCCTGTCCTTCGCTCTGAAGGCTGCATCTCTGGCTGTGAGCAGCGAGCGCACCTCTGCAGTCATCCAGGGCTTATGATTACCCCGCATAGTGATGGTCTTCACTGTAGTGAAATCCTCTGTGCACTTCGCGATGTAGCTGGTGACCGTATCAGCATACTCCTCCACATCTGTCCTGTCTTCCTGGGAGGCTGCTATTTTGAAGACCTTCCAGTGTGTGTGCTGAAAACAGTCTTTCAGTGCAGGGGTTGCACTCTCTGGCCAAATCCTGATTTGTTTCACTGCTGGCCTGCTGCGCTTCAATAAAGGTTTGTAGGCAGGCAGCAGCATCACGGACATGTGATCAGAACGGCCGAGATGGGGGCGGGGTATCGCTTTATATGCATCTGTGTTTGTGTACACTAAGTCCAACATATTCTCTTCTCTGGTCTTAAAGTCTACACTTTGTTTAAACTTCCGGAGCACAGTCTTTAGGCTGGTGTGGTTAAAATCCCCCGCAACCACCACAAAACTGTCCGGGTGTGAAGTTTGGATTTCACTGATTGCATTGTGCAGTTCCCCGAGTGCCTTCTTAGCATTAGCTTTAGCGTTAGCGCTCGGTGCTATGTAAACACCAACTACAAACACATTGCTGAATTCCCTAGGCAGATAATAAGGCCAACAATTTACAATAAGAAACTCCGCCAACGGAGAGCAGTGTTTAGACACTAACGTGGCATTAACGCACCAGTTCTTGTTAACATAGATGCATAGCCCACCCCCCGGCTCTTACCGGAGCTCGCCGTTTCCCTGTCGGCACGGAACATCGCCATATCCTCCAGTTGAATGGCCTCGTCAGGAATGTTGCCGTGGAGCCATGTCTCGGTAAAAACAAACACACAGCAGTCCCTCCACTCTCTCCGGGTTTCTCTCAGCAGACGCAGTTCGTCCACCTTGTTTTCGAGGGCGCGGACATTTGAGAGAAGAAGCGATGGTACCGCTGGTCTGGAGGGGTTAGCCTTTAGCCTAGCATGGATCCCGGCCCTTTTTCCTCGCTTTTTCCTGCGTTCCCTCCGCTTCCGCTTCCTCCTCTCACGGATAGCTTCCAGCGGGGACTCCGCCAGAATTCCATGCTGGCGTAGGATGTCCAAATCACAACCGATCGCCGCGATTCTTGCAGCGTGCAGTACCTTGATGTTTAATAAGGTCTCACGGTTGTAAGTTTTACAGAATGTACGTCTGGGATGATCACAACACTCAAAACTCTCACACTCGCTGATGCCAAGAGGGGCCGCTGCGTCCGAGCGTGCTGCCGCCATCTTGTCAACATCAAATCGATCATTGACCTGCAACCTTGGGTGTCCTGGTGCCAGGTGCACATATGGACACTGTTATGCTTGAACATGATGCTCATTATGGACAAACTGTGGTTGGCACAGAAGTCCAATACCTGAAAACCACTCGGTTTCAGATCGGGCAGGCCATTCCTCCCAATCACACTTCTCCAGGTTTTACTGTCATTGCCCAGGTGCACATTGAAGTCCCCCAGTAGGACAATGGAGTCTCCAAGAGGAGCACTCTCCAGCACCCCAGTCAGAGACTCCAAAAAGGGTGGGTACGCTGAACCATCATTTGGTGCATAGGCACAAATGATGATCAGGACCCATTTCCCAACCCAAAGGTGCAGGGAAACAACCCTTTTGTCCACTGGGGCGAACTCCAATGTCAAGGCAGCAAGGTGGGGGAACACAGGGTCCCTTCTGCAGGTGGTGAGCCTACTGCAGAGCCATAAAATAACATACCCAAAGTAAATTAAAAGCCGTTCTTCAACCCTTTGGAGTACCTTCATGGGGTTGGTCTCATTCAAAAGAAAACACTCATTTCTTTGGCAGAACAGTCAGAATCTCTCTAAATGCTTCAGCCACTGAGTAACAGTGATCTAAGCATAATAAATTTGAAGAAAATAAAGTTTTCCTGGGTGTTTTTTTTTTTTTTTAGAAACAAATGCCTGAAGATAACATACAGCTGTTAGATACTGGCTGGAGAATACATTCACAGACGCAAAAATGAAGCATACCAAGAAAAGAACACTGTCCCTACTGTGAAACATGGAGGAGGTTCTGTTATGTTCTGGGGCTGCTTTGCTGCATCTGGCACAGGGTGTCTTGAATCTGTGTAGGGTACAATGAAATCTCAAGACTATCAAGGTATTCTAGAGAGAAATGTGCTGCCCGGTGTCAGACAGCTCGGTCTCAGTCGCAGGTCATGGGTCTTGCAACAGGATAATGACCCAAAACACAGCTAAAAACACCCAAGAATGGCTAAGAGTGAAACATTAGACTATTCTAAAGTGGCCTTCTATGAGCCCTGATCTAAATCCTATTGAACATCTGTGGAAGGAGCTGAAACATGCCGTCTGGAGAAGGCACCCTTCAAACCTGAGACAACTGGAGCAGTTTGCTCATGAGGAGTGGGCCCAAAATACCTGCTGAGAGGTGTAGAAGTCTCATTGACAGTTACAGAAATTGTTTGATTGTAGTGATTGCCTCAAAAAGTTGTGCAACAAAATATTAAGTTAAGGGTACCATCATTTTTGTCCAGGCCTGTTTCATGAGTTTGTTTTTTAAAATAATTCTGTTGAACCACAATTCAAAAGCATTGTCTGATTTTCATTGGTTAATTTTCATAGAATTTTTATTTATTACCACTTTTGTCAGATTCAAGTTATTTCTGTGACCATTGTGGCTTTTTCTTTCATTAACATAGGGATACCAACAATTTTGTCCATGTCTGTACATGTTCGACAGTAAACGATCATAGGGAATGCCAACTTTGACCTTTTGACCCCAAACTTGTAGTCAGAGGTTATGGTCTCAGATATGGCTGTTTCATCGTTTGGGGGGGGTTATATGGCTGTGTTGTGAGACATGTATATGTTGGACACTGCATATGTGATTTAACCTCACGATGAAGGAGAGCCAGCCCCCTGCGGTGCGGAGCCACAGAGCCTGGACCCCCTGCGGAGGACAGGGGACAGAAGACTTCCTGACCGCTGAGGCTCGAGAGGAGAGAAGGGGGAGTTATGTAAATAAAAGGTTAATGAATGTGAATAAAGAGATTTTGATATAGATGTGTGATTTCCCCTGCGAGGGAAATGGTTTGATGTGAGAATGTTTAAAAGGGAGAACTTTGGTGTGTTCACCCCCTTTGCTCGCTGCTCAGGAATGAGAGCAGACAGTGGAATGGTTGCTTGAAATAAACTGGAATTAAAGGCAATTCGGTTTCGTTATTCAAGCCTCCCCACATTGGTGACTGACGACGTTGAGAATGAACGAAGAAGTTCTCAGGGTCCCGGACTCACAGCGCTCAGGGCTGGCGAGCGCAGTGGCCGTTAAGCTGCCTGATTTCTGGCAGGATAACCCACGGTCGTGGTTTCTGCAAGCAGAGTCGCAGTTCGCGCTCGCAGGAGTAACGGTGGATGACACTAAGTTCCACCATGTCATCGCTAAACTGGACAACAGCACAGCTCGGTGCGTGCAGAGCTTGGTGGAGCAGCCACCCGCGACCGACAGGTACGGCAAGCTGAAATCCACCCTCATCAAGTTTTTCACCCCCTCGGCTGAAGTGAGGGCGAGGAGGATCCTGTCTTTGCTAGACCAAGGTGGACACAGGCCGAGCGCCCTGATGGAGGAGATGATACAGCTGAGAGGGTTGGACAACGATGATTTCATTTTTCAGTTCATCTTCCTCTCCAACCTCCCGGCACATGCGAGAAGCACGCTGGCCGGCAAAAAGTGTCACACCCTGGAGGAGTTCCGGGAGCTGGCCCAGGAAGCAGATGGGATCCTGGACGCCTGCGGCGGGCAAGCAACCACAGCGGCAACCCGAGACAGCGGGGAGCCAGAGGCGGCAGACCCAGACTGGCCGACGACGGCGGCAGCACGGCCGCGACGAGGTGGAGCCAATAGCCCGGCGGCAGAGGCGCGGACACGACACAGCGGAGGAGAAGATCTCTGCTTTTATCATCGGAGGTTCGCAGAGAAGGCACGCAGGTGTGTGCCGCCCTGCATCTTCAGGAGTTCAGGAAACGGCAAGACCGGGGGTCGCTAGCAGCTTCGACCCTCGGAGAACGCAGCAAGCTGCTCTACATCACGGATGCGCGCTCCGGACGAGAGTTCCTCATCGACACCGGAGCACAAGTGAGCTTCATCACCCCAACATACGCGGACCGGGTGGCTGGACCCCACGGTAGCGGAGCTACAGCGGCAAATGGCTCGAACATCAACACCTACGGGAGAAGGACCTTGCCTTTGTGCTTACATGGCCGCACATATGAATGGACTTTTGTAATAGCGGCGGTGAGTTTCAACATGTTGGGCGCGGATTTTTTGTGTTCACACAATCTGTTAGTTGATCTTGCTAATAGACGGCTGGTAAATGCACTCTCTTTTTACTCTCTCCCCTGTTCAGCTCGAGTGTCCCCGCCACCAGTACAGACCCACGTCGCTACAGCAGGTGGTAAGTTTCACACACTCCTCACCCAATTTCCAGCGCTCACTGTGCCCACTTTTTCGGCGACCGTCGTGAAGCACGGGGTGAAACACTTTATCCCCACGTCTGGTCCTCCCGTGTTTGCAAAAGCTCGGCGCTTGGATGCAGTTAAGTTCGCCATTGCGCGCGAGGAGTTCGCCAGCCTGGAGAAGCTGGGCATCGTTCGTAGGTCGAAGAGCCCGTGGGCTTCGCCGCTGCACATGGTACCGAAAGCCGATGGCTCCTGGAGACCGTGCGGGGATTACCGCAGGCTAAACAACGCTACGGCGCACGATCGTTATCCCATCCCGCACATTCAGGATTTTTCGGTGCACCTGGCGGGGGCGCGCATTTTTTCAAAGATTGATCTAGTTCGCGGCTATCACCAAGTCCCAGTCCAACCGGAGGACATTCCTAAAACAGCGGTAATAACCCCGTTCGGACTTTTCGAATTTTTACGCATGCCGTTTGGTCTCAAAGGGGCGGCGCAAACATTTCAGCGGATGATGGATGCCGTGTTACGCGATCTCCCTTTCGTGTTTGTGTACCTCGACGACATTTTGGTCGCGAGTACTTCAGAGGACGAACACGAAACGCACCTCACAGCAGTTTTTAGGAGGCTGGGAGAGCACGGCTTAATAGTTAACCCAGCCAAGTGCCAGTTCGGCGTCGAGAGGATCGATTTTTTGGGTCACTGCGTCTCCCCGGAGGGAGCGGTTCCGTTACCAGATAAAGTACGCGTGGTAGCGGATTTTCCCCTTCCACAAACGGTCAAATCACTACAGGAATTCTTGGGGATGGTGAATTTTTATAACCGATTCCTGCCCCACGCAGCTCAAATCATGCAACCGTTGTATGCCGCGCTCAAAAAACAAAAACCGACCCAGGCGGTCGAATGGTCCCCGGAGCGGGAGCGCGCGTTCACAGAGGTTAAAAAAGCCTTGGCTGACGCTGCGCTCCTGGCCCACCCAGACCCTGCAGCACGTATCGCGCTGACGACAGACGCTTCAGATTTAGCCATAGGGGCCGTTATTGAGCAACAGGTAGCCGGAGTTTGGCAGCCTTTGGCTTTCTTTAGCAAATCTTTAAGCGCGGCTGAACGAAAATACAGCGCGTTCGACAGAGAACTGTTGGCGCTGCATTTGGCTATTCGTCATTTCCAGTTCTGGCTGGAAGGACGGTGCTTCACCGCTTATGTGGACCACAAGCCGCTCACATACGCCATGGCCAAAATTTCAGATCCGTGGTCCGGCAGGCAGCAGAGGCAGCTGGCCGCAATCTCAGAATTTACTACTGACATTAGGCACGTCGCGGGCAAATTCAATGTAGTAGCGGATTGTCTCTCGCGCGCGTTCACGACTCCAACACGCGCAGAGGCAGAACGGGCCACCGTGACCGCGCCGCAGGAGAGCGGCACGGTGGCACGCGCAGCCCTGGTGCACGTGGGTATAGATTACGCAGCCATGGCAGCGGACCAGGGGGCGGACGCAGACGTGCGCGCGCTCCAGTCTGGACCAACAGGGTTGAGGCTGGAGAGCAAGTGTTTACAAACCGGTATGCCCCCCCTGATCTGCGACATGTCGACGGGGCGCCCGCGTCCGGTGGTTCCGGCCACGTGGCGCTGCCGTGTTTTTGACTCGGTTCACTCACTGGCGCACCCGGGGGTGCGCGCGTCGGTGAAACTAGTGGCGGAAAAGTTTGTTTGGCCGTGCCTGCGCAAGCACGTGAAGGAATGGGCAAAAACCTGCATTTCCTGTCAACGGGCCAAAATTCACAAGCACACAAGAGCCCCGTTAGAACCGTTCCGCATTCCGGCCAGAAGGTTCGACCATGTGCACGTCGACCTTGTGGGCCCCCTACCGGCATCACAGGGGTTCACGTATCTTTTGACAATGGTGGACCGCACCACACATTGGCCGGAAGTGGTCCCACTTACGACGACCACGGCCACGGAGGTGGCTCGCGTTTTTTTAACGGCTTGGGTGGCGCGCTTCGGCGTTCCGTCGGACATTACGTCCGATAGAGGACCGCAATTCATCTCTGAGCTGTGGTCAGCGATGGCCAACGGCTTAGGAGCCAAAATTCACCGCACTACGGCTTACCACCCTCAGGCCAATGGTTTATGCGAGCGTTTTCATAGGTCTTTGAAGGCAGCACTCAGAGCGTCGCTCACGGATGCAGATTGGGTAAATAAACTGCCATGGGTTTTATTAGGGTTGCGTTCTGCGCCTAAAGAGGACTTAGACGCCTCCCCAGCGGAGCTGGTATTCGCACAAACTCTGAGGCTGCCGGGCGAGTTTTTACCAGAGCCCCCAGAGCCCCCACCTCTCTCTGCTCTGGGACCGTTAGTCGGCACGGGAGCAGACACGCTCCCGGGTCCGGTTCATCACGCTTTTCCACGAGTTTTCGTCCCCAAGGCTTTGAAAAATGCCGACTTCGTTTTTGTCAGGCGCGAAGCCCTAAAAGCAACGCTCAAACCACCTTACGAAGGGCCATTTCGAGTGCTGGAGGCAGGTGATAAGCAATTTGTGCTAGATTTTGGAGACAGAAAAGAGACAGTCAGTATTGACAGACTAAAACCTGCTTTTGTCATGAAGGACGTGTCTGTACCGGTCGCAGTGGCGCCTCGACGAGGCAGGCCCCCGCAAAGGGCAAATAATCACTCTCTTCCTCAGTCAACAGAGCCGAAGCAGAAAAGCGCCGCAGGCAAGGCGGGACCAACTCACAGCAGATTCGGCAGACGGCTGAAGCCCAAGCGGCGCACAGACTGAATGTTGGTGTTGATTATTCAGTAGTGAGTAAGGTGCTATTAAATTTTAGGAATTAGTCTGTTCTTCATCGTTTGGGGGGGGTTATATGGCTGTGTTGTGAGACATGTATATGTTGGACACTGCATATGTGATTTAACCTCACGATGAAGGAGAGCCAGCCCCCTGCGGTGCGGAGCCACAGAGCCTGGACCCCCTGCGGAGGACAGGGGACAGAAGACTTCCTGACCGCTGAGGCTCGAGAGGAGAGAAGGGGGAGTTATGTAAATAAAAGGTTAATGAATGTGAATAAAGAGATTTTGATATAGATGTGTGATTTCCCCTGCGAGGGAAATGGTTTGATGTGAGAATGTTTAAAAGGGAGAACTTTGGTGTGTTCACCCCCTTTGTTCGCTGCTCAGGAATGAGAGCAGACAGTGGAATGGTTACTTGAAATAAACTGGAATTAAAGGCAATTCGGTTTCGTTATTCAAGCCTCCCCACATCAGATACCTTTTCCACCAAGCTGGTTCCGGTGCTTAAATGGAGCCAGAGCCTGACTTGGCACCAGTTCTTTGCTTTTTGTCCGCCTAAGCACTAACCCCAGGCTCTCAAAAGTGGTGCCAAGCTGGCTCCAACTCCTTGCTGGGCCAGAGCTGCGAACCACTTGACATTGATTATGTCCACTGCCGTGGGCAGGGTTAACTAACCAGCTGAAAAGTGCCTCAAAATACTACTAACTGCCATGTTGCATTTCGAATAGCAGAGCAAGCATGATTCCAAAACCAAGCGGAGTTGGAGCAAAGAGAAGACCCAGTATTTCCTGGCTCTATGGTCATCTGCTTAAGTACAAGATAAATTGGAGGGGGCCAGTCGGGCAAAGCCCATTTTTGAGCAAGTACAGCAATCCTAACAGCCATGGATGAGTCTCCAGCTCATCAGTTTCAAATGCTACAAATTCTGGTAAGTGTATAGTCTTTAAAACACTAAAAGTAAATGAATATATGTACAGTATATCCACATTTATTGATGTTTCCTCGCCATAAACTGTCTTACTTTGAAAATGCTCGTTTGAGAAAACTAGAACAAAAATCTTACCATCTTACAGAATACTTTTTGTCAAAGATATCCAGTGCAAAATACACTTTTTTTGTGGTATCAATATTGAGTACAAATGGATGCCTTGCAGCGTGTATATGGGAGATTTTTCACCCAAATGACGCTAGTAACATTGTCATTTTTACTATTTTGGTTATAATCAGACGTGTAAGCTTTGGTAATATTGATATTGAACAAAATTGCCTTATATGTCTGCACATTTCTTAATGGAAGGCTTAAGTTGTACACTGCACAAACTAAAACACTTTTTTTGTATTTACAGATTTATCACACCTGGATGATGAGGGAGAACCACCCAGACCCGTAGTTTGCTGCTCACCTTCACCAGCACCAAGCTTGTCTTCCTCCTGCTCTTCCTCCTCTTCTCATCAGACCAGATTAGGTAATGTATGTGTAACCCCTGGGTTATTGTTATAAGTGTACATATAACTTCCAAATAACCCTTGCATAATATTAAATACAATGCATTGTAATATTTTTTCAGATATCTACAGATGTAATACTATATTAGTATTATTATTTTTCATGTTCACAAACAGTGTAACGTTCTTGGTTTTTTTTTCCTAATATAGGCTTTACATATAGTGTTTTAGTCTTTTTCTCGAATTTTCTATAGAAGCTCATATTTACCAGTGCACGTAATTGGGCCATTCTTTAACTACCTCCTATTCGCTGCCTACTGATCAGTCAAGGACAATATTTGTGTTTTATTGTTGTGATTCAATTCAATTTAATTCAACTTTATTTATATAGCGCCATTTCACAACAACAGTCATCTCATAGCACTATCAACTGTAGGGGGAACCCCCACAGTTGCAGAAAGACCCCAGCAATCAGGCGATCCCCTGTGAGCAAGCACTTGGCGACGGTGGAGAGGAAAAACTCCCTTTTAACAGGAAGAAACCTCCAGCAGAACCAGGCTCAGGGAGGGGCAGTCATCTGCTGCGACTGGCTGGGGGGTGAGGGGACAGAGAAGAAGAAAAGAACAGACATGTAGAGAGCAAACAGCACGATGGGGACTCAATCTATGGGAGAGAACAAACAAATGTTAATGACCAGCAAAAAAAAAATATTTCATAGAGAGTGAGGAAAGGAGTTAGAGACCTAATATTTAATAAACCACATTTAATTTTTAAATTATGAGGAGGAACAGAGGCCAAATCATTCAATTTAGAGGCTTTATGTTTAATTTGAGTTTTACCAATATTTTGCTTTATCACTTTGGGATGCTTATACATTATATTTTTATTCACTTTGGAGGGAGCAGACAACGATTCTCTGATGGGGAAGACAGGGGCTAAGCTGAGGGGTGGCGGATGAAGAGGAGCTGCAGAGAGGCGTGTAAGACTGTGACTCTGCTTCCTGGTCCCAACTCTGAGTAGTCATGGTTTTGGAAATTTGGATAAAAAATTGGCTTTTGCTGTTGGAGGGCGGGGATTGTGTAGTGGTTTATGAGAGTGAACTTTTTTTTTTCTTCAGAGTTTGGTTTTGTGGTCGACTGGTGGTTGCTCCCAGAGTAAGCTGTGTCTATTGCTGTCCATGGACGCTGACCATTGGACTGGCTAACTTAGCTAAATCTGAGTTTTTCCAGGGATGGCAATTTTCCGCCGATCCGCGGATTTCCGCCGATTTTATCATCATGTCATAATTTTGTACCTTTACCTTGTTCTCAATAAAGTTTGAAAAAAAAAAAACAACCGGATGTACTCAAGCTACTGCTGTATTGTAAACAGCCCTGCGATTGGATAGTTGCAAATGATTGGACCAATCAAATGGCTCGTATGCTTTGTCAAAAATTCATTTCGGCTTGTTCTCAGGGATGTGATTTTTCCGGTAATTCACCGAATTCCGCTTTATTTGTATATGTACGTTAAGTACGTTAGCGGCTTATGGTCCACGACGCAGTTAAAGTGTGCCCTTTCAGCCAGAACCGGAAGTGGCGTACACCAGGTAGAGAGCCATTAACTCTTCGTCGAACACGCTGTATTTACGCTCACTGTCGTGCAAAGACCTGCTTAAAAAAAAGGTGAGCGGCTGCCAAGAACCGGCAACGCATTGCTCCACGACGGCCGTTATGCCCATATCCGAGACGTGGGTAATGAGCGCTGTTTTAACCTCAGAACGCCTGCTCCTGTTCAGGAGTCCAGTCGATTCTGTCCGCCGGTTTCCGTTTGAGTGCAGCGTACAAGGCTGTATGAGCTGGGCTGCGCGAGGGAGGAAAATGAGCTGCTCAAGACTCAATGGAGATTGAAACTGGTGATCTGAAATGAATGCTTAAATTATAAAAAGTAATGGTATGTTGGAATTTTATTTCTATTATGGAATAGATAAAATTAACTGATTTTGATTTGATCAAGTGTTAAAGCATGTGATGGATAATGCTTGTTGGAATATTTACCTCTGCCAAGGAGGTTATGTTTTCATCGGCGTTGGTTTGTCTGTCTGTTTGTTAGCAAGGAAAAGTTATGGACGGATTTTCATGAAATTTTCAGGAAAGGTGTGCAATGGCACGGGGAACAGATGATTAGATTTTGGTGATGATCTGAGAGTGCATACCTCCATCAAGGGCTTTTTTGTATTTGTGCAGCAGGATTACACAAAAACTACTGGATGGATTTGGATAAAATTTTCACCAGAGGTGGTTCTTGGGCTAGAGAGGAACCCATTATATTTTGGTGATGATCTGAGAATCCATACCTCAGCCAAGGCGCTTATCTTCTCACAGTGTGTTAGCAACAATACTCCAAAACTGATGGACAGACTTTGATGCAATTTTCACCACAAGTGGCTATAGGCCTACACACAAACCCATTACATTTTGGAGTTGATCCATGACAAACAGAAGGAGCCTTGGCGGAGGGATGCGCTCTGAGTGCTTTTCTAGTTTAGGAATGCTATCTTCTTGGAACATAAGTCAATATTATACAGTAATAAGTGGCATTCAGCTGTTTGTTTTATGTCATGTAAGCACAGTTCTGGTACTTAAAAATCATAAAAACCCAGGAGCTTCGGGGAGCGAAGTGACAGTAAAGGTGAAAATTGGCTCAAAGTTCAATGAGGTAACAGAAACACTCGGACAGTTTCTGAAGAAACCAGAAAAGGAGATGAAGTTCAAAGTTCAGAGACTGACACAGCTTGCTGCCAAAAGGAAGAAAGTTTCACATTAGAAGTGACTTGGTGACCAGAGTAAATAGTGTAATAAACTCTTATAGAACTGTTAAATATGTTGGACTAAAGACAGTGAGACAACATTGAAGAAAAAGTAAGTTAACGTTTCATTAAATTTAATGATTTATCTAAGTCTAGTATTTCATTTTTTTAATCATTTTTTTCAGTCTAAATTACTTGTATTTTACTGAAAACCTCCCAGCTTCAGGGGGGCTGTGCCCCCCCGGCCCCCCCATAAGTCAATCGACCAAATTAGATTTCAGCTGAAATCAGAATTTCCTGTTGCCATCCCTGGTTTTTCTGAACTTACAGGTTTTTTCTTCAGTAGCAGTCGATTGGTGGTCGCTCCCAGAGTGAGCTGTGTTTCTTGCTGCCCGTGGACGCCGACCGTTGGACCCGATAAACTAGCTAGCTGAGTTTTTTCCCTGGACCTAACATTTTTGGGATTTTTTCAGTATGTGGTTGGCTAGCGGCTGTTCCCGGAGAAGGTTGTGTCTATTGCTGCCCATGGACGCTGCCCGTTGGACCTGCTAACCTAGCTAACTGTGAGTTTTCTCTGAACTTAAAGGTTTTTTCCTTAGTAGTTGGCTAGCGGCCGCTCCCGGAGTAAACTGTGTCTATTGCTGCCCGTGGACGTCAACCGTTAGGCCTGCTGAGCTAACTAAAGCTGTTTTCCCAGAGCTTTGGTTTTACCGCAGAGATTCTTTTGGCTGCTGTTTAGAGCGCCTGGTTAAGGAGGGCTGCTCGTCTGTGCCCTCTGCTTTAACTGTTCAGTGGGTGCCGTGTTCCCACCGAACCAACGTCCCGCTGGAGTAGTGGCCAGGTTTTTTTTGGGGGGGGGGGGGGGGGTTGGCCAAATTCCCCGCAATGGAGGATCTCCGCCAACGCTGAGGACAGCGCTGGATTTTTCCCTGACTACTTGACCCGCTGAGGACATCGCTGGATGCTTTCTCTTTTTTTTCTTTTCTCTCCGTCTTTCTTTCTCTCATTGAGGACGTCACTGGATTTTTCCCTGAGCCACTTGTCATTTTGCGCCATGTTCTTCATCCCCTGAGACTGCTCTCTGCTATCCGCCCTTACAGAAGGTAACTCTGGTATGGGTAAGTACCCTGCTTCACTCTACATGGTTCTTAATGGTGGCCACTGTGGGGAGCCTTGAATAACGAAACTGAATTGCATTTAATTCAAGTTTATTTCAAGCAACCATTCCCACAGTCTGCTCTCATTCTTGAGCAGCGAACAAAGAGGAGGAAACACACCAAAGTCCTCACCTTTAAACATTCTCACATAAAGGAATCTCCCTCACAAGGGAGGTCACACATCTCCATCATAATCCCTTTATTCACATTCATAATCCCTTTATTTACATTACTCCCCCCTCTCTCCTCTCGAGCCTCAGCGGTCAGGGAGTCTTCTGTCCACACCTATGTCTTATCTCGCTGTCCTCCGCAGGGGTCTTAGACTCTGCGTCTCCTTCATCGTGAGGTTAGATCACATATGCATATGTCCAACATGTACATGCACAACTACACAGCCATATAACCCCCCCCCCCCCAAACGATGAAGAACGGACTATTCCCTAAAATTCAATAACATCTTACTGACTACTGTATAATCAACATCAACATTCAGTCTGTGCGCCGCCTGGGCTTCAACCGTCTGCCGAATCTGCTGTGAGTTGGCCCCGCCTTGCCTGCGGCGCCTTTCTGCTCCGGCTCTGTTGACTGAGGAAGAGAGTGATTATTTGCCCCCTGCGGGGGCCTGCCTCATCGAGGCGCCCTTGCGACCGGTACAGACCCGTCCTTCATAACAAAAGCAGGTTTTAGTCTGTCAATACTGACTGTCTCTTTTCTGTCTCCAAAATCTAGCACAAATTGCTTATCACCTGCCTCCAGCACTCGAAATGGCCCTTCGTAAGGTGTTTTGAGTGTTGCTTTTAGGGCTTCGCGCCTGACAAAAACAAACTCGGCATTTTTCAAAGCCTTGGGGACGAAAACTCGTGGAAAAGCGTGATGAACAGGACCCGGAAGCGTGTCTGCTCCCGTGCCAACTAACGGTCCCAGAGCCGGGAGAGGTGGGGGCTCTGGGTGCTCTGGTAAAAACTCGCCTGGCAGCCTAAGAGGTTGTGCGAATACCAGCTCCGCTGGGGAGGCGTCTAAGTCCTCTTTGGGCGCAGAACACAACCCTAATAAAACCCATGGTAGTTTATTTACCCAATCTGCATCCGTGAGCGACGCTCTGAGTGCTGCCTTCAAAGACCTATGAAAACGCTCACATAAACCATAAGCCTGATGGTGGTAAGCCGTAGTGCGGTGAATTTTGGCTCCCAAGCCGTTGGCCATCGCTGACCACAGCTCAGAGACGAATTGAGGTCCTCTATCGGACGTGATGTCTAACGGAACCCCGAAGTGCGCCACCCAAGCCATTAAAAAAACGCGAGCCACCTCCGCGGCCGTCGCCAGCGGGACCACTTCCGGCCAACGTGTGGTTCGGTCCACCATTGTCAAAAGATGCGTGAACCCCTGTGATGCCGGTAGGGGGCCCACGACGTCGACGTGCACGTGGTCGAACCTTCTGGCTGGAATGCGAAACGGTCCTAACGGGGCTCTTGTGTGCTTGTGAATTTTGGCCCGTTGACAGGAAATGCAGGTTTTTGCCCATTCCTTCACGGGCTTGCGCAGGCACGGCCAAACAAACTTTTCTGCTACCATTTTCACCGACGCACGCACCCCTGGGTGCGCCAGTGAGTGGACCGAGTTAAAAACACAGCGGCGCCACGCGGCTGGAACCACCGGACGCGGGCGCCCCGTCGACACATCGCAGATCGGGGGGGCATACCGGTTTGTAAACACTTGCTCTCCAGCCTTAACCCTGTTGGTCCAGACTGGAGCGCGCGCACATCTGCGTCCGCCCCCTGGTCCGCTGCCATGGCTGCGCAATCTATACCCACGTGCACCGGGGCTGCGCGCGTCACGGTGGCCCGTTCTGCCTCTGCGCGTGGTGGAGTCGTGACCGCGCGCGAGAGACAATCTGCTACTACATTGAATTTGCCCGCAACGTGCCTAATGTCAGTGGTAAATTCCGAGATCGCGGCCAGCTGCCTCTGCTGCCTGCCTGACCACGGGTCTGAAATTTTGGCCATGGCGTATGTGAGCGGCTTGTGGTCCACATAAGCGGTGAAGCACCGTCCTTCCAGCCAGAACTGGAAATGACGAATAGCCAAATAAAGCGCCAACAGTTCTCTGTCGAACGTGCTGTATTTTCGCTCAGCCGCGCTTAAGGATTTGCTAAAGAAAGCCAACGGCTGCCAAACTCCGGCGACCTGTTGCTCAATAACGGCCCCTATGGCTAAATCTGAAGTGTCTGTCGTCAGCGCGATACGTGCTGCTGGGTCTGGGTGGGCCAGGAGCGCGGCGTCAGCCAAGGCTTTTTTTACCTCTGAACGCGCGCTCCCGCTCCGGGGACCATTCGACCGCGGCATATAACGGTTGCATGATTTGAGCTGCGTGGGGCAGGAATTGGTTATAAAAATTCACCATCCCCAAGAATTCCTGCAGTGATTTGACCGTTTGTGGCCGGGGAAAATCCGCTACCGCGCGTACTTTATCTGGTAATGGAACCGCTCCCTCTGGGGAGACGCGGTGACCCAAAAAAATCGATCTGCTCGACGCCAAACTGGCACTTGGTTGGGTTAATTATTAAGCCGTGCTCTCCCAGCCTCCTAAAAACTGCTGTGAGGTGCGTTTCGTGTTCGTCCTCTGAAGTACTCGTGACCAAAATGTCGTCGAGGTACACAAACACGAAAGGGAGATCGCGTAACACGGCATCCATCATCCGCTGAAACGTTTGCGCCGCCCCTTTGAGACCAAACGGCATGCGTAAAAATTCGAAAAGTCCGAACGGGGTTATTACCACTGTTTTAGGAATGTCCTCCGGTTGGACTGGGACTTGGTGATAGCCGCGAACCAGATCAATCTTTGAAAAAATGCGCCCCCCCGCCAGGTGCACCGAAAAGTCCTGAATGTACGGGATGGGATAACGATCGTGCACCGTAGCATTGTTTAGCCTGCGGTAATCGCCACACGGTCTCCAGGAGCCATCGGCTTTCGGGACCATGTGCAGCGGCGAAGCCCATGGGCTTTCTGACCTACGAACGATGCCCAGCCTCTCTAGGCTGGCGAACTCCTCGCGCGCAATGGGGAGCTTAACTGCATCCAAGCGCCGAGCCTTTGCAAACACGGGAGGGCCAGATGTAGGGATAAAATGCTCCACCCCGTGTTTCGCGACTGTCGCTGGAAAAGTGGGCACAGTGAGCGCTGGAAATTGGGTGAGGAGTGTGTGAAACTTACCACCTGCTGTAGCGACGTGGGTCTGTACTGGTGGCGGGGACACTCGAGCTGCACAGGGGAGAGAGTAAAAAGAGAGTGCATTTACCAGCCGTCTATTAGCAAGATCAACTAACAGATTGTGTGAGCACAAAAAATCCGCGCCCAACATGTTGAAACTCACTGCCGCTATTAATTCAATTCAATTCAATTCAACTTTATTTATATAGCGCCATTTCACAACAACAGTCATCTCATAGCACTATCAACTGTAGGGAGGACCCCCACAGTTGCAGAAACTGCAACTGTGGGGGAGTTGCAGAAAGACCCCAGCAATCAGGCGATCCCCTGTGAGCAAGCACTTGGCGACGGTGGAGAGGAAAAACTCCCTTTTAACAGGAAGAAACCTCCAGCAGAACCAGGCTCAGGGAGGGGCAGTCATCTGCTGCGACTGGCTGGGGGGTGAGGGGATAGAGAAGAAGAAAAGAACAGACATGTAGAGAGCAAACAGCACGATGGGGACTCAATCTATGGGAGAGAACAAACAAATGTTAATGACCAGCAAAAAAAAAATATTTCATAGAGAGTGAGGAAAGGAGTGAGGCCCAGTGCATTACTGGAGGTCCCCCGGCTGACTAAACCTATTAGCAGCATAACTAAGGGAGGGTTCAGAAAACACATGATCCCTCCCTAATTGTAGGCTATATCAAAAAGGTAGGTTTTCGCCCTATTCTTAAAAACAGAGATCGAGTCTGACTCCCGAATCCAGATTGGCAGCTGATTCCACAGGAGAGGAGCTTGATAACTGAAGGCTCTGCCTCCCATTGTACTTTTGGAGATTCTAGGTATTACAAGTAAACCTGCATTTTGGGAGCGTAGTGCTCTGTTAGGATGATACAGTAGTATCAGATCTTTTAAATAAAAAGGAGCCTGATTGTTTAGAGCTTTGTAAGTAAGAAGAAGGATTTTAAACTTAATTCTAAACTCTATGGGAAGCCAATGAAGGGAGGCCAGAACCGGAGAGATATGATCTCTCTTTCTAGTACCTGTTAAAACTCTTGCTGCAGCATTTTGGATCAGCTGAAGACTTTTTAAAGATGTTTTAGGACAACCTGATAATAAAGAATTACAATAATCTAATCTCGAGCTAACAAAAACGTGGATCAGCTTCTCAGCATCACTCTGAGACAAGATGCTCCTAATCTTGGCAATATTACGCAAATGATAGAAGGCAGTCTTAGAAACAAATTTAATATGTGAATTGAAGGAGAAATCCTGATCAAAAATAACTCCAAGGTTCCTCACAGAGCTATTAAGAGAAAGAGTAACTGCATCCAAACTGAAAGTTTGATTTGGAAAGGAATTTCTAAGGTTTTTTGGACCAACAAGAATGACTTCAGTCTTATCTGAATTTAATAGCAGGAAATTACAAGTCATCCAAACTTTGATTTCCTTAAGACAGGCTTCTAACTTGGCTAATTGATTAGTATCATCTGGCTTCATTGACAGGTATAATTGTGTGTCATCTGCATAACAGTGAAAATGTATACAGTGCTTTCTAATAATGTTGCCTAACGGAAGCATATATAAACTAAAAAGAGTAGGGCCAAGCACAGA
Source organism: Pholidichthys leucotaenia (assembly GCA_020510985.1). Taxonomy (NCBI): domain Eukaryota; kingdom Metazoa; phylum Chordata; class Actinopteri; order Cichliformes; family Pholidichthyidae; genus Pholidichthys; species Pholidichthys leucotaenia. The sequence continues at coordinate 129,258,281 of CM035838.1, read as the reverse complement.
TCCCTGTGGAACTCCATGACTAAGCTTTGAGCTGAGAGAAAACTCATCATTTACATGAACAAACTGGAACCTATCAGATAAATATTACAAAAGTCCATTCATATGTGCGGCCATGTAAGCATAAAGGCAAGGTCCTTTTCCCGTAGGTGTTGATGCTCGAGCCATTCGCCGCCGTAGCTCCGCTACCGCGGGGTCCAGCCACCCGGTCCGCGTATGTTGGGGTGATGAAGCTCACTTGGGCTCCGGTGTCTATGAGGAACTCTCGTCCGGAGCTCGTATCCGTGATGTAGAGCAGCTTGTTGCCTTCTCCGAGAGTCGAAGCTGCCAGCGACCCCCGGTCTTACCGTTTCCCGAACTCTTGAAGTTGCAGGGCGGCACGCACCTGCGTGCCCCATCAGCGAACCTCCGATGGTAAAAGCAGAGATCCTCTCCTCCGCTGTGTCGGGGCCGCGCCTCTGCCACCGGACCATTGGCTCCACCTCGTCGCGGCCGTGCTGCCGCTGTCGTTGGCCAGCCTGGGTCTGCCGCCTCTGGCTCCCCGCTGTCTTGGGTCGCCGCTGTGGTTGCCTGCCCGCCGCAGGCGTCCAGAATCCCATCTGCTTCCTGGGCCAGCTCCCGGAACTCCTCCAGGGCGTGACACTTCTTGCCAGCCAGTGTGCTTCTCGCATGCATCGGGAGGTTGGAGAGAAAGATGAACTGGAAGAGGAAATCATCGTTGTCCGACCCTCTCAGCTGTATCATATCCTCCATCAGGGCGCTCGGCCTGTGTCCTCCTTGGTCTAGCAAAGACAGGATCCTCCTCGCCCTCACTTCGGCCGAGGGGGTGAAAAACTTAATGAGGGTGGATTTCAGCTTGTCGTACCTGCCGGTCGCGGGTGGCTGCCCCACCAAGCTCTGCACGCACCGAGCTGTGCCGTTATCCAGTTTAGCGATGACATGGTGGAACTTAGTGTCATCCACCGTTACTCCTGCGAGCGCGAACTGTGACTCCGCTTGCAGGAACCACGACCGTGGGTTATCCTGCCAGAAATCAGGCAACTTGACGGCCACTGCGCTCGCCAGCTCTGAACTCTGTGAGTCCGGGACCCTGAGACCTTCTCCAGTCATTCTCAATGTCGTCGGTCACCAATTGTGGGGAGCCTTGAATAACGAAACTGAATTTCATTTAATTCGTTTATTTCAAGCAACCATTCCCACAGTCTGCTCTCATTCTTGAGCAGCGAACAAAGAGGAGGAAACACACCAAAGTCCTCACCTTTAAACATTCTCACATAAAGGAATCTCCCTCGCAGGGGAGGTCACACATCTCCATCATAATCCCTTTATTCACATTCATAATCCCTTTATTTACATTACTCCCCCTTCTCTCCTCTCGAGCCTCAGAGGTCAGGGAGTCTTCTGTCCACACCTATGTCTTCTCTCGCTGTCCTCCGCAGGGGTCTCCTTCATCGTGAGGTTAGATCACATATGCATATGTCCAACATGTACATGCACAACTACACAGCCATAGCCACCATTTAGTATTAGCCGTTGGAGTGGCGTTTTAATATTAGGACAGGCCTGCAACGTCAGAGACCTTTTTATTATCACTCGATACCGAGTAGGGACCTTTATAGACCTACAAATTAATAGGATATGCCGGCTTAGATTTATTAAGAATTCTGTTTGTTTGTGAATCCTCATTTGTGATTTATTGCCTTTTTCCCCCTTTGAGTGTGTGTTCTTTTTTCCTTTTTTTTTTGTTTTCTTTCTTTCTAAGTGCACGTTGCTTACCCAACAGTTATTTAATGGTTTTGTGTTATACAGTGGGGCAAAAAAGTATTTAGTCAGCCACCAATTGTGCAAGTTCTCCCACTTAAAAGATGAGAGAGGTCTCCAATTTTCATCATAGGTATACCTCAACTATGAGAGACAAAATGAGAAAAAAAAATCCAGAAAATCACATTGAAGGATTTTTAATGAATTAATTGGTAAATTCCTCCGTAAAATAAGTATTTGGTCACCTACAAACAAGCAAGATTTTTGGCTCTCACAGACCTGTAACTTCTTCTTTGAGAGGCTCCTCTGTCCTCCACTCGTTACCTGTATTAATGGCACCTGTTTGAACTCGTTATCAGTATAAAGGACACCTGTCCACAACCTCAAACAGTCAGACTCCAAACTCCACTATGGCCAAGACCAAAGAGCTGTCAAAGGACACCAGAAACAAAACTGTAGACCTGCACCAGGCTGGGAAGACTGAATCTGCAATAGGTAAGCAGCTTGGTGTGAAGAAATCAACTGTGGGAGCAATTATTAGAAAATGGAAGACATACAAGACCACTGATAATCTCCCTCGATCTGGGGCTCCACGCAAGATCTCACCCCGTGAGGTCAAAATGATCACGAGAACGGTGAGCAAAAATCCCAGAACCACACGGGGGGACCTAGTGAATGACCTGCAGAGAGCTGGAATCAAAGTAACAAAGGCTACATCAGTAACACACTACGCTGCCAGGGACTCAAATCCTGCAGTGCCAGACGTGTCCCCCTGCTTAAGCCAGTACATGTCCAGGCCCGTCTGAAGTTTGCTAGAGAGCAGTTGGATGATCCAGAAGAGGATTGGGAGAATGTCATATGGTCAGATGAAACCAAAATAGAACTTTTTGATGAAAACTCAACTTGTCGTGTTTGGAGGAGAAAGAACACCATACCTACTGTGAAGCATGGGGGTGAAAACATCATACTATGGGGCTATTTTTCTGCAAAGGGACCAGGACGATTGATTCGTGTAAAGGAAAGAATGAATGGGGCCATGTATCGTGAGATTTTGAGTGAAAACGTCCTTCCATCAGCAAGGGCATTGAAGATGAAACGTGGCTGGGTCTTTCAGCATGACAATGATCCCAAACATACCGCCCGGGCAACGAAGGAGTGGCTTCGTAAGAAGCATTTCAAGGTCCTGGAGTGGCCTAGCCAGTCTCCAGATCTCAACCACATAGAAAATCTTTGGAGGGAGTTTAAAGTCCGTGATGCCCAGCGACAGCCCCAAAACATCACTGCTCTAGAGGAGATCTGCATGAAGGAATGGGCCAAAATACCAGCAACAGTGTGTGAAAACCTTGTGAAGACTTACAGAAAACGTTTGACCTCTGTCATTGCCAACAAAGGGTATATAACAAAGTACTGCGTTGAACTTTTGGGATTGACCAAATACTTATTTTACAGTGGAATTTACCAATTAATTCAATAAAAATCCTTCAGTGTGATTTTCTGGATTTTTGTTTCCTCATTTTGTCTCTCATAGTTGAGGTATACCTATGATGAAAATTGGAGACCCCTCTCATCTTTTAAGTGGGCGAACTTGCACAATTGGTGGCTGACTAAATACTTTTTTGCCCCACTGTATGTTTGAAACTGTTTCCATTGCCTTGGTTCCTTCTGCTGACCAGTGGGCAAATAAATTCTGGCTTTTTTGAAATATATCAAATTGTTTGCTTATTTTAAGGAAGGTTTACACCATACACCCTACAGTTTTAAAGCTATCCTACACCCTTTCCACACCCAACCTGATCTTGATTAATGTAACCCTTCACACACACTGCTTATTTTGTAGGCTAGATATTTGTATTTACACTGGTTTAGTTGGCCTAGTCTAGAAGTTAGAGTGTAAGTACACGAACTTGGGCGCTGTTCGTAGCGGTAAAGTGGAACAGGCGTTACATAAAAAATGGAGGCACCGCTGGGATCTACTGTGTGATTGGTGCTACAATCAAGACCAGAAGTGTAATTAAAAGCAAGTTATCAAAATGGCTAACCTTACCTGTCCACTGTCATTATTTGAGCTCCTAACCTGGTGCTGTGAAGAAAATGTTAATCCAGCCCATGCAATTGTTGTGAGTAGTGTGCCAAGCGACACAAATATTGCTGATATTGAAGAGGTGGTTGAGACTGTTAAAGCTTTTGGCAAAGTCAGAGTCAGAGCTCAAAAGTCCAGCCCACAAGTTAAAGGCGACATGATGCTGTGTGAAACCCGCAACAAAGTCGAACCAAGCCAAGCTCCACCTGAAATACTCCCACCTTCTGTTGAGTCACCGTGGAAGCTAACCCTGATTGTTGAAAATACTGACAACAGACCTGACAAGTTTTCTATTAAGCTACTGAGTCTACTTGCTAGTGAAGGCAAAACCCTTGCAGATATTGAACCGCTACTCACTCAAGCTAAAACTGTCAGATCAGAGAACACTTCATCCATTATACGTGCTGTTGGAGACCTGCTGGAGAAAGTAAGGCCCCCTCAAGAGAACAATGCCTTCCGCCGCCTGTGTGTCTTTTCTGGCATTAGCCCGACACCTGCTGGTGAAGAGACCCTTGACACCTGGCTAGAACAGGCACAGCTGATGTTGGATGAATGTGACTGCTCATCAAAAGAAAAGAGAAAATGGATTGTGGAAAGTTTAAAGGGGCCAGTGCTCGAGATAATCCAAGCCATCCGCTGCAATGATCCCGACGCAACCCCTGAAGCCTACTTTGCTGCCATTGAAAATGTGTTCAGTATTTCAGAGTCAGGTGAAGATCTGTATTTCAAGTTCCGCTCCATGCAACAACAACCAAATGAAAGACTTTCCGATTTTGTGCAAAGATTGGAGAACGTGCTCACCAAAGCTGTTCAAAAAGGTGGCCTTTCCCTTTTCCTAAGAGATCGAGCACGTGTGGAACAGTTGCTGAGAGGAGCAGTTGAGTCTGACATTATGTTGCTGCATCTACGCCTCAAAGAAAGACTCAACAACCCCCCTTCATTCATGACTCAAGTGAAATAAGGGCTGAAGAGGATCAGAAAATGACAAGACAATATACAAGTACAAGTGTGAGACAACTTAGTGTTGCGGACACAAAGACAGAAAACATGGAAGTTGACAATCTCAAACTCCAGATCCAAGAGCTCCAATTAACTGTCAAAAGCAAAGACTCACGACCACAGACTCCAAGAGCCCTTGCAACTCCTGCTGCCCACTCAGATCCTGACATCCATGCCCTCAAAGAACAAGTCTGCAGCCTAAAACACCAATTCAGTCAGAGACCAGTCGTCCAAAGTCCCTGCCGCTCAAGTGAGACCGAAAAGAAACTCTTTCCAAAAGCCAAACACTCAAGCCCGAGCCAAAGACCCCACAAAGTTCACCAAAGTTCTGAGGTGTTCTGTTATCGCTGTGGTGAAGACTGACACATCGCCACAAACTGTGCCAGTCCTGAAAATTCTGCCAAAGTCATCCGCAAGCTCATCCACTCCATGCAAAAGCTTCAAAACAGTCAAAAAGAGGCCACAGCAAGCTCCTCCAATCCAAGAAGAAAAGGTGGCCAAGTCACTCTTAGCAAAATTGTTCCTCCTGAGTCCAGCCACATTCCAGCCGGCTTAATCGGAGCACCCACAGTTGGCCACATCATCATTGAGGGAAAGTCTTGTGATGCTCTAATGGACAGTGGCTCTACAGTTTCCATCATATTTGAAGAGTGGTACACCAAACACCTGTCTCTCCTGCCATTGCACCCCATCTCCAGTCTTGACCTATGGAGCCTTGGCCAGAACAGCTATCCTTACAAAGACTTCATCACTGCTCAGATTCAGTTTCCTGACAATGACTCACAGTGTGAGCACTGTACCGTTTTGGCCCTCGTCTGCCCAGAACCTAATGGCCCAGAGCAGCAACCTATCATCATTGGCACCAACGCCTGCTCTTTCAATCACAAGCCACCGCCAAAAAGCCACTTCAAGAATGACAAAGCACAGTCTACATGAATCCGTATTCAGTCCTCTTCCCCAGCCAAGTTGATGCTGAACAACCAAGAAGTTGTGGCGAAAGTGAAATGGGCAGGGCCTGGTCCACTAACTATTCCTCCTGGTACTGAACTCTCCGCTGTTTATAAAGTATCAAGTTCAGAGTCAATTAATGACAGCATTCTCATGATCGAGGATCCTCCCACCGGTTCTCTCCCTGCTGGTGTGCTCATGTCCCCTTGTGTCCTCCTGTCCACTGAAATGGACATGAACAGATTTGCTCTGTTTCTAAAAAATAAGTCTATGAAGTCCAAGTCTATTCCCAAAGGCACTGTCTTCACTCATGTCTACAAAACTGATATAGTCACCCAAGTCCGGCCCAGCCAAGTGCCGTCTCAAACGCTTGACCCGGCCCTCTTCAGTTTTGGCGACTCTCCCATTCCTAAACAATGGAAAATAAGACTGTCACAGAAATTGGCAGAGCGCCGAGAAGTATTCTTACTATCAGAATGGGATGTTGGACTAGCAAACGGGGTGGAGCATAACATCAGGCTCAAAGATCCAAGACCCTTCAGACAGAGAGTCAGGTGGTTGACCCCCACTGATATCGATGATGTCCGCTGTCACTTACAAGAATTGCTGGCTGCAGGCATCATCAAAGAGTCTTGCTCGCCCTACGCCTCGCCAGTCGTCATCGCAAGAAAGAAAATGGCAAAGTACGAATGTGCATTGATTATTACATGCTTTGGCCTACCTCACTGGAAGTCGATGGTTCTCTGTGCTCGACCTTCGCAGTGGCTATTACCAAATCGTCATGTGCGAAGAAGATAAAGAAAAGACTGCTTTTATTTGCCCTCTGGGGTTTTACCAGTTCAAATGCATGCCCCAAGGCACCACAGTGGCCCCAGCCACGTTTCAAAGGCTAATGGAGAAGGCCGTGGGAGACATGAGCCTGCTGCAATGTCTCGTATACCTCGATGATCTTATTGTGTTTGGTTGCACTTTAGAGGAGCACTAAAAGCGCCTTCTGAAAGTCCTCGACCGTCTGGCAGAGCAAGGTTTGAAACTATCCATCGATAAGTGCCAGTTTTGTCAGCCCCAAGTCAAGTATGTTGGCCATGTTGTTTCCGCTGCAGGCATCGCCACAGATCCAGACAAGATAAAGGCTGCAGCTCAGTGGAAAGCCCCCACCAACCTCAGGTTGCTCCAGTCCTTCCTTGGTTTCTGTGGTTATTGCAGAAAGTTCATCACCAACTACTCAGCCATCGTCTGACCTCTCACTGACCTAACAAAGGGGCACCCGCCAACACAAAAGAAAAGAAAGAACGCAAAAGACCCTGACATGTCCTATTACTGTCCCTCTGAGCCCTTTGGAGAGCGCTGGACTCTCGAGTGCACTGAAGCCTTTCATAAAATCATTCAATGCCTCACTCATGCTCCAGTCTTGGCATTTGCTGACCCTACCAAGCCGTACGTCCTTCACGTAGATGCCAGTCTGGATGGGCTCGGAGCAGTCCTTAGCCAAGAATACTCAAATGGCCTTCATCCTGTTGCATTCGCCAGTCGAAAGTTGAGCCAGTCCGAGAAGAACTATCCTGTCCACCAACTAGAATTCCTGGCATTAAAATGGGCGGTAGTCAATAAGTTTCATGATTACCTCTACGGGGCTTGCTTCACTGTGAGGACAGACAATAACCCCCTCACTTACGTCCTGACCACTGCCAAGCTGAACGCCACAGGCCATAGGTGGTTAGCTGCCCTCACAACCTATGACTTCGACATTCAGTACAAGCCAGGCAGAGAAAATGTGGACGTGGACTGGTTATCAAGAAATGCCATTGACGACAACGAGGGATAGAGAAACATCCCGCCCTCTGATGTCAAAGCCCTTTGTCATCCAGTCAGTGCAACTCAGTCCCCCGAGTTTCCAAGCCGACTCAATGACCAATTAGGGCCTTCTCCAAGTGCTGTTCCTGAAGTTTATGCCTGTTTCACTCAACTTCAACTGAGCCCCCTTGAGAGACTAAGCAAACATGACCTAAGCAAAGCCCAAGATCTCGACCCTGTCATCAGTGTGGCCAAGAAAGCTGTGCAAGATGGGTCCTGGCCCTTGCAAGCCAACAGCCATCCAGACCTTGTGCTCCTTCAAAGAGAAAGCCCGAAGCTCCTCATTAAAGATGGGCTGTTGCACAGAAAGATTACCAAACCATCTGACCACACCACCTTGCAACTTGTCCTTCCAAGTCACTACCGGCAACAGGTACTTAAAGTCTTGCATGACGAGTCCGGACATCTTGGGGTCGAACGAACTGTTGAGCTGGTGAGAGACCGGTTTTACTGGCCCAAGATGTTCCCCAACATTGCTGACTACATTAAGAACTGTGGACGCTGTATTGCCCGCAAGACTCTGCCACATCGGGCGGCACCTCTGAACCACATCACAAGTACAGGACCCTTTGACCTTGTCTGTGTAGACTTCTTATCTATCGAGCCAGACTCCAAAGGGATGACCAACATCCTCATAGTTACTGATCATTTCACCCGTTACACCCAGGCCTATGGCACCAAACATCAAAGGGCCTCAGCAGTAGCGGAAGTCCTGGTTGAAAAGTTCTTTGTACACTATGGCCTGCCGGCAAGAATCCACTCCGATCAAGGGTGTGATTTTGAGAGCCGCCTCATCAAAGAGCTCCTTCAGATGTTGGGCATAAAGAAATCAAGAATGACTCCCTATCACCCCCAAGGTGAAACACAGCCAGAGGGTTTCAATCGCACACTCTTAACCATGCTGGTGTAGGAATATGTGATTAATAATTATGATCAGGTATAAAATTTATTTAATTTGTATTAATGTATTGGGCCCTGAGATGAACTCTGGGTCCATACACACAGAAAAAGTTAATAAACACTCGTAAAGGGGCACCAGCTCCTCTTTAGGGAGCAATTTAATCTTTAATTTTACTTTATACCTGTTTAATCACTCAATAAATTAATTAATAATCAGTCTCAAAATTTTAGTGAATTCGATACTGGGGGCTTTGAAACCAGACTCAGAATGAAATGAATTCCCAACAACTTCTCTCATTTTCACGTATTTATTAAATGAAATGATGATTAAAGGACATTGCAATGATTTGCATTAATCATTAAATTATACTTGTAAATGATAGAGTAACAATGTGAACATCTGCAGAACCAGGGTGAAAATGTAAGCTGAATTTAGATCAGTTTGAAGTTAACAGATTATGGAAAACATAACGCAAATTTATGGGGAAAATTAACTAATTCTATGGAAAATTCTGGATTACGCTCAAGAAAATGAAAATGGGATTTTAAGGAAAAGAAGAGTTATGTTAATTGCTCTTTAATTTTGCATCTGATCAGATACTGAATTATTCTCAAATCTCAGACATTTTATTCAGCAGATGAACAAGAATGCAGCTCACATGACTCCTTGTGTGGTGGTCCCTTTCTGCGGCTTCCTCAGCTGAAGATTTCGTGGATTTTAGGGGAAATATCTGCCCACAGATTTCCAGAATCCACAGTTCAACCTTTACAGTCAACCAGTCACAAGGCTGGATTTTGACTATAAATCACAGTTGGTACTTAGGTCGAAACAAAGATGGCGATGATGGTTTCTTCAGCTGCGCGTCTTGGCCTTGATGGATCCACGGCCTCTCACAAGGGAATTCGAGAATAATTACACATCTAATCCAATAGCAAAATTAAAAGACTTCTATGACTTTGTGGAGATGAGATTAGTTTCTAGTGTGTAGTTGGTCAATAAAAATTGTAAACATAAAGTCAAAATTACAAACAGTGAGTTTAAAGAAAGTTTCAGGAAAAAGTTATAAAAATAAACGTCTAGAAATGGAGTTTGACTCCAAATTTAGGATTTGAGCTCAAGAAAGAAAAAGATTAATTCCTAGACGTTTAAAGAAAAACACGTGGGAGAAATGTCCTTTGTTCTCCCGTGGTGCTGTGCAGTCATCTGGTGTGAAGACAAGACAAAGGGACAAAGAGCAGAGCTGAAAGAGAGAGAAGCGAGGGATCTCCCTCCTTTTATATCTCCAGTTGAGTTTTCGCGGGCTTCCGGGGGTTGACAAAAGCTCAGCCAATAGTTTTCCTTCGTGGGTGGGTTTTATGAACTTTAGTCCAATGAACAAACAGGCTTTTGTCTGTAATAGCCAATAACACTGAAAGAGCTGTTGTCAAGCAGAGATTGGCCGCTGTCGGTTACATGATTTGAGAAACGTTTTGGCAAATCTTAACGCTGGATATTCATCTGTACACTTATGTATAAAATCTAAGCTAGCCTTAGTGATTCATGCAACTTATAGCTAGTGCTTTTAACTTAATATGCAAGAATAAACATTCATTTAAACATTTCAGCATGCACATATTTAAAATCAAGTATTAATACATTTCAAACCCATTATGGATTGTCCACATCAAAACATCAGAGTCCACCTGCTTTCCATGGTGTCCTGAAAAAGAGGAAGATGTTGAGAAGTGAGTCTTAACAAAGATGTGATTAAAAGGTCCACTGGTTAAATCCAGCGTGTCCCAGAGTTGCCAGCAAAGGGCAATGTTGAGCTGTGGATATTTTGTAGTGACCATAGGGCATTCCACAAGAGTCTGTTCTTTGTCTCCAAGTTTTATGGGCCAATAAAATGTTCAAGAGGAATTCCTGAGACTGGTTTAACAAGGGAATGTGAGTTCTGCTGTGGTTCTGGGATGAAAGAGCAGTTCTTGACTGTCCTTTTCCTGGGTGAAACAATGTCTTTAAGCTGAAGAATAATTTTATTGATGAGCCAAAGTGAGATGATGCTACACTGGGTACGCTCAGCCCCTGTGAAAAACAGAAATGAAGTCAACACATCAGTTTGCTTGTTCACGCCTACAACTATACACGCAACGACCCGACTGGCTACTCACCATATTACTTAATGTTTGGCCGTGAAGCTCGTCTGCCAATCGACCAAGACGACAAGACCTACCTGCAGTATGTTGAAAAACTCAAAGAAGATCTTCAGAATGCCTACAAGCTGGCACAAGAAGTTGCTGACAAAGCACACCAAAGAAACAAAAGATCTACGACACAAGAGTGAGAAACCAAGTCCTAGAACCAGGAGACTGCATTTTTATCAGAGCCACCGGTGTGCCTGGGAAGAACAAATTGGGAGACAAGTGGTTGTCAAGTCCCTATGTGGTGGTTGAAAAGTTGTCAAATCTGCCAGTGTACAGAGTGATGCCAGAGACGGGCCGAGTCATTGTTAAGACGCTCCATCACGACCACCTTCTGCCAATCAGGACACCTGGTTCGGTTCCCTGGAATGCCAGACAAGAAACAAACATCTCAAAGACCTACTACCCGTTCCACTCAAGAAACAAAGACCAAAGAACCTGACCATCAAGAAATGCAAGCAAATGAAGAAAATATGTCAGAGCCAGAAGAAGGTGATGTGTGGTATCTGTCCACTGCTCACAGAGTCCATCTCCCAGGCTCTTGACCTTCTCGCCGGTCATTTCAGTCAAAATGTACCACCTCAGAGTGAAGACCAAAGCCTACCTTCCCACAGTGCCTGTCCTGAAGAGCCAGTACATGCTCCCAGTCGCTCAGAAGCTGAAAGGGAACCAGACGTTTCACTGCAACTGCCTGAAGACCCTGTGGTGGATGTAGGTCTAGAAGGGGGAAAGCTCCCCCTGCTAGTCAGTCTGACAGTAGTGCAGAGCCCGTCTGTGACTGCCCATCTCGACGAGAGATCAAGCCTGTCATTCGCCTACACTATGACAAACCTGGGCACTCCATAGACAAACCAATCGTGATGGTACATCGTGGTTTGAGGATCACCATCTGCAGAGAGAGTGACATGCATACTGTCCTTGGCGTGCCTCCTCTAGCTTAGATGGGTGGGACCATAGTACTCACACATTTTGTAAAGCTCCCCACAACCCGAAAAGGATTAAGCGGAAGAAGATGGATGGATGGATGGACCCATAAGTTTACTCCTTGATCTAGATTTAGTCCGATGAGGGCATCTGGACTTTAGAAGGGGGAGGATGTAACCCCTGGGTTATTGTTATAAGTGTGCACATAATTTCCAAATAACCCTTGCATAATATTAAATACAATGCATTGTAATATTTTTCACATATCTACAGATGTAATACTACATTAGTATTATTATTTTTCATGTTCAAAAATAGTGTAACATTCTTTTTTTTTTCCCTAATATAGGCTTTACATATAGTGTTTTAGTCTTTTTCTCGAATTTTCTACAGAAGCTCATATTGACCAGTGCACGCAATTGGGCCATTCTTTAACTACCTCCAATTCACTGCCTACTGATCAGTCAAGGACAATATTTGTGTTATATTATGGCGGCACATGGGGAGTGCATAATTGTATAACATCTTAGACAAGAACAAAGAGCAGAGGTTCCCTGGGAGATAACAGGGAGTTGTGAAGGATGAATGCAGTGTGACCTTTTGTGTGTTAGAAACTTCTAGAGGAATGATAAAGGATTAAGGAAGTGAATGCAATGTGACCTTTTGTGTGTTAGAAGCTTCTAGAGGAATGCCATGCTTTTTAAGAGAAGAGTCTCTGCTGAGTTGTCATTCTGTCTATGCTTCTTGTGTGAGATGTGTAATAAACTGTCTGAGCCAAATCCACCTCGTTATTTACACGCTCCACACTGGTGACCCAAGACGAATCATGGAACACAACGAAAGACCCCTGGAGCCAACCTCAATGGGAACCCCCAGCCACGCATGTGCTGTTGCGATCAAGCTACCGGATTTTTGGCAGCACAACCCGCGCTCCTGGTTCCACCTAGTCGAGGCGCAGTTCGCCCTCCGGGGGATATCGGCGAATGACACAAAATTCCACTATGTGGTCGCAACGCTCGATGCCCGCACGGCTCAGCACGTAGAGAGCCTGCTCGATCAGCCACCAACCGACGACAAGTACGGCGCGCTGAAGGCTGCACTCATCCAGCACTTCACACTCTCGGATGGTGAGAGAGCAGAGAGACTCCTGACTCGGACCGGGTTGGGAGATGGGTCGGCCATAGACCTGATGGAGAAGATGCTGAGGTTAAAGGGCACAGAAGACGACCATTTCATTTTTACCCACCTCTTCCTCCGGAACCTTCCGTCAGCGGCAAGAGCGACCCTGGCCAATTCGCCGTTGCTGGCCAAGCGGGACTATTGTGCACTAGCTCGGGAAGCAAACCGGATTGTCGCCAGCAGGGAGTTCACGACCATTGCGGCAGCGACGGAGCTCGGCGCGATGGCCGGAGGAGGCGAGGAGCCATCGACGGCAGCAGCAGAGCCACCAACGGCAGCAGCAGCGGGGGCCAAGGAACGCGGGGGAGACACGCTTTGCTTCTACCACCGCCGCTTCGCAGAGAGGGCACGCAAATGTATACCACCGTGCCAATTCAAGCAACTCAGGAGGCGCCAAGACCGGGGGTCAGTAGCAGCTGCGACCCTCGGGGAGGAGAACAAGCTGCTGTACTTGACGGACGCACGCTCGGGGAAGCATTTCCTCGTGGACACCGGCGCCCAGAAGAGTTTCATCCGGCCGACCTACGCTGACCGGCTGGCAAGATCTAGCGGCCCCGAGATGGCAGCAGCAAACGGCTCGGGGATTAAGACCTTTGGTGAGAGGACTCTACTCTTGTCTCTACACGGCCGTACATTTGAGTGGGCTTTTGTCATAGCAGCATTGAATTTCCATATACTGGGGGCTGATTTTCTATGATTTTCTATGTGCACATGGTTTGTTGGTAGATGTCGCTAACAGACGTCTGGTTAATGCACTTTCTTTTTATTCTATTCCCTGTACAGCCCGAGTGGCCCCGCCAACAGCACAAGCCAACGTCACAGCTGCAAGCGGTAAGTTCCACACACTGCTCACTCAGTTTCCAGCACTCACTGTCTTTTGACTCTCTCCCCTGTATAGCTCGAGTGACCCAGCCAACAGCACAAGCCAATGTGACAGCTACATGCGGTAAGTTCCACACACTGCTCACTCAGTTCCCAGACCCAGAGCGCCTGCATAGCGCTCACCACTGACGCTTCAGATGTGGCCATAGGGGCGGTCGTGGAGCAGCGCGTAGCCGGGGCTTGGAAGCCGCTCGCCTTTTTCAGCAGGACTTTGCGCGACAGTGAACGTAAATACAGCGTGTTCGACAGGGAGTTGCTGGCTCTCCACCTGGCCAGTCGCCACTTCCAGTTCTGGCTGGAAGGGCGCAGTTTCACCGCGTTCGTTGACCACAAGCCGCTAACATTCGCGATGGCCAAGTTTTCAGAACCGTGGTCGGGCCGGCAGCAGAGAAAGCTGGCCGCGATCTCAGAGTTTACTACCGATATTCAGCATGTCTCGGGTAAACTGAATGTAGTGGCAGACTGCCTCTCGCGTGCCATGGCGGCCCCAGTCGGCGTGGGGATAGATTATGCAGCCATGGCCGTGGAGCAGGTTAGTGACGCGGACGTGCGCGTGCTCCAGTCTGGACCAACAGGGTTAAAGCTGGAGAGCAGGGTGCTGCAAGACGGCATGCCCCCCCTAATCTGCGATGTCTCCACGGGGCGCCCACGTCCCGTGGTCCCGGCCGCGTGGCGCCGCCGCGTGTTTGACTCGATTCATTCTTTGGCGCACCCGGGAGTGCGCGCGTCGGTCAAAATGGTAGGGGAGAAATTTGTGTGGCCGAGCCTTTGCAAACAAGTGAAAGAGTGGGGGGCAGCCTGCATGGCGTGCCAACGAGCCAAAGTACACAGACACACGAAGGCTCCCTTGGAGCCGTTTCGCATCCCGGCTAAGAGGTTCGACCATGTTCACGTGGACCTCGTGGGCCCCCTCCCGCCATCACAAGGGTGCACGCACCTTCTGACAATGGTGGACTGCACCACACGCTGGCCGGAAGTGGTTCCACTGGCGGCAACCACAGCCGAGGAGGTGGCGCATGCGTTTTTAACAGCATGGGTGGCGCGTTTTGGAGTCCCGTCGGATATTACGTCCGACAGAGGCCCTCAATTTGTTTCCGAACTCTGGTCAACAATGGCCTGCAGCCTGGGTGTCACAATTCACCGCACAACCGCGTACTATCCACAGGCTAATGGGTTATGCAAACGTTTTCATAGATCATTGAAAGCGGCTCTCAGGGCTTCACTGACGGATGCAAATTGGGTAGACAAGCTACCGTGGGTTTTATTGGGGTTACGTTCTGCGCCTAAAGAGGATCTGGAAGCTTCCCCGGCTGAACTCGTTTTTGCGCAACCACTTCGGCTGCCCGGGGAGTTTCTTCCAGATAATCCCGTGCCGGGCGGCTCCCCGTCTCAGCTGTTGCAGCGTAGCATAGACACAAGCACGCTGCCGGGCCCTGCCCACCACAGTTTTCTGCGCGTTTTTGTGCCTAAAACTTTGAAAAACGCAGAGTTCGTTTTTGTCAGACACGACGCTCATCGCCCTCCACTGTGCCCACCTTATGATGGACCGTTCAGAGTGCTGGAAACAGGGGACAAGCATTTTTTGCTAGATTTGGGGGGTAGGAGGGAAAAGATTGGCATAGACAGACTCAAACCCGCTTTCGTGGTGGCGGACGAGCAAGTGCTGTTGGCAAGGGCCCCTCGGCGTGGAAGACCCCCACGGGGAGCTTCCCAGAGAAAAGATTCCCCAGAGCACCCACACGGACAGACTTTTACCCCTCAAACATCAACCCCCCCAGCATGACAGCGCCGCGGGGGGGGGGTTGATACGGGAGAAGACTGAAGATACGGGGGTTACAGCAGATACGGGAGAAGACTGAAGCCCAAGCAGCATGTGGAATGATGTTTAATGATTCTACCACAGCATACGGACTGTTATTCTATAGTTCTATCCAAGATGCTCGGGGGGGGGGGGGGGGGTCGTATGGCGGCACATGGGGAGTGCATAATTGTATAACATCTTAGACAAGAACAAAGAGCAGAGGTTCCCTGGGAGATAACAGGGAGGTGTGAAGGATGAATGCAGTGTGACCTTTTGTGTTAGAAACTTCTAGAGGAATGATAAAGGATTAAGGAAGTGAATGCAATGTGACCTTTTGTGTGTTAGAAACTTCTAGAGCAGGGGTCAGGAACCTATGGCTCGCGAGCCAGATGTGGCTCTTTTGATGGCTGCATCTGGCTCGCAGACAAATCTTTAAACTTTAAAGATTTTGTTTTTACAAGAGCGCCGAGTGTCTGCTGCTCTGTATATAGTTTTAGAATCATCTTCCGTGTTGCGGCCATTACGAGCTCAGATCACATGAGACGGCTCGCTGAATTTAAGCATTTATTTATTTATTTTTTACTCATTTCAGTTCTGCATTTAATATGAACCCTGAGTTTGAAATAAACGTTTGAATTTGAATTTGAATATCCCGGAAGCCGCTGCACATCCGGGTACTCCAGGCTCAGCCAATATTGATCCAGATCGCATAGTTTTAGAATCATCGGCCATTACGAGCTCAGATCACATGAGAAGGCCCGCTGAATTTAAGCATTTATTTATTTATTTTCTACTCGTTTAAGTTCTGCATTTAATATGAACCCTGAGTTTGAAATAAACGTTTGAATTTGAATATCCCAAAAGCCGCTGCACATCCGGGTATTCCAGGCTCAGCCAATATTGAGCACCAGAAGTCGCATTAATGGTAAGAAATACTCATCATTGATTAGCAACAGCATAACAATGTTATTAAAAAGAATTCAGAGACTTATTGTACTTTAAAAGTGTTGAAATTACATAAAATGCACACATTTACTTGTATTTTTAGTTTTAAACATATTGTATGGCTCTCACGGAATTACATTTAAAAATATGTGGTGTTCATGGCTCTCTCAGCCAAAAAGGTTCCCGACCCCTGTTCTAGAGGAATGCCATGCTTTTTAAGAGAAGAGTCTCTGCTGAGTTGGCATTCTGTCTATGCTTCTTGTGTGAGATGTGTAATCAACTGTCTGAGCCAAATCCGCCTCGTTATTTACACGCTCCACAATATTTGCTTTTGCTGTTGGGGGATGGGGATTATATAGTGGTTTATGAGAGTTAACGGGGTTTTTTTTTTTCTTCAGAGTTTGGCTTTGTGGTTGACTGGTGGTCGCTCCCGGAGTAAGCTGTGTCTATTGCTGTCCGTGGACGCCGACTGTTGGACTTTCTAACCTAGCTAAATCTGAGTTTTTCTGAACTTAGTTTTTTTCTTCAGTAGCAGTCGATTGGTGGTCGCTCCTGGAGTGAGCTATGTTTGTTGCTGCCAGTGGACACCAACCATTGGACTCGATAAACTAGCTACCTGAGTTTTTCCCTGGACCTCACGTCTTTTTTTTTTTTTCCCCCCCAGTATGTGGTTGGCTAGTGGCCGCTCCCGGAGTAGGCTGTGTCTATTGCTGCCCATGGACGCCGACCGTTGGATCTGCTAACCTAGCTAACTGTGAGTTTTCTCTGAACTTAAAGGTTTTTTCCTTAGTAGTTGGCTAGCGGCCGCTCCCGGAGTAAGCTGCGTCTATTCCTGCCTATGGACGTCGGCTGTTAGGCCCACTAAGCTAACTAAAGCCGTTTTCCCAGAGCTTTGTGTAACCCAGTGTTAAAAACGCGAATAAAAATATGAATATTGATACTGCTTTTAAAAAGAAAAACACCCGTTTCACAATGGGAGTAAATAATTTAAAGATGAATATTTAAATAAATATATATTCATAAAACAGTAGGGAACATTTTCTGGGGAGTTTTGATAACGTTCCAAATGTTTTTATTTAGTATTTTGAGCAACCAATGGCTGCGCCGTTGTTTGGCAGCGCCAGCCAATGGGTTAAGCGCTCTCTCTCTCCGGGTCTGGGTATGACTTGCATTTTTTGGCTCAGTCACACCAGACGCCGAAAGACACCGACCAAGAGAGAGAGACGGTCCTTGATGATATGGCGACGCTAACGTGCTAATAGCAGTCTTTGTCTCGGATAAAACTTGAGATTGGTAAGCCTGATCAAACACCTGCAATGAGACATTGCTGTATTATCAAATTCTAATGACCCGTTTGTTAAATTTTAAGATTTGGATCCAAAGGCTGTAAATGCACGTTGAGCGCGGGAACCCCATGATGCACGTGTCACTTAGCTTGGTAAGTGCCATTTAGTGTGTATGGGAAATGCTAATCGCTAGCTTGAAATGCTAACCGCCGATGCTAATTTCGGCTAGTTTTTTCATCAGAAAAAGGCATTTTTCAAAGCTGTAACGGTTAGCAAAGGTCCCAATTCCCTGGCCATTGCTACTTAATGGTGAATGTTAAACCTGTGGTTTATGTGTTTTAAAGTGCAAATTTGTGATAAATTGTTGTACTAGCTGATATGCTAACTTGGTGCAGCACACTGCACAATTATTACTGTGATGTCAAGTGTTCCAAATGCACTTTACTCATTGTTATGGTACCATATTGATAAATGGAGATAGTAGAATGTGTTTATTTTATGCACATTTGGTGATTTAAGGAATTTGAACTATTGTTGTACTATGTAGAACTATTTGACATTGATGTAACAAGCTATAAATTATAGCTTAATTCTTGTTCTGACCTATTTTATAGGTCAGTTTTTTTTTTTGTTTGTTTCCTGATTCCTGGACCAAGAAACTGAACTCCAGATCTGGATGGTGAGCCTTGCCCGAACCTAACTGACTGGTAAAAGTGACCCAACTGGTCACCTGGAACTGATACCAAAGAACTGTACATATTGTGAATATATTTTGGATGGATTGTATTTTCTTTTATTATTGAGTTATTATTGTGATCAGTGCTCTACCTGTGTTTATGTGTACATAACTTTGAAATATATATAGTTGCAAGTTCCATACACCGTGTGTGAGTTTTCTATTGTTGTGTCCTCCGGGCTCCTACAAACCTGGGGTCTGTCTGATCTGGCCCAATTGTCCCTTCCATCCAGGTAGTAGAGTTAAAGGTAACTACACTGCCATAACCCAATACTACCACAAGGGTACAAGATTGTACACCTAAAGCAGTATTACACAGCTAAAGTGCTACAAAGAGGTGTTACACACAAGTGGGTGTTACATTTGGTTTTACCGCAGAGATTCTTTTGGCTGCCGTTTAGAGTGCCTGGTTAAGGAGTGCTGCTCGTCTGTGCCCTCTGCTTTGTGAACTGTTCAGTGGGTGCCGTGTTCCCACTGAACCAACGTCCCACTGGAGTAGTAGCCAGGGTTTGGGTTTGGCCAAATTCCCCACAACGGAGGCTCTCCGCCAACGCTGAGGACAGCGCTGGATTTTTCCCTGACTACTTGACCCGCTGAGGACATCGCTGGATTTTTCCCTGACTGCTCGACCCACTGAGGACATCGCTGGATGTTTTGTTTTGTTTTCTCTCCCTCTTTCTTTCTCTCATTGAGGACGTCACTGGATTTTTCCCTGAGCCACTTTTGCACCGCATTCTTCGTCCCCTGAGACTGCTCTCTGCTGTCCGCCCTTACAGACGGTAATTCTGGTATGTGTGAGTACCCCGCTTCACCCCACATGGTTCTTAATGGTGACCACCATTTGGTATTAGCTGTTGGAGTGGCGTTTTAATATTAGAACAGGCCTCCTTTTCTTTCTAAGTGCATGTTGCTTACCCAACAGTTATTTAATGGTTTTGTGTTATGTGTTTGAAACTGTTTCCATTGCCTTGGTTCCTTCTGCTGACCAGTGGGCAAATAAATTCTGGCTTTTTTGAAATATATTAAATTGTTTGCTTATTTTAAGGAAGGTTTACACCATACACCCTACAGTTTTAAAGCTATCCAACACCCTTTTCACAATCAACCTGATCTTGATTAATATAGCCCTTCACGCACTCTGCTTATTTTGTAGGCTTGATACAGTATTTGTATTTACACTGGTTTATTTGGCCTAGTCTACAAGTTAGAGTGTAAGTACACGAACTTGGGCGCTGTTCATAGTGGTACAGCGGAACAGGCGTTACATATGTTCAGATCATGACCCATTCACACAGAGGGAGTGAATTAAACCAATTATACGCTTGAATTGAATGTTCTGATGCCACTAACAGTAAATGGATGTTGAATAGACACATTCAATCTTGGGCTGACAATTCCTGCATTTTTCAGTGTGTGGTTATTTTATTTTGCTTCTTATTTTTGTGCTTTAAAACAGGGAAACGGAAGCGGGACACAAACACGGACCCCCTTATTGACTACCTGGAGATGCCAGATGAGAGATACCACGAGCAGAGTAGGAAGGATGAGCAGCTGACCTTGGGTTTGCTGCAAAGCATGCAGAAGATGGAGGACAGTACCAATACCCTTGTTGGACTGATTGGATGCACTGTGTCTGTGCTTGAGGGACTGCAGAAATAGTAACTATCACAGCATTGATATTTTCGGCTGTGTGTACATAATATTCTCCATATGTAGCCATCTTAAATTTTTGCACATTTTGTAAATAAAATCTTTTATTCCTTAAGTTTTTTTTTCCTGCTTCTACATTGTTATGCTCACATCAAACATATGCATGAAATGCCAAGCTATTTAGGATAAACAATACAAATCGATATAACATTACAGTGGTGGGAAGTGAAAGTACAAGTACTGAATTACTGCCCTTAAGTTAATTTTTTCAGGTATTTGAAAATATATCAGGTATTTGTGGACTTTACTCAAGCATTTTTTTGACAACTTCCCCCCCCCCCCACATTTTCTAATGAACAAGCATCAACAAACTTGAAATCTGGACTTTTTCTGTGGAAAATGTTCCAAGTTACCCATTTCAAAAATGATAATTAGCTCTTATATTTTTTTGACAACGTACCATATGACATTCTGTCAGCTCTGGACAATATAATTTGTGGGCAAAGTACTTTTAACTTGTACACTTTAACTTTAACCAGAGCAGAATTTTTAAACATCCAAGTACATAAGATGTATACCTTTAACAACCCCTGTAAATATATACGTAAATACACCAAAAATATTTCAAAACAGAGTACACTGAGAACCGATTGTCAGCTGAATTTTTTATTCATTAATGATTTTGCACTACTTCACATACAGTATGTTATATTTTGTAAATGATATGGCAGGCACAAAACAGGTTACTGCTCCCCATTGTTGAAGTGCTCCATTAAAGCTGCGCTAGTATCATTCCCTTCTACACTGGCATAGTCAGGTAGTGGTTGAACTGGAGGCTGACTGTGATCACGTGTGTCTGGTAGTTCAAAGTTGTCACCAAATATAATGAAGTGTGCAGCAGGTGAGCACCATTTTCTTGCTCAGCTCCAGTTTGCAGTCATCCTTTTCAGGAGGGACCTCTATTGTCCTTTCAAGCAGCCAAAAGCCATTTCCACAACTGAACGTGCATGGCTTATCCAGTAGTTGTAGTTACGTTGTTCAGGGTTAAGTCTGTGTCTGAAAAGGGTTTCATCAGCCACTTCTGCATGGAGTAGGCTGGATGGTGAAATCTGGTGTCGTGCCAAATAGTGATCGGCTGCCAAAAAGTGATCACCAGCTGCAGGAGCCGGGAGTGCCCACTTATTAAAGGTACTGCCTGGGCTCAGTCCACCTACAATGTGTCCGTAAATGTTGTGAAGTTTTATCGTATCTGAAAAATTATAGTGTTGGCCAAAGTGCTTGCAGTTTGGACAACAACGTATAGAATTTATGAGATTGCAATTCAAATATTTATGTGAAAAAACCTCGTTGTTTAGAAGCAACACTGTAATTGGCCATTGTTATGCATAGAATATATATTTTCCAGTATCTACATGTATATATCCAGTAAATCTACGCATTTTTCCATGTAACCTTGTGACTGCATTATTTTAAATGTTTTTAATCCTAGAGCAAGTTTGTTTCAGGTTGAAAATGCATCATTAAATGTTAAATATATCTTATTATACATAATTCAGTACTGTTTACCTATTGAAGTATATATTTTACGGCTAATATAATCCCATAACTACAATATGGCACCTGGCAATCATTTTCTGGCAGCTGATCACTTTTTGGCATGACACCAGAACAATGGTGACCTACCAGTATTGTGACCATGGATGTGCCCAGGTTACAGGTGACCTCTGCCTCATAATGCGCTGTCACACCACCTGTTACAGAATTGACATAAATATTACATTTAAAAGTGTAGTCAGTGCTAGCAAGTTGAGCTACAGACTTGAGCTAACAATGGCTGATAACTGAAATATTGATAATTACCTTAAACATAGTCGCCATTCTGTGCGATTAAGAATAAATCACCGTTTCTGGATGGTAATACAGGTTTGGAATAATAAAAGCAGCATTCCCAAAGAGACAACAAGCTCCTCCATGTTGGCAAGTTAGCACTTCTTCTTCTTCTCCTCCTTTACCTTCTTCTTCTGTGGTGTTCTTTGAGCTTGCGTAAAGATGCTTTACACTACGTAATGACGTAGCCCTGATGTACAGTGCATCCGGAAAGGATTCACAGCACTTCACTTTTTCCACATTTTGTTATGTTACAGCCTTATTCCAAAATGGATTAAATTCATTTTTTCCTTACAAAATTCTACACACAATACCCCATAAAGACAATGTGAAAAAAGGTGTTGTGTTTTGTTTTTGTTTTTTTTAGATTTTTGCAAATTTATTAAAAATAAAAAACTAAGAAATCACATGTACATAAGTATTCACAGCTTTTGCCATGAAGCTCAAAACTGAGCTCAGGTGCATCCTGTTTCCACTTATCATCCTTGAGATGTTTCTACAGCTTAATTGGAGTCCACCTGTGGTAAATTCAGTTGATTGGACATGATTTGGAAAGGCACACACCTGTCTATATAAGGTCCCACAGTTGACAGTGCATGTCAGAGCACAAACCAAGCATGAAGTCAAAGGAACTGTCTGTCGACCTCTGAGAAAGGATTGTCTTGAGGCACAAATCTGGGGAAGGGTACAGAAAAATTTCTGCTGCTTTGAAGATCCCAGTGAGCACAGTGGCCTCCATCTTCCGTAACTGGAAGAAGTTCAGAACAACCAGGACTGTTCCTAGAGCTGGTCGGCCATCTAAACTGAGTGATTGGAGGAGAAGGGCCTTAGTCAGGGAGGTGACCAAGAACTCGATGGTCACTCTGGTCAGCTCCTGCATTCCTCTGTGGAGAAAGGAGAACCTTCCAGAAGGACAACCATCTCTGCAGCAATCCACCAATCAGGCCTGTATGGTAGAGTGGCCAGATGGAAGCCACTCCTTAGTAAAAGACACATGGAAGTCCACCTGGAGTTTGCCAAAAGGCACCTGAAGGACTCTCAGACCATGAGAAACAAAATTCTCTGGTCTGATGAGACAAAGAATGAACTTTTTGGCATAAATGCCAGGCGTCATGTTTGGAGGAAACCAGGCACCGCTCATAACCATGCCAATGGCAGTGGCAGCATCATGCTGTGGGGATGTTTTTCAGCGGCAGGAACTGGGAGACTAGTCAGGATAGAGGGATAGATGAATGCAGCAATGTACAGAGACATCCCGGATGAAAACCTGCTCCGGAGTGCTCTTGACCTCAGACTGGGGTGACGGTTCATCTTTCAGCAGGATAACGACCCCAAGCACACAGCCAAGATATCAAAGGAGTGGCTTCAGGACAACTCTGTGAATGTCCTTGAGTGGCCCAGCCAGAGCCCAGACTTGAATCCAATTGAACATCTCTGGAGAGATCTGAAAATGGCTGTGCACCAACGCTCCCCATCCAACCTGATGGAGCTTGAGAGGTGCTGCAAAGACGAATGGGCGCAACTGCCCAAAGATAGGTGTGCCAAGCTTGTGGCATCATATTCAGTAAGACTTGAGGCTGTAATTGCTGCTAAAGGTGTGTTCCAAGTCCCAGACTCGGGCCTCGTAATCAGATTATACTAATAGTGGTTGGTGTGTTGTATTCCCCTGAAAACGACAGAACAACGTCAGGCGGGGCAAAAGTGTGTCTTCCACACCTCATGTCTGGCTCAGCAGAAAGAGAACACATTTATTCACAAATGTTTCAACCAAAATAAATAATCTCTCTTACACTGTCTTTCGGCTTTTGCATTTTTCATATAACCACAAAAAATATACATTCAAAATATGTCATGTCATTCTCACATGCATTCCCATTCAGCTTATTTACTGAGATTATCTTTTAAACAAAATATACTGTAGCTTTAGCTATCATTCACATATGACCTTTGTACATAAAATAAAAATCACAGTTCCAACACTGGTTTTACTCTTTCTAAATGCATGAGCCGACTTATTTTATCCTTTTTAGTGCATGAAGTAATTATTTTACCCAAGCTCTTATGTTTTTAACTTCAAAAAAGTGCATAAATTAACAATTTAACCTTAAACAACACAATTTCACACCTTAAAGACACATTATAAACATCGGAGGAATGTTGAGGGAGCCCAAAAAAAGTAATATTACCGTGGCCCTTCATTAACAGAGCATACAGAGTCATCACTAACAAACCATGGACATTTCAGCCCGCCATCTCATTTCATTGGTTAGTGTCTTGTTAGTTTCTTTGAGTTTCATGATCTGTCCGATGGCAGGGTCAGATCGTTGGGCTCTAACCAGCTCATTATGGTCAAAAGCTGGTAGGGGGTCTGGGAAGTTGCACCCCAACATTTTATGTGCCATGCCCGGGGCTGCAACCCAGGCGACCTCCTCCATTTTGGCTGCTCTGCTACCATCCCAGGTGGCGGTGACAACCTCCTGGGGCAGCTCCTCTGTGCACTGAGTGATGTACTTGTCAACATCCAGGGGACAGCTAGAAAGTGTATCAGCGTCGATGTCACTTTCCCCTGGTCGGTACTTTATGTCAAATCTAAAGTCAGACAGTTCGCCCACCCACCTGTGGCCCACAGCGTTCAGTTTGGTGGTGCTGAGCACATATGTCAGGGGATTATTACACAACAAAAATATTTTTTTTGTAAGTTGTCTGTGTTTTTTCAACTGATTTAAGACAATTTTGCACCGCTGAATCCAAAAATGGCATCCGTTTTTCTCGATCAGGTCAGGTTTTTATGCTAAGTTGTAAGCAGTTGTACAGCAGTTGTACAGTTGTACTGTAATTTGAATATTTGACAATGATAAAGGTAAGTACATGTAAATTGAATGTTACGTCATCATTGTTCAAAATTCAGAGAATTTCAAGAAAAAGAATTTTGCATCATATAAAACTAAAATACCCGTACATGTAAAAAACTTAAAAAACGTGGCTATAGTTCAAAAAGTTGACCTGATTGAGCAAAACCAATGTGATTTTTGGATTTAGCACACCAAAATTGTCCTAAATCAGCTACAAAAAATTAGACAATAAATTTGGTATTGACCAGTGTTATCAGTATACACCGTGAAGTGTGGTGCATAGAATAAATAATCCCTGACCTTTTCACAGATGGACCACTTGAGGGCGAGAAATTCCAATTTTCCCGAGTCATGCCTGTAGTTTGTCTTGGCTGCGGTGAGCGTTCTGAAACCGTAACCGATGACTTTCATCTTCCCATTCTATCATTGGTACAGACATGGACAAAATTGCTGGTACCCCTCTGCTAATGAAAGAAAAACCCACAATGGTCACAGAAATAACTTGAATCTGACAAAAGTGGTAATAAATAAAAATTCTATGAAAATTAACCAGTGAAAATCAGACAATGCTTTTGAATTGTGGTTCAACAGAATTATTTTAAAAAACAAACTCATGAAACAGGCCTGGACAAAAATGACGGTACCCTTAACTTAATATTTTGTTGCACAACCTTTTGAGGCAATCACTGCAATCAAACGATTTCTGTAACTGTCAATGAGACTTCTGCACCTCTTAGCAGGTATTTTGGCCCACTCCTCATGAGCAAACTGCTCCAGTTGTCTCAGGTTTGAAGGGTGCCTTCTCCAGATGGCATGTTTCAGCTCCTTCCACAGATGTTCAATAGGATTTAGATCAGGGCTCATAGAAGGCCACTTTAGAATAGTCCAATGTTTCGCTCTTAGCCATTCTTGGGTGTTTTTAGCTATGTGTTTTGGGTCATTATCCTGTTGCAAGACCCATGAACTGCGATTGAGACCAAGCTGACACTGGGCAGTACATTTCTCTCTAGAATACCTTGATAGTCTTGAGATTTCATTGTACCCTGCACAGATTTAAGACACCCTGTGCCAGATGCAGCAAAGCAGCCCCAGAACATGACAGAACTTCCTCCATGTTTCACAGTAGGGACAGTGTTCTTTTCTTGGTATGTTTCATTTTTGCATCTGTGAACATAGAGCTGATGTGCCTTGCCAAGAAGTTGCAGTTTTGTCTCATCTGTCCATAGGACATTCTCCCAGAAGCTTTGTGGCTTGTCAACATGCAGTTTGGCAAATTCCAGTCTGGCTTTTTTATGATTTGTTTTCAACAGTGGTGTCCTCCTTGGTCGTCTCCCATGAAGTCCACTTTGGCTCAAACAATGACGGATGGTGCAATCTGACACTGATGTACTTTGACCTTGGAGTTCACCTTGAATGTGTTTAGAGGTTGTTCTGGTATCTTTTGTTACCATTCGTATTATCCGTCTCCTCCTGCGGCCACGTCCAGGGAGGTTGGCTACAGTCCCGTGGATCTTAAATTTCTGAATAATACGTGCAGCTGTAGTCACAGGAACATCAAGCTGCTTGGAGATGGTCTTATAGCCTTTACCTTTAACATGCCTGTCTATAATTTTCTTTCTAATCTCCTGAGACAACTCTCTCCTTTGCTTCCTCTGGTCCATGTTTAGTGTGGTACACACCATGTCACCAAACAGCACAGTGACTACTAATCACCCTTTAAATAGGCCGACTGACTGATTACAAGTTTGTAGACACCTGTGATGTTAATTAGAGGACACATCTTGGTTGAACATGTCCCTATGGGCACATTATTTTCAATCTTTTCTAGGGGTACCATCATTTTTGTCCAGGCCTGTTTCATGAGTTTGTTTTTTTAAAATAATTCTGTTGAACCACAATTCAAAAGCATTGTCTGATTTTCATTGGTTAATTTTCATAGAATTTTTATTTATTACCACTTTTGTCAGATTCAAGTTATTTCTGTGACCATTGTGGGTTTTTTTTCATTAACAGAGGGGTACCAACAATTTTGTCCACGTCTGTATAAGACCGCTCCGAGTCCCTGCTCAGATGCGTCAGTATGCAAGGTGAAGGGAGAGTTGAAATCAGGGTAGGCTAAAACAGGGGGGCTTGTCAGGGCCTCAGTTAGCCTGTATAGTACTTGTTGATGTTTGTCCTTCCGCATCACTGGGGTTTGTGATGGCAACTGTGCCCCTTTTTTCTTTCCTCCTTCTTTCCTGAGTTTGTTGTGAGGGACTGTGGTCACGCCATCTTTCACCTGCAGCAACTCATAGAGTGGTCTGGCTAACCTTGCAAAATCTTAGACTTAGGCCCTGTAGTAGCTCAGGAAGACAAGTATGCAACGGAGATCTGCAATTGTGGCAGGTGCCTTGTCTCTCAGTGCACGCACAGCATCCAAATCCTTTGGATCAATTCGGACACTGGCAGCAGACACCAACCATCCCACATACCGCACTTCCGGCTTGAACAGTTCACACTTGGCCAGTCTCAACTTGACCCTATGGCGTTGCAGGGCTTGAAGGACTTTTCTCAGTCCCTATATGTGTTCTTCAAAGGTTCAAGCATAGCAGAGGATGTCATCAACGTATGGTATGCAGTACTCATCCCTCAAGGAGTCCAGCATTTCCCCCATACTCCGTTGAAATGCAGCTGGGGCGTTGGTCAGGCCAAAAGGGATCCGGACACATTCATAGAGTCCCCAAGGCATGATGAATGCTATCAGATGACTTCAACCTTCTGCTATGAAGCCTTGGTGGTACGTCTTTCCCTGGTTAAGGATCGACAACCAGCTGTAACCACCAAGTCTGTCCATCAGATCCTGGATGCGGGGCAGGGGGTGTCTGTCAGGTACCATTTTCTGATTGAGGAGCCTGTAGTCGATACACAACCTGAGTGTACCATCCTTCTTGCGGACACACACGACTGGGGCTGAGTTTGGGGATTTAGATTTTACAATCCAGCCCTTACCCAGCAGATCCTGGATGTATTCCTTCACTTCCTGATACAGAGGCCTTGGTACTGATGTGTATGATTTCTGCACTGGTATGTCGTCCTTCAGTGTTATGGACATTTGTTGGCTTGGAATACATCCCATGCCATCGTCACTGCGAGCAAAAGCCAGGGACTCTTCAAACAGCATCTTTTTCACAATGTCCTGTTGCGCCTCTTCCAGGTGACTTAGATCAACAGGGGGATCCCATTTTTCAGTTGACTCACCTTGATTGTTGTTTCGGTGAGTGTGGGAGTTGATAGTGTTAACCTCGGCGTTGCTGGGTGGTTTGGCGTTTTCAAGTTGGTCTGTCTCTATTATTTTGTCTATGGGTTGAATGCTCCCCAGCACAGTCTTTCCACACAGGGCAACATCTTGACATGCATGGTTTGTGATGGGCACTCTGACGAAAGGACTCTCTTTGTTGCAGATCTTCACCAAGCCATCTCCTACAGCTAGCTGTTGTAGTTGGGTCTCCTCATAGCTGGGCTCGAACAACACAACGGGCTCGGTTGGATCAAGGTGGCATGGCACTTTACACCTTACATATGGTAAGGTGTAAAGTGGTTGCCCTTGGTCTGCCCGGACGACAACATCATGCCGCCCTAATTTTATCATAGCCTCCGCAACTCTCCTGACTGACTGCGTCTGGATGACATTTGCAATTGAGGTTGCCTCGTCTTCTCCAATTCCCATAGCGCTACAAAGTAGATGTACAATGGTGGGCCCAACACCCGTTCTATCCTTCTGTACCTTGACGAGGTGTTCAACCAAATTAAATCCCAAAAGCTGATGTTCAAGTGTCACATTTCCTACCAGAAATGGCACCTAGATGGATAAATTAGGGTCACTGATACCTGGCAGATTCACCATCACCTCAAGCCATCCATCATAAGGCACACGTTTTCCAGTCACTGCCAAGAGGTTGAGAGGTTCATCTTCCAGTAGCTCCTCCAGAGTTCGGAGTTTGTGTCCTGGTAAGTACGTCTTTCTCCACTTGTGGTCCACGATACTGACTTGTGAGCCTGTATCAAAGAGCACAATGGTAACATATCCATTCATATAGCACTTGAGTAGGCATTTCTACCCTACCAATTCAGCTACTCTCGCACGTGCAGGCTGAGTCTCTTGGGGGTGGGGCAGTGCAGGTGGTGTTCACATTGTTAATCTCAGTTTGCTTTGTGTTGTCCCCGTCGATGGACTGCCTCTGAGCATTGGCATCTTGTGGTCTCATTGCCGAAGGCTGGGGCCGGTCTTCCTGCCTCTGTTTCCTCAAGCATCCCACTGCCCTGTGTCTGGTTTCTCCACAGCGGAAACAGTGTTCACAGGTTGTAATGCCCTGTTCTGTGCATTTTGGACATCCACGAAATTTTACTTCTCTGTGGAATATGGGCCTGTGATCTGCGTAGTGGCCAGTTGATTCAGTGGACCTTGATTGGACGAAGGACTTAATGATAGTCAGGGCCTCAACCCGAGCAGTCTGATCTTCTACGATTTTGTTCTTGGGCCCAGAGGTTGTTTCCCGTTTAACCTCTTGTGCAGTGTCAACCTCAGCACTTCGGGCTGCTGTCCTTTTCTGGCGTGGGGTATGACCAAGCCGGCGTTGTCTTTCATTCTCTTCACTCATGACCTTGATCACTTGCTTCAGCAGCGTTTCATCTGTTACACTATGGTCAGCAATGAAGGGTTTAAATTCAGCTCTGACGTCACCATATTTTGGAGCAAGGCCCTGGTAGATGGTTCGGAGAAAGACATTTTGGACATTACGTTGGTCATACTCAGTATCAGCAGTAGCGTGCCTCGAAGCAAACAACACCTTTTGTTTAAGTCCAACTACTCTATAGAGGAACTGCTGTGGAGTTTCGTTGTTGCGTTGGCAGGTGCTCATTAACTCCTGAAAAAGCTCTGTACTGCTCCTATCACTCAGGTGGGACTGGATGAAACTTTTCAGTTCGGACAATGTCATTTTATCCATGCTGATGAGCATATCTTTGAACTGTCCGGGCTTTATGATGCGGAAGATGCCTTGTGTGATTTCACTTTCGGTGTGGTTGTTCTGCAGGCCCTGTTCAATCTGTTTACACAGGCTGTTGTAGCTGATGTCAGATGAACGATCACCTACCTGACCCCCATGTATTTTAAACTCTCGGCGCTGCAAGAACTGCAAATCTCTTAAGGAAAGCACTGCATTAGCCCTACTGCGTGCTGCATTATCAGTATGGTGAGTAGGTGTTGGGAGGTGTGGCACTGTGGCGGAGGGCTCATCAGGTGTGGAGGAAACAGGTGAGTACTCAACACCAGCAATTACAGGTAAGTTCTCTTTGGCAATCGTTCAACTAGCTTTAAGATCAGAAACTGTATCTCTCAGCTCTAGTAGCTGTGAAAACCTTTCATCTTCTTTAGCAAGTAAATTTTCACCAGACATACAGTATATGAGCATAAGTAGTTACAGCAACTTTCTTCATCACCTTTAATTACCATTGAAGAGTCCACCTGATAACTCAATTTGCTATGCAAGTTGAAACAGCTCCTCTGCTGTTAAGTTATGTAACTCCTTTAATCTCCCATGCCGGTTGCTTTCTTTCAGTCGCCATGTTGAATGTTTCACAGTACCTTAGTTTTGCTGCCTGGCTTTCAGGACCTTCCACTCAACTCACTGGAACAGTCTGTAGACACCCAGCCATGGTATCACCGAAGCAATCACTGCAGCTGTATGCTAGTGGAACAGTCACTGTGGCTATAGGCATACAGCTCCTTGCAGCAAGCCCATCTCCCAATGGCTCCTCACAGCTCACACAACTCCTCACAGCTCGCACGTCAGCTGGCTGGTGGATGTTGATCTTGGGTTGTTGATTTTGAGGACTGGCATCACCAAGCTCGAGGCTGCAGACACCAATCTCAGCGGTGCCTCCAAAAATCTGTTACAAGTCCCGGGCTCGGACCTCGTAATCGCTTTATAATAATAGTGGTTGGTGTGTTGTATTCCCCTGAAAACGACAGAACAACGTCAGGTGGGGCAAAAGTGTGTCTTCCCTCATATCTGGCTCAGCAGAAAGAGAACACATTTATTCACAAATGTTTCAACCAAAATAAATCATCTCTCTTTTCTTGCATTGTCTTTTTGCTTTTGCATTTTTCATATAACCACAAAAAAATAAACATTCAAAATATGTCATGTCATTCTCACATGCATTCCCATTCAACTTATTTACTGAGATTATCTTTTAAACAAAATATACTGTAGCTTTAGCTATCATTCACATATGACCTTTGTACATAAAATAAAAATCACAGTTCCTTTTACTCTTTCTAAATGCATGAGCTGACTTATTTTATCCTTTTTAGTGCATGAAATAATTATTTTACCCAAGCTCTTATGTTTTTAATTTCAAAAAAGTGCATGAATTAACATTTTAACCTTACACAACACAATTTCACACCTTAAAGACACATTATAAACATCATAGGAATGTTCAGGGAGCCCAAAATAAAGTAATATTATCATGGCCCTTCATTAACAGAGTACAGTAAACAGTCATCACTAACAAACCACAGACATTTCAGCATGCCGCCATTATCAAACACAAACGCCTAAAACTCATTTCTCTCAGTTCACACGAATATATTCACATTGTTTCATGTCAACCTCTCCCTATGCATTCATTAGCATTGCACCATAGTTTACATTAGTTAGTTGGATTTATTCACAGTTTACTAACCTGAAAATGACAGAACAAAGTCAGGTGGGGCAAAAGTGTGTCTTCCCTCATGTCTGGCTCAGCAGAAAGAAGCACGGAGCACTTCTCGCGTTAAAACCAGGTTCAGTGGTGCCAATAAAACGCCACGCTGCCGCCTACTGGTTGGAAGCTAAAACTACATTGAACATGGAAAACTACAATATTACTGTGTAGCAACTGGAAAAACAGGTTGACCAATGTGGGGAAACATTAATACATTGCATATTAAATAAAATACAATCACAAATGTGATCACACTCACAGTTGGCATCAACAAAGTATTGAGCAAAGGCTGTGAATACTTAAGGACATGTGATTTCTTCGTTTTTTATTTTTAATAAAATTTGCAAAAATCTCAAAAACTTTTTTCATGCTGTTATTATGGGGTATTGTGTGTAGAATTTTGAGGAAAAAAAATGAAGGCAATCCCTTTTGGAATAAGGCTGTAACATAACGAAATATGGAAACGTGAAGCATTGTGAATACTTTCCAGATGCACTGTAGCCCCGACTAGCCCTGTGTCGGTCAAAAAACAACTGGTTCTTATGAGGCACGACAGCTGAACTGATTAAGCACTGGCACAGGAACCAAACTAGCACTGGTTCTTTTTGGGTGTAAAAGGAGTAAGAGTGAACCTGTGCACCAGGTTTGGTGGCCCTAGCTTTCTTTGTTGTTAGATATACTTTATAAGGCATTTTGCTGTTAACCTTTGACCTTGCAATCCCAAAACCACAGTCACACTTAAGCGTCACAGGGTGAACACCTGTGTACCAAGTTTGGTGGCCCTAGTTTTACTCATTGTACAGTATTAAGGCATAAGAAATGGTAACCTTGACGTTTTACCTTTTGACACCAAACCCACAGTCAGAGGTCAGGATTCCAAGGTGAACCTGTATACCAGGTTTGGTGGCCCTAGCTTTACTTGTTTTATAGTAACAGTAAATGTAGCATTTACCATAGTGCAACTGCAATGTTAACTTTGACCTTTGACCCCTTGACTCTAAACCCATAGTTAGGTGAGGGTGTAAGTCGTCCAAGATGTGTATTAGATACAATTCCTGTATCGATTTGAAAACCCTACATTATTTCTTTCAGTCGTTATTGTGTTTAGAAGAGTTAGGGAAAAATCTGACCTCTGACCTAAAGGTCATCTGATGAGAGTGAAATTGCAATATGCGCATCATCAGAGTATCTCAAACCATGGTACCAAGTTTCTGAACAATTGGAACCAAACTGTAGGAGGAGTTGATTTCACAAGACAGTTGCTGTCTGTGAAGTGAGGTGAAACAGGTGGTCATTGATCAGGGGCTACAATTCCTGCAAAAATCATCTGATCAGCACGAAACTGCAATATGAGTATCCTCAGTGTATATCAATCCATGGTACCAAGTTTCAAAACAATTGGACCAAAACCGTAGGAGGAGTTGATTTCACAAAAGTGGGACAGCCAGATGGATGGACGAACTGACCCATAACATAATTCTCCTTCGATCTTTGCCCAAAAGGCTCTTCGACCGGCGGAGGATAAAAAAATGAATATACTACACACCTTTTTTCTCAGGCTGTAACCAGGCGTTTTTGAACTGTGCCAAATGGAATCATGGTCATCCACCTCTAATTCTTCAGCTAATGACTCATCACTCCAGTGGGTCAAGCAATCAATAATTTTGTTTGAGTAGGTTCATTCTGTCTTCTTTTTCAAGTATAGGTTTTTTGTTTTTCTTATTTCAGACAAGGATGAAAAGGAGATGTTTTAACTTTACCTTGACATGCTTTGACTAGTGTGAGGAAGACTGCAGATGCCTTTCAAAACATGTCAAGGTAACGTTAAAACATCTCCTTTTCCATCCTTGTCTGAAATAAGAAAAACAAAAAAAAAACTAATAATTTTTTCAATGTTCGCATTAATTTTAGTCATTTTTCAAAAAAGTGAGTGAGGTTGCAACGCTGCCACCATTGGGATTCACGGACTGGTTTATGCAAGTTTTTCTCCAGCTTTCACACCAGTTTTACACACTTAAGAGGGGGCCCCGTGTGCGATGAATCCAGCACTATTAGGTATTGCTAAATTCAGAAATTGGCTACACGATACGTCCATAATTAGCATACTCAGCTGAAATTGGCTTGTTGTGCTCCTGTTAGCCGTGGGGCTGGTCCTTCATGCTAGGTTGTCACTCATTGGTTATTGAAGGCAGTGGAAATCCAAAGGGACGCCCTACTGGGTCGAATGAGGTATCAATCAAATCTAAAGGATAAGGACCTGTACTTATATAGCGCTTTTTCTAGTCTCAAAGACCACTCAAACCGCTTCACTAGTACTAACACTCTATTCTAAGGGCGTATAGGAAACAGATAATTAGTCAATTTAGGACAATTTAGAATGACCAGGTGTAATATAAATGTGTTTTTAATGTGTGCCCTGATTTGTTTCTCAGTTGTTTTTAATATGTTTTAACAATCCAGTTCTCTTTATCTTAAGGCACACCATGACCTGGACAGTATGACCTGTTCTTAGACACAGCAAGTTTTCCTTAGCACAGCAAGTTTCTCACTGTTTATGAAACAAGGCTTAACCTTTATTTCTCACATATGTGTGTGTGTGCGATGAGATAGAACAGATGTTATATGTTTTGAGAGTCTGGCTGCAATCGCCTGGGAGCGGGGACTAGCCCCCCCGCTCTCTACGCGATTCCATGGGGGGGGAAGTTGCCTGGCAACGAAGAGGGGCTCCTTCGTTGTGTACGTAACTCTACCCTTTAAAAAGCAGAGGTGTTTTGCCAAACAGTAGAGTCTGCTGTGGATTTCGCGCGAATTGCCAAGCTGATTGATGCACGCGCCTGCCAAAAGACTGCCAAAGGCTCTCCGGTCTTCTGTATTATTGGTAAGGGCTGATGAAATGACATGAAGTGCATTGATCTTTTGTATATGAAGATATGGTCTGTGGGGAATAAGGGAATACAGCTTATTCTAGCAGTCTGTCTAATGTGAATGCATTGATCTTTTTTTTTTTTTTTTTTTTTTTTTTTTTTTTTTTTTTTTTTTGTTACTTATTTGTACCCGTAGGTAGATTTGGTTTGCAGTCTGGTGACAAGCCACCGGCTGCTGGTCGCTGCGTGCGCGAGCGCCCTAAACCTACATGTTTTTGGTGTGCGGGAGGAAACCGGAGAAATCCCGGAGTAAACCCACGCAACACGGGGAGAACATGCAAACTCCACACAGCTCACTGTTGGTCGGGGGCTGGGATCGAACCCACGATCTCATGATCCCCGCGATCCCCCGGCCGAGGGTAAAACTGTGCTGCCACAGTGCTAAACCACTGCGCCACCGTGCAGCCCTTTTGTGTGTTCTGTGAGGAATAAAAGACACATTTTATTATAGCAGTTTTTGTCTCAGTGTGAATTCTTTCCTGTGCGCCGACTCCTCACGAACCTGTCTAAATATTTTTCATAAAACACCAGGTAACCGAACATACATGTGTTTGGATTGTGGGAGGAAACTGGAGCTCCCGGAGTAAACCCACACAGCACAGAGAGAACATGCAAACGCCACACAGAAAGGTTCCTACCCCTGCCAGCCTGGGGACCTGAACCTGGAACCTTCTAGCTGTTAGGCAACAGTGCTAACTACTGCACCACTGTGCTGCCCTAGTCACAGCAGTCTTTTGGGCTTCTGTATCTAGCTCTCTCTCTACCACAACTGTAGTTTTGGGTTTTTTTTAATCGCGTACGCCACAAAAGCATAACGTTAGCTGACTGAATTTCAAACAATGCTATGATTTTATGGGCAGTTTCCCCCATAATCATCTAGATGGACAATAAATCTTACTCAAATCGATCTATTGGACCTTTTGCAATACAAATGGACCATATTTGTTGGACTATCATTAATTCAAGGACAACAAGAAAGTTTCTTTGGTGAGTAAATGCTATATTGCTATGTTGTGCTAGCTTGTTTTGTCATGATTTGTCCTGTAGGGCAGGAATACGAGACCCACGCGCTGTACTGTTAGTAGTGAGTTTATTAAATAAAGGACAAACACAAAGTTCAAAAACAAAGATGCAAACATGAGGGAGATTACTTACAAATTACGCACTAGAGTGGAGCAGAACTCTGATGGAGATGAGGGTAGGAATAAGCCAAAGTGGCGACAAAGTAAGAATGAACATGTGGCCCTTAAATAGGGCTAGAAACCCTTTACATAATTGACAACAGATGTGGGCACCTGAATGGGCAAGGGAAGGGGAATAAACTTAATTGGGAACAGCTGAGGCGGTGAAAGGAGGGCAAATCTACACTGGCAACTGACAGGGCACACCCACGAGAAGCTTTGACGCCCCTAACAGCTGTCAACAGTGGGAGAATAATACTAGGGGGAAAAATAGAACAACACACTTAAATATAAATATGAATAAATACAGAGATAAAAATAAAACACCGCACAAACAGGAAAAATGGCAAACAGAACATAATACATAGACCCAAAAAAGATACAACTACAACAGAAATGTAAATATGGTGGAAAAGCCATGAAGCTGAGTCTGTTAAAATATCCAGAACTCAGCTCGTGACAGAGCCCCCCCTCTCAAGGGGTGGTTTCCAGACACCCCAGTGTAACACCAGAAGAAAAGGAAAGAGCCTGCCCCCCCCTTCCCCAGAAGGAACATAACAGTAACCCACCCAGGGTGGGTGGTGGGGGGGAACAGGCTAGGAGGGAATGAAACAAAAAAACAGCTCAGGACCCACACCAAAAAAAAAAAAAAAAAACACAGAATTAGGCCCCCCGGGTTAAGGAGCTAGAGAGTTCAGGGGGCCGACTAAAATCCCAAGCCCGGCGGACGGCGAGGAGGTCCGAGTCGGGCGGCCTACCAGAGAGCATGGGCCACCCAACCCAATGGCTCAGTTGGTCAGGTGGCCGGCCAGAGTTCTTGAGCCACCTGAATAGAAGGGGCAGCCCAGGAGGTGGCTTCCCCACCGGGAGACCCAGCGATGGGGAGGAGAGCCGAGGAGGGGGAACCACAATGGGGTCCAGGGGTCCCGGATTGGAACAATGTAACACCTGCGGTGGCTCCGGGTTGAAGCAAAGCTGCACCTGCGGTGGCTCCGGGCTGGAGCAAAGCTGCACCTGCGATGGCTCCGGGCTGGAGCAAAGCTGCACCTGCGATGGCTCCGGGCTGGAGCATAGCTGCACCTGCGGTGGCTCCGGGATGGAGCAAAGCTGCACCCGTGATGACTCTGGGCTGGAGCACTGCAGCACCCTCGGTGGCTCTGGGTTGGAGCACAACGCTCATGGTGGACCCATACTGGAACGTAGCACACACGTAGGTTTAAGGCTGGGGCGCAGCACCCACAGAGACCCAAACAAAGAAGGGGGACCCAAACGATGGCCTCAGGCAGAGGAGGAGCTGCACCCCCGCTGGACCTGGCCTGGGTCGACGCTGCACCCACGGAGGTCCCGGGCTGGGACAGGGCACCCGTGATGACCTCCACTATGGGGAAAGCTGGATCTAACGTGACCTCGGGCAGTGAGCCTGGACCCACAGAGACATCTGGTGGTACAGGAGCATTCCCGGTGACCCTGGGAGGAAGCTCAGACAAAACACACAGAGAGACAGGGTCTGGGTCACTGGAAGTGGTGGAGCCCGGCAAGACAAGCTCAAGCGAAGCAGGCGGCTGCACCCGGCTCTCCTCACCAAGAGCCAGGCAAGACCTCTCCAAAACTGAGACAAGAAAAACAAAGGAGCACACTTGCCTGAGCTCAAGCTCCACCGCCATCCAGGACTTCGTCGATCTGGGCGATGATGTTGCTTCGGGCTCAGTAATATGGAGGTCTAGCTCGGTCGCTGACTCTGCTGCGGCGGCCTCCTTAGCAGACATGATGGTAGTAGCAGTCTTGGGGCCCCCAGGCAAAGTGACCCACGCTGGTGGCTCATCTGGTGTGGTGGCTGGGGATTGGCTCACCGCTGGCTCTGGAACTGGTCCTCCAGGGCCACGGGCTCCTCTATCATCTGGCGGTTCTGTTCCGGGGCTGGCAGACACTGAGGAACCGGGGAAGAGGACACGGAGAGGGCTGGTGAGCAACTGATTATTGCAGCAGGCGGTGAGAGCTCAGGGGACTGCAGACCCTGAGCCTCATTACCGGGAATCAGGCAAGGCATATCATTATAAATTGACAGAATGAAATGAAACTTGCCTGTCATCCCAGTGTGCGAAGTTATCTGCTGCAGCAGGTGAACAGTCATCATCCTCCATGTCTCTGGTGAGCTTGGGCCCCTCTGAGGATTGTGAAGGAGTCGCCCCTGTAGACACGAAGGCAGGCGGAGCCGGGAAGGACGCTGTGAGCCTACCAGCAGCGGAAGGAATCACTAAGAAGAAGCGAGGGGCAGCAGCTGCACAAGGGAGAGAAGGTGGGGAATTAGCCGGAGAGACTAGATGCTTAGAGTGTACTGCTGCAGGATTCTTCCGCCTCGACGAAGGAGAGGCTGCTGGCAAGGACGAGGAGCCGTTCTTCTGACGGTCTGACGCTGGATGACGCTGTTCTTGTGGAGCAACTGAAGCAGGAGTAGGACAGGGCGCACTAGAGGTGAGGCAGGGTGTCTCTTGTGATGCACATCTCCTCATCTGCTTCCTCCGGGGCGCTTGTGATGGCAGATCTCCCAACAGGCTGCGGGGCTCCGTTTGGCGGTCTATAATGGAATAAAGTAGCCCCGCATACCTGGGGTAGCGACCTATTCCAGGATGCGCCTCCACGATACCTGCCGCTGCCTCTACGTTCCGGCGAACCTCCTCCAGAGAACAGGAGGTGAAAGCTGCGTCCACAAACTGCTGTGCAAAGTCCGCTGCCCACAGCTCATCAACAGTGGGGCCAGCCACTTCAAATTTCCTTTGATTAGCAGGGCCCCGGCGCGCTGATGGAATGATGAATGCATACATACTTGTCACAAAATAAGAGAAAAAAAACAGTAAAAGGCAAACCCACTATTAACAGCAGCTGGGTCTCAACTGGTCACCACTTTCTGTCAGGATTTGCCCTGCAGGGCAGGAATACGACACCCAGGCGCTGTACCATTAGTAGTGAGTTTATTAAATAAAGGACAAACACAAAGTTCAAAAACAAAGATGCAAACATGAGGGAGATTATTCACAAATTACGCACTAGAGCATAGCAGAACTCTGATGGAGATGAGGGTAGCAAAAAGCCAAAGCGGCGACAAAATAAGAATGAACATGTGGCCCTTAAATAGGGCTAGAAACCCTTTACATAATTGGCAACAGATGTGGGCACCTGAACAGACAAGGGAAGGCGAAGAAACTTAATTGGGAACAGCTGAGGCAGTGAGAGGAGGGCAAATCTAGACTGGCAGCTGACAGGGCACGCCTAGGAGAAGCTTGACGCCCCTGACAGCTGTCAACAATGGGAGGATAATACTAAGGGAAAAAATAGAATAACATACTTAAATATAAATATGAATAAATACAGAGATAAAAATAAAACACTGCAAGAACAGGAAAAATGGCAAACAGAACATAATACATAGACCCAAAAAAGACACAACTACAACAGGTAAATATAAATATGACGGAAAAGCCATGAAGCTGAGTCTGGCAAAATATCCAGAACTCAGCTCGTGACACGTTCGATGCCCTATTTAAACCCAGTGTTATGATTTTGTCTGAAACCTGTTTTAATAACCAAATAGACAAACCTCTAAGCTTTCAAATGATGTAAGGCATGACTACTCTAAACATGTTTACCACACTTCACTGAGTCGCAGCAGAGACATTTATGGAATGCTAACCCTTTAACTGGCCTAGGTGCCATGTGGCGCCTGGGGAAACGCAAGGCAACTCAAGGCCCCCCCAGTGGTCAAGAGTGGTAAAAATTTTTCTCAATAAAGTAGTTCAGATTTCCAAGGCTATAACTTGAAAGTTACAAGAGATAATGGCTCACTGTCGATTAGAAAGATGTAGAATATGATCCAAAGTTTCAGATAGGAATAAATTTACGTATCTAATTTGCATAATGTCTCGGCAGCTATATAAATTACAAAACTTAGTCAAATGTGGACTTTGGACACATTTACATAAAGAATGGTCCGTTTTTTTTTACGCCGATTTGTCTACAGGGGTATGTTTTTATCTAATCTTCAAAGTATATGAACCAGTAAATCAATAAAATGTCAAAAAAACATATATTTCTCTTACCTGTTGCCGGGTGGGGGGGCTTGCCCGCCCACGTGACCGGTTTGTTTTCGTCCATCGTAGTCAATGTTTGTGTGTTTGCTCAGCCATTTACACCGTGTACCACCCTACAAACTCTTATAATTACCCCATGTGAATTTCATTTGTACTACGCGGCTATTTTTTGTGTTTGGTGCATTATTCCTGCGGGAATCCATGCCGCCCGTGGGCGCCGCCATCTTGGTACTGGTAGCTCAGTTTTTCATCCATCGTGGTCGATGTAACATGTTTACTTAGTAATTTACACCCGTGTTCTACATCTACAAACTCTTATGATTATCCCACGTGAATTTCATTTGTATTACGCAGTTATTTTTCCCGTTTCATGCAGTTTCAGTCATCATCGTGGCAACGACGACCAAACATGGCGGTATCCACATTGGTGTGTGAGCTCAAAGCAGAAAAAGGATGAAGAACAATGAGAATTTCTTCTTCTTTGCTATATTCCATGTCAGCCATGGTTCCTTTGGCGTGTGTCTGCCACCTTCTAAACTGTCAGATCAATAGAGATTAGTACAAATTCTCAGTATAGCCGGGGGACGTCAGTAAGTTGACACGTGCAGTTGCTGCGCTGTGCCACTGGGGGCGCGCGACCCATCCATTTAATCTGGGCAGTTAAAAGGTTAAGGTGTTTTAATACATGTGTAGAACTTTACATGTCATATTCCTGCCCAAAGTTTGATACTGATAACTGGATATTTGCAGTCGTTCTTTTAGTTATGGAGGAAATCAGACAAACACCTGGTGACCCTGTGACCTTAAACGCTGATCTTTTGACCCCAAAATAAATGCAATGTGTACAACTTCGCATGCACTATTGTTGAAGCAATAATTCTATAACAATTTTAATGTTAATACCTATTCTAGATACCTGCAGTCATACTTGTTTTACAGTTGTGAAAATCACTCATTGACCCCACTGCCAATGGTGCACATACCTTGTCGGGGTGCAGCGGCTTGTGTGCCTCAGCAACCCCCGGAGCTATGTCGACGGGAGCCTAGTGCTCCCAGAAGGTTCAACCATGTCGAACAGGTCCGCGTGGGGTAGAGGCCAGACTAAAGAGTGCACCCTGGTCCTCCAGGTTGGGGGTTGTGCAGCATGTAACAAATCACTCACGGAAAACCCAAGTTTGTTACAGCAACAAATGTCCCAACGGTGGAACAGGCGGAAGAGGAGAGCGAACTCCCAACAACTGTGAAGGCGGAGGAGGGCAGACAGTTGCACGGGAAGAAGGGTCTCGGAAAGCCTTGGCAAGCAACCTTTCTACAGGGTGGACCAAGCTCTCAACAGCCCAGCCATGGAAGGCAGCTGGTCTAGGGGAGGGACCCCCAACAAACGTCCACAGCTGAAGACGGAGATGCAGGACCCCTGCAGTGCCACAAACCTCTGCATCACGCATATCCGCTTCATGATGAGTCACACCGATGTTGCGCGTGATGGTGCTTGTCCTCTGGGGATCCGCTGGGGAGGAAGAGCGCCGGGCCCTCAGCCTCAAAGGGGCCCACCCTCAGCTACCGGAGGTCACCTCACCTCGTCCTGCACGACCAGGGGACGGGGAACGAGGAATGCTTCTGGCCGAAAAGAGACGCCAAAGGAGAGGAACGTCAACATCCTCCAGTGGAACGCAGAAGGAGTCTACAACAAAAAAATATCCCTTGCTGAAAGACTCCACTCAGAAGACAATGATGTCGCCTGCCTACAGGAGACCCACCTGAAGGAAAACCAATACTTCAGTGTTAGGGGATACCAGGTCTTCAGGAAAGACAGAAAAAGAAGAACAAAAGGAGAAGTGGTGATTCTTGTCAAAAACGCCATACCAGCACAAGAGTTTGACGTCAGTACCAACAACCAGGCAGAAATCCATGGAGTTCGAATCATGGTTCACAATGAAAGCGTCACGATCTTCAATGTGTACTGCCCCCCAGAGCGAGATCTCTCACTTGACCAAATGGAACTCCCAGACCACCGATGCTTAGTCATCGGTGACTTCAACAGTCACTCAGAGGCATGGGGATACAGCGAAGCAGATAGAAGAGGACAGGAGGTGGAAGACTGGCAAGTCGACAACAGTCTTCTGCTAATAAATTATCCTGATGATCCACCAAAGTTCTTCTCCAGGGTATGGCTGAGTAACACCACACCCGATCTTGCATTTGCCACCAACAACATGGCTAGGCTGGCAACGAGAACGGTACTTGGCCAGCTAGGGGGAAGTGACCATAAACCTGTGAAGATTGGACTG
This sequence comes from Pholidichthys leucotaenia, assembly GCA_020510985.1. Classification (NCBI taxonomy): domain Eukaryota; kingdom Metazoa; phylum Chordata; class Actinopteri; order Cichliformes; family Pholidichthyidae; genus Pholidichthys; species Pholidichthys leucotaenia. Next base: position 129,216,191 of record CM035838.1, on the reverse strand, counting down.
GACATCAGCTACAAACCACAAGAAGCTAAGACATTCCCCAGGTGGAATTACAAGAAGGCCAACTGGGAGCGCTTCTCAACACTGGTGGACCGGTACTCGGTGGAGATCCGTCACAAGCAGCAGAACCTCAACAAGAAAGTCAGGGTGCTGAACCATGCTATTATGAAGGCTGCAAATGAATCTATTCCTCAGGGAGCCAGAAAGAACTATAGGCCTTACTGGACAGAGGAGCTCCAGCAGCTGGAAGACAGTGTGGCAGAGGCAAGGAAAAAAGTAGAAGTAGATCCTACAGTAGAAAACAACATTGCCCTGAAGGCGGCCACTGCAAAACACAGCTCGAAAGAGATGGCAAGAAAAGACAGAGCAGCTCAAACTTGGACAAGGACGGCAACAAGCTTTGGAAACTGGCTCAAGCCCTTAACGACGAGAACAGAAAAAGCTCACTGATCACAGTACAGGCAGATCAAGAACTACTGACTAGCAAGAAAGCAGCAGACCATTTCATCAACCAGTATGCAAAGACGAGCCACCTTCAGATTCCACCAGAGAGAAGAAGGGATGTCAGAGGAGCCCAGCGAGTTCATCAGAACGCACAGATAGAACCAGTGATGAACTCGCCATTCAATCTCAAGGAGCTGGAGGATGCAATGTCAACACTGAAGCTGAAAAAAGCCCCTGGATCTGACAAGATTACAAATGAAATGTTGCTGAACCTTGGCCCCAAAACCAAGAAGAAACTTCTGCAGCTGTTCAACGACAGTTGGAGATCAGGGACTGTGCCACAGATCTGGAGAGAAGCCGCGATGATTCCAGTGCACAAAAAAGGCAAAGACAAATTGAAGGCTGAAAGCTATCGCCCCATAAGCCTTACAAGCTGCATAGGAAAGCTGCTAGAGCGTCCCATCAACACCAGACTCATGTGGCACTTGGAAGAAAAACAACACACCGGCCCAGAGCAAGCAGCTTTCAGGCAGAACCGGTCTACAGAGGACCAAATAACATACATCTCTCAAGCCATAGAACATGCCTTCCAAGAAAAGAAGCACACCCTTGCTGTGTGGATTGACCGAGAAAAGGTGTTTGACAAGGTATGGAAAGACGGCCTCAAGCTGAAACTGCGCCAGTGCGGTGTCGCTGGGCGCATGTACAAGTGGATCGCCCAATACCTGCACAACAGAAGAGCCAGAGCCCAGGTCAGACAGTACTCCAGCAAGAAGAAGGTGCTGAGGGAAGGAGTCCCACAAGGAGGAGTGCTCTCCCCAACACTCTTCCTTGTATTCATCAAGGACATCATCCGGAGTTTGCCAAGGAACGTACGAGGTGCCATCTACGCCGATGACATAGCCCTCTGGTGCAGTGAGGAAAGCAACGTGATGGCAAACTACAGACTGCAGCAAGCTCTCCGGCTGATAGAGGCATGGACCAAGTCATGGCTTGTGAGCTTAAATGAGAGGAAGACTACATACACCGTCTTCACCCTGTCCACCCAACCCAGAAGGTGAAACTGCAGATCAACTCCCATGAGCTCCAGGCTGAATATGCACCCACATACCTCGGGATCACCATGGATCGCAGACTGACTTGGAAGAACCAGCTGCACAAGAACCAGGCAAGGGCAAAGATCAGGATGGCCCTAATGAAGAAACTGTCAGGAACAGACTGGGGTGCAGACCAGGGTGTCCTGAAGAAGCTCTATGTGGGGAGGATTCGGCCTGTTCTGGAGTATGGCATGGTGGCAACTTCAACAGCTGCCAAAAGCAACACAGAGAAGCTGAACAGACTCCAAAACCAAGCCATGCGAATGATGACAGGAGCCATGCGCAGTACCCCTATCAAAGCGCTGGAGACAACAACAGGCCTTGCACCACTGGAAGACAGAAGAAACATCAAGGTACTGACGCAGGCCGCCAAATTCAAAAGACTGGAAAACCATCCCATGAAGGACAGACTGAGCAAGCCAACAAAAGGGAGACTTAAGAGATCGAGCTTCATCCACCAGAGCAGGACACTCGAAAGGAGAGACCCAGAACTGTTGGACCACATGCCCACACCAATACCACCCACAGCATCTGTTCCCTCCTGGAACCGACAGAACTTCCCAGCCATATGCACAGACATATCGGGCATTGGGAAGAAAGGAACACAGTCAGACCAAGAGAGGAAGTCGCTGACCCTGGAGTTCATTCGGTCTGCCTACCCTGAAGAGCAGTGGACTCACGTCTACACAGACGGCTCTGCCATGGAAGCAACCAGGAATGGAGGAAGCGGCGTGTACATTAGGTACGCTGACGAGGAGACCCACATTCCCATTGCGACTGGCAAGTACTCCACCAACTTCAGGGCTGAGGCAGAGGCCCTGAGAACAGCAGCGGCTCACGTCAGGGAACATCAAGACAAGGCACACAAGCGGGTCGTCATCTTCACTGATGCTCTCACTGGCTTGGATCCACTTCAGGACCCCCGACGCAAAGAACTAAATGAACTCGCCCTCACTCTGTCTCAACTAGCCACACAGGCGAACGTATCACTCCAGTGGATTCCTGCCCACTGTGGAGTCTATGGAAATGAGACGGCTGACAGACTTGCTAAGGAGGGTGGGCAACAAGACCAGGAAGACAGGCAGGTCTCTTACAGTGAGGAGAAAACCATTATTAAGGCCTTGTCTCACAAGAAGTGGCAGCAGCAACACCTAAACTTCTGCAAGGATGACAACTACTACAGTGTGAGCAGGGCTGACCAAGTCGTTCTGTTCAGACTCCGAACTGGACATAACAGAATGCATGCTCATATGCATCGACTGGGGACATCGACATTCATCTCCAACGGAGATGAAGCTGAGTACAGAGGACTTATCCAGGACTTTGTGGACTGGTGCCATCGGAACTGCCTCCAGATCAATGCAAGGAAAACTAAGGAGCTGGTGGTGGACTGCCGCAGGCAAGGACAACCCCTCACAGCACCAGTAAACATACAGGGAACAGACATTGAGATGGTGACATCCTACAAGTACCTTGGTGTTCATCTGAATAATAAACTAGACTGGTCACACAATACCGACGCACTCTACAAGAAGGGACAGTGCAGGCTGTTCCTACTGAGGAGGCTCAGGTCTTTTGGTGTACAAGGGGCGCTGCTGAAGACATTCTACGACACGGTGGTGGCATCAGTCATCACTTTTGGAGTGGTCTGCTGGGGCAACGGCATTACAGCAGCCGATAGGAAGAGACTGAACAAACTGATCAAGAAAGCTAGATCTGTCCTGGGGCAACGCCTTGACCCAGTGGAGGAGATAGGAGAGAGAAGGATGGTGGCTAAACTGTCATCTCTGCTGGAGTCCGAGTCCCACCCTATGCAGGACATATTGAATGCACTGAGGAGCTCATTTAGCAGTAGACTGCATCATCTTTGGCGCCACGAGACGGCTTTTGTTGTGATGTGGCGCATTATAAATAAAGCTGAATTGAATTGAATTGAATCCTAGGTGCGCAACCGAAAGGTTTTGCAGGTCTTTCCTACCTACGGCTGTCAGACTGTATAACCTAAGCAGGGCTGCTTGCAGAGATAGCAAGAAAACATGACAACCTAGTAGTACTGAATGCAAAAGACGCAACAGACTTACACAAATGGTCCCCTCCAGTATACAACTAGGACAATATCAGTCGCTACGGAGGGTGACAATATGTATGGGTACATATTCATACTATGTAGGATAACTAAGTAGACGGTTATGCTGTTTATTCCATCTTGCTACAATGCTCCGCACTTTGTATATATATTTATATATTCATGTGTACGTATGTATATCCACTGCTCTTATTTATATTTTTCGTATCTTCTTAATTATTGCTCTGAGTGTTGCTATCCCTGTGCTGTTGCAATCCTGGAATTTTCCTATTGTGGGACTAATAAAGGCTTATCTTATCTTATCAGAAATTTAAAGTTGGACAATTGGACAGATACCCATGTGGTACTGCCCAGATGACCAGCGAACACCTCCTCCAAGACTGCCTAGACCACGCTGTACTCAGACGAGCTACGTGGCCTGACCCCACATCGCTGAACCAAAAGCTGCACGGGGACCTCGGGGACCTCCGCAGGACGGCAGCATTCGTCAGGGCAGCTGGTGTGACCATCTAGCGATCGACGAAGAAGAAGACTCATTGACCCTGTGACCTTGAACTTAAACATTTGACTTCAAAATGAATGCATGTCTAGAATTTTACATATACTATTCCCGCACCAACTTTGTTTTCATCAACATCCAAAATTTGGTACAGTCTGATAACAGGAAGTAAAGAAAAGGGGGAAAACAGACAAGGTTCACTCAGTAGCTTTATTTTTGTGCATATCTCAGGTAACAAAGCAGCTGAGAGACAACAGATGTGCTTTGCAACACATGCTCCATAAGTCATAGGACCTGGCTACATAAATAAATTAGTTAAGATGTGGTATAGTATTATGAGAGTGAAACAAGTGACCTGCTTTTATTTAAATTATTCCATCTCCCATCAGCTCAATAACTACTTAAGACTTATTTTTGTGAATACTTTCACAAAGACAAAAGAGATCAACTTTATCCCCACAGAGCCTCTTTATATATATAAACTTTCAACTGTGCTGTTTCATTCATATTCTACACCTGGAGGTCATCTATTAATACAGCACCAGAGAGTTACATTTATAGTACATATTATTGTGCATTTGGCATTTTTAAAAAAACATACAGCACAAAATACAATGTTGTCATGAACTGTAACTTCCCAGTGATGTTGGTCATTCAAGTTTTGTTGGAAACAGTTTATTACTGAAGTAAGAAAAGACGGCACCATGCAGTTTATAAGGCTGAGACTTAAAGTGCCAAAAAAGCAAGTAAACCAAGTGGTAGAGATAATCTATTCATTCAAAAATGGGACATTTCTCTTTAAATAAGTGGATAATTATGTGTAATTGAAGGTAGCATATTTTGACAGTAATTGCATTTTTTAAATATAATTTTATTTTGTACACTAGTTCAATAGTTTTGAAATTAAGCATTTAAATGTGATTAAAGTATAGAACTGCAGTTTCAATTCCAGGGTAGGGCTGGGCGATTAACTGAAATAAAACCGAAACTAACATTTGGGACATAAAACCAACACAGTGTCATTTTTTTTTTTTGGTTCTTCCCTTTCAGTTCCCTTCCCTTCTTCCTCTGCCCTGTCACGTGACTCCACAACCCGGAAGCAGCACAGTCAGCACTGTTCAAAAGCAGGATAACAAGATGGAGAAATTATAACAGCTTGTGCCGAAAAGAAATGCTGTGTCTGTTGACATAATATGTGATGACTGACTCTTCATTTTATCTGAAAATGCCACAAAAAAGTGAACGAAGTGCATGGACGCTAACATAGAAATGTGCTGGATCTAAATCACTGTTAGCCTCTGACTGCTATCCATGTTAGCTCGACTGTTTTACAGTAGGAATGGATGACAAAATGGGCAAGCTAAGGCTGTATTTAAGAGCCCGATAAGAGACTCGTAATCCCTTTGTGGTAACATCATAACCATGGCTGTGTAAAGGATTCCCCAATGCAGCTAACAAGCTAATTAGCTGCTAGTGTGAGTCACATGACCCACAAACCCTCAAGCCATTGACCTAAGATTTTCAACAGATATCAGTAACAACCCACGTAATCCATACATAAAAAGAAATCAGGGCAACTGTGTTCACAAAACAAGTTATATTTAAAAAAGTGGAATGACACAGGCAATAAGTATTTAACATGAAGAAAAAGTGGTGCAAAAAGGCATAGAAAGCCAAGAAACCAGCTGAAATCCATCAGAATTTAGGAAGCCATCCTATCCCCTGTCAGTGGAAATTAATTTCAGCTGGTTAAGTCCTGACTGATAGCCTTTAAAAAGGTCTGTGAATATCAGATTGTCACACCACAAAGAACTCATGATGGGTAGAAGCAGAGAGCTCTCTCGACCTTTGCAACCTGATAGTTGCAAAACATAATGATGGACTTGGTTACAGGTGCATTTCTAAACTGCTGAATATTCCAGTAAGCACTGTTGGAGCCATCATTCTGAAGTGGAAAGAACATTATTTTACCATAAACTGGCCAAAACCAGGAGCTCCTCACAAGATTTCTGACAGAGGAGTCAAAAGAATTATCAGAAGAGTTATCCAAGAGCCAAAGACCACTCGTGGAGAGCTCCAGAAATACATGGAGTCAGCAGGTACTGCTGTTTCAAAGAAAACAATAAGTAATGCACTCAACCGACATGGGCTCTATGCCCGCTCATCTTGCATCCTTGCTGAAGAAAAAGCATGTTGAGGCTTGTTTAAAGTTTGCTGAACAACATTTGGGCAAGCTACTAAAATACTGGGAGAATATAGTCTGGTCAGATGAGACCAAAATTGAACTTTTTGGATGCGACAACACACAGCACGTTTGGAGGAGAAATGGAACTGCACATCAGCCCCAAAACACTACACAGATACTGAAGTTTGGAGGTGGGCACATCATGGTGTGAGGGTGTTTTTCAGCACATGGTACAAGCATCCATCCATCCATCTTCTACCACTTTTCCAGAGGTCCGGGTCGCGGAGGCAGCAGTTCAAGCAGAGAAGCCCAGACTTCCCTCTCCCCAGCCACCTGCTCCAGCTCTTCAGAGAGGATACCAAGGCGTTCCCAGACCAGCTGGGAGACATAGTCTCTCCACCGAGTCCTAGGTCTGCCCCGAGGTCTCCTCCCAGTGGGACGTGCCCAAAACACCTCAAGTGGGAGGCGTCCAGGAGGCATCCTAATCAGATGCCCATACCACCTCAACTGACTCCTTTCAATGTGGAGGAGCAGCGGTTCTACTCTGAGCCTCTCCCGGATGACTGAGCTCCTCACCCTATCTCTGAGGGTGAGTCCAGCAATCCTACGGAGAAAGCTCATTTCAGCCGCTTGTATCCGCGATCTTGTTCTTTCGGTCATCACTCAAAGCTCGTGACCATAGGTGAGAGTAGGAACGTAGATTGACTGGTAAATCGACAGCTTTGCCTTAGAACTAAGCTCCCTCTTCACCACAACAGACCAGTACAACGTCCGCATCACTGCAGATGCTGCTCCAATTCGTCTGTCAATCTCTCGCTCCATTTTCCCCTCACTCGTGAACAAGACCCCAAGATACTTAAACTCCTCCACTTGGGGTAGGAGCCTGTCCCCAACCCAGAGAGGACAAATCCACCTTTTTCCGGCTGAGGACCATGGACTCGGACTTGGAGACTTTATATAACTGAAGGAAAGATGAATGGACAAATGTACAGAGACATCCTTGATAAGAACCTGTTGCCATCTGCCAAGATGCTGAAGACTAAACGAGGATGGATATTTCAGCAAGACAATGATCCCAAACACACAACCAAGGAAACTCTCAATTGGCAATAAAGAAGAAAAATAAAGCTGCTAGAATGGCCCAGTCAGTAATCTGACCTGAATCCAATGGAAAATCTATGGAACAAACTGAAGCTCAGAGTTCATAGAAGACACCCACGGAACCTTCAAGATTTGAAGACAGTTTGTGTGGAAGAATGGGCTAAAATCACTCCTGAGCAATGCCTGCGCCTAGTTTCTCCATACAGGAGGCATCTGGAAGCTATTACCAACCAAGGCTTTTCTACTAAATATTAAATGAATTTCACCAAGCCTGTTCGATACTTATTTCCTGTGTTATTCCACTTTATTAAATATAACTTGTTTTGTGAACACAGTTGCCTTGACTTCTTTGTATGTATGGATTACTTGGGTTGTTACTGATATCTGGTGAAAATCTCAGGTCAATGGCTCCATCAGAAATATGTTTGAGAAAAAAGTTGATGTGTTCAATACTTCTTTTCCCTACTGTGTGTGTGTATATATAGTGTTTTGCACTGGACAACATTTAATTTGGTTACGTGTGTGTGAAATGACAATAGGACTATTCTTTTTTATATTATGCTCATTTACTACTGCAGTAATATATTCATTGACACCTTGCTTAATTACGAGCCCTGTCAGAGAGGAAAAAAAGGCAGGGAAAAAAACCAGAAAAACCCAAAACTGACATGAAGGGTTCAATTAACTGCAATGCTGATTTAAGGTCAAATCGCCAAGCCCTATTCCAGGGTATACTTTATTAAGCATTTTAAAACTAATTACAGCATTTTTTTACAAAATACACTACCGTTCAAAAGTTTGGGGTCACTTAGAAATTTCCTTATTTTTGAAAGAAAAGCACTTTTTTTCAATGAAGATAACTTTAAACTAATCAGAAATACACTCTATGCATTGCTAATGTGGTAAATGACTATTCTAGCTGCAAATGTCTGGTTTTTGGTGCAATATCTAGATAGGTGTATAGAGGCCCATTTCCAGCAACTATCACTCCAGTGTTCTAATGGTACAAGGTGTTTGCTCATTGCGTCAGAAGGCTAATGGATGATTAGAAAACCCTTGTGCAATCATGTTAGGTCTGCAATGCTGTAATTGCTGCAAATGGAGGATTCTTTGACGAAAGCAAAGTTTGAAGGAAAAAATTATTATTTCAAATACAAATCATTATTTCTAACCTTGTCAATGTCTTGACTATATTTTCTATTCATTTTACAACTCATGGTGGTAAATAAGTGTGACTTTTCATGGAAAACACAAAATAATTGTCTGGGTGACCCCAAACTTTTGAACGGTAGTGTACTTTATTTCCGCTTTAAAATAATTAGATAAATGACAAGCATTACTTATAATTTCAATGTTTCTTGTTACTATCAGATATTAATTCATGTATATATTCCTAACCCTTGTAGTTTTAATTCTCTTTTTAGAGAAAAGTAACTTCAAGCTTACTTTGGTATAGGTACTTTTGCATTTCTAGAAAAGAATCGCCCCCTTCATAATGATCACATTTTGTTGGTTTGCAGCCTGAAATGAATGAATGAGTGAAGATGATACATTTTTTGTTTATTCAGCTGTATTTACACAGTGCAACTTATAACATCCAACTGGTACTGAAACAGTAACAGGTAAGAAAAAAAATAGAAAACTAGAAAAGCACTCAGAGAGCACATACCTCTGCCAAGAATCCTTCTCTCCGTCTCTCATGGATCACCTCCAAAATGTAATGGATTTGTGTGTACACCTAGAGCCACTTGTGGTGAAAATTGCTTCGAAGACTCTCCATTAGTTTTGGAGTATTGTTGCTAGCACATTGTGAGAAGAAAAGAACCTTGGCTGAGGTATGCATTCTCAGATTATCACCAAAAATGTAATGGATTCGTCTCTAGCCCAAGAACCACCTCTGGTGAAAATTTCATCCAGATCCATTCAGTAGTTTTGGAGTATGGTTGCTAAAACTCTGTGAGAAGATAAGAGCCTTGGTGGAGGTATGCATTCTCGGATCCTCACCAAAATGTCATGGGTTCCTCTCTAGCCCAAGAAGCACCTCTGGTGAAAATTTCATCCAAATCCAGCAAGTAGTTTTTGTGTAATCTTGTTTTACAAATACAAACAAAGCCCTTGGTGGAGGTGTGCACTCTCAGATCACCACCAAAATCTAATCATCTGTTCCCCGTGCCATTACACACCTTTCTTGAAAATGTCAGCAAAATCTGTTCATAACTTTTTGAGTTATGTTGGTAACAGACAAACCAACCATTACCTCCTCCCTTGACGGAGGTAATAATAAAGCAGTGCCACCGAGTTGGATAAAGGATCACCAACTCCTAAAAATTGTTTGTAAACTCCATCAGGTGTAGCTAATCACCATCTCAATGACATATTAAGCCATTCCACTTCCATCTGTGGTCAACTGTAGTCATTTTGATACGCTCAGCATTAAAAGATTTATTCCTGCAGTATTTTAACTATATGGCCAAAACACCAATGATACATACGGTATGTCAGGTGGCAAACAAATACAGTTGGCCATCCAAATTACACATTTCCTACAGTAAGCATGGAGGTGGTATTATCTTGTCATTGAGATGAAGGAAATAGAAGCAGCAAAACCCGAATGAATAACATCAATCTTTAAATTGACTAAATTATCCGTTAGACATAAGATTTTAATTTAAGGCAAAAATAGCATCTGCAGAAAAAGAAACATTGTTACTGGGCAAGAAATTTGCAGGAGTGTGATAATACAGAGCATCCGGAAAATATTCACAGCACTTCACTTTTTCCACATTTTATGTTGCAGCTTTATTCCAAAAGGGATTAAATTAATTTTTTTCCTCCAAATTCTGCACACAACACCCCATAATGACAATGTAATAAAAGTTTTTTTTTTTTTTTTTTTTTTTTTAGATTTTTGCAAATTTATTAAAAATAAAAAAAAAACCCTAAGAAATCACATGTACATAAGTATTCACAGCCTTTGCTCAATACTTTGTTGATGCACCTTTGGCAGCAATTACAGCCTCAAGTCTTTTTGAATATGATGCCACAAGCTCGGCACACCTATCTTTGGGTAGTTTTGCCCATTCCTTTTTGCAGCACCTCTCAAGCGCCATCAGGTTGGATGGGACAAGTCGGTGCACAGCCATTTTCACATCTCTCCAGAGATGTTCAACTGGATTCAAGTTTGGGCTCTGGCTGGGCCACTCAAGGACATTCACAGAGTTGTCCTGAAGCCACTCCTTCGATATCTTGGCTGTGTGCTTTAGGTCGTTGTCCTGCTGAAAGATGAACCGTTGTCCCTGTCTGAGGTCAAGAGCGCTCTGGAGCAGGTTTTCATCCAGGATATCTCTGTACATTGCTGCATTCATCTTTCCCTCTATCCTGACTAGTCTCCCAGTTCCTGCTGCTGAAAAACATCCCCACAGCATGATGTTGCCACCACCACTGCTGTGGTTATGAGCAGTGCCTGGTTTCCTCCAAACATGACGCCTGGCATTCACGCCAAAGAGTTCAATGTTTGTCTCATCAGACCAGAGAATTTTGTTTTTCATGGTCTGAGAGTCCTTCAGGTGCCTTTTGACAAACTCCTGGCGGGCTGCCATGTGCCCTCTACTAAGGAGTGGCTTCCGTTTGGCCACTCTACCATACAGGCCTGATTGGTGGATTGCTGCAGAGATGGTTGTCCTTCTGGAAGGTTCTTCTCTCTCCACAGAGGAATGCTAGAGCTCTGACAGAGTGACCAGTGGGTTCTTGGTCACCTCCTTGACTAAGGCCCTTCTCCCTTGATCGCTCAGTTTAGATGGCTGGCCAGCTCTAGGAACAGTCCTGGTGGTTCCTTACTTCTTCCATTTATGGATGATGGAGGCCACTGTGCTCATTTGGACCTTCAAAGCAGCAGAAATTTTTCTGTACCCTTCCCCAGATTTGTGCCTTGAGACAATCCTGTCTCGGAGGTCTACAGACAATTCCTTTGACTTCATGCTTGGTTTGTGCTCTGACATGCACTGTCAACTGTGGGACCTTATATATACGGGTGTGTGCCTTTCCAAGTCATGTCCAATCAACTGAATTTACCAAAGGTGGACTCCAATGTCCGATGTTCCCTGTAGGAACATCTCAAGGATGATCAGTGGAAACAGGATGCACCTGAGCTCAGTTTTGAGCTTCATGGCAAAGGCTGTAAATACTTATGTACATGTGATTTCTTAGTTTTTTGTGTTTAATAAATGTGCAAAAATCTCAAAAAAATCTTTTTTCACATTGTCATTATGGGGTATTGTGTGTAGAATTTTGAGGAAAAAAAATGAATTTAATCCCCTTTGGAATAAGGTTGTAACATAAAATGTGGAAAAAGTGAAGTGCTGTGAATACTTTTCAGATGCACTGTACATTAGGGCTGGGTGATGTGACCTCAAATTAATCTCATGATTTACTGATCAATTTTCTTTGGTTTCAGTTTTTACAGTGATTTTTTTTAAAATGTAATTTATTTGGGGAGGCATTCAGTGGTGTGCCCAATAAATAACTTCATTTTATCAGTAGATTACTAAAATTATTTATAAATCCTCCCAGCCACAGGGGGTACACAAGCCAGTGTACTCCTAGTGCCGGTCCCAAGCCCGGGTAAATGGGGAGGGTTGTGTCAGCAAGGGCATCCAACGTAAAACCTTTGCCAAATCAAACATGCAGATCATGACGAATGAGACTTTCATACCGCATCAGTCGAGGCCCAGGTCAACAACGGCCACCACCGGTGCTGTTAACTGGCAGGGTGCCGGTGGAACTTGGGCTACTGTTGATCAAAGATCAAGGAGGAGGAGAGGGGGAAGGCGTCTTAGGAGGGAGAGAGAGAAAAAAAAAGGTAGAAGTGTGGAGGTGAGAGTAAGTAGGTTAAATTTAAGGACTATGACTGGTAAAGGCAGAGAGTTGGTTGATGTGATGGAGAAGAAAGGTAGATATACTGTGTGTTCAAGAAACCAGATGGAAGGGAAGCAAGGCTAGGAGCACTGGAGGTGGATTTTAACTGTTCTACCATAGTGTAGATAGGGAGAGAAATGGAGTAGGAGTAATCTTGAAACAAGAGTATGTGAAGAGTGTTCAGGATGAAAGGGTTAATGTAAAGTTAGTGCCAGAATAATAATTCTGTAAGTAATCTCCCATTATGCTCTACACATATTCCATACAAATTCTGCTTGCATGCTTACGGACAATTATGTTATGGTAAACTGATAAAACAGGAATGAGACAAAGCTATAGAACTCTCTTTTCTCTCTCTCTTTTAAGTCAGGTCTTTCACATTAGACAACACACCCAGACTCAACACCCACGCACACTGTTGATAGCACATTCTAGAACAAAGTGGCGTTCAGTGGATGGCCTGTTCCCACTATAGGCAGATTAGCCAATCAGATAGTCGCGTATAAGTCCATCCTATTATACTGGGTCGCCCCCTACCCGAGAGGATAATTGTAACGTGCACCCGGAAGTCTGGGTCAGTGTGGCGACGCTCCAGAGGGAGCTGCGTCACGCTGCACCCAGCGCTGCTTGCTTTACATGTGACTTCTAAATAAATGTACCATCTGTGGTATACAGTATATTACTCATATATCCCATACCTACATATGTTAGAGCAAGTGGAAATGTTTTGTGACAGCATATGTAAGGAACTTCACACCTCTGAAAGGACAAAGGAATCTCACCCGCCGTGTGAAGAACAAACACGTCCCAGGACGCGGCGGCAGAGACGGACTAGACACCTTCGCCCCCCATGGTGAGGAGAGGAGTTCCCATCACCTCCCAAGACGAAGAGAGGAGATAACAGAACAATGGGGGGATTAAGATAACAGGGGATGTCGGCTTGTGTGATGCATGTCTTTGATGTGTGCCTGTATTTAACCAGCGAGCTGGGCAGAAAGCTTCCTCTTTGCCTTCTGCCAAGCTCTGCACCAGATGAGACAAGATAGGAGAGCTGTTCATTAAAGACTCTGTTTTTAATACAAAATCGCCTCATCATTTCCAGCTCCTCTACACTGGTGACCTTGACGCGAGTATGGACCGGAGGCGTTCTTCAAGCGACTCATCTGTGGCGACTCTGACATACGCCAGCAACGACGCAGACGAGGGAGCAGACAGACAGCTGTCCCCTCCGGCAGAAGGAATTGAGAGGGCTCAACCGAGCTCCAGCACCGCCGTGAGAGCCGAGGCAAGGCACTCTCACCCAGCGGGCACAACAGTGATGGTGTGCACGAATGCCGTCGCTGTCCAGCTGCCAGACTTCTGGCGAGAAGACCCCGCCTCTTGGTTTCTACAAGCTGAAGCCCAGTTCATACTGGCGGGCATCACAGCAGACGATACAAAATTCTACCATATCGTCTCCAAACTCGACTCCGCCACTTCAAAGTGTGTGCGGAGCTTGATCCGGCGACCACCGGCCCGGGACAAGTATGAGACGCTCAAGGCGACCATCGTGGCGAACTATGTCCCACCAGCGGAGGAAAGAGGCGAGAGGATCCTGGCGGTCTACGGCCACAGAGGGGGCAATCCGAAGGCCCTCATGGAGGATTTGCTGCAGCTTAAGGAGGAGGACAACGACAATTTCCTTTTCCAGTTTATTTTCCTCAGCACGCTTCCACCACACATGAGAGGGACACTCGCCAATACGAAGTGCAACACCCACCAAGACTTCCGCACACTGGCCAGCGAGGCTTATCGGCTCGTCAACGCCTGCAAGGAGCGGACACCTACAGCGGCATCCGCGGACCTCAAAACTGACGCCCCGAGCCATGGAGAGCCACAACCCATGGAGCAGACCCAGCCCACGGTGACAGCGGCGCGGCCCAAGCGTAACAAACAGATCGACGTCTGTTATTATCACCACCACTTCGCCGAGAAAGCCCACAAATGCGTTCCCCCCCTGCAAGTTCACGATGTCGGGAAAACGCCAAAGCCAAGGGCCGTTAACAGCAGCGGTTCTTGGCGAGAAAAATAAGCTGTTATACGTGACGGATGGACACACAGGCAAGCAGTTCCTCATCGACACGGGAGCTCAGCTGAGTTTCGTCATGCCCTCCCACGCAGATCGAGCCATGGGCACCCGGGGCAACGGAGCAGTGGCAGCCAACGGCTCTGACATCGACACGTTCGGGGAAAAGAGCCTGCACCTCCTCATTCACGGCCGCAGCTACAGATGGACATTTGTTGTAGCGGCGGTGAGTTTTAACTTGTTAGGCGCAGATTTTCTGTGTGCACATGGGTTATTAGTGGATCTAGCAAATAGGCGCCTGGTTAATGCACTATCTTTTGCTTCTATTCCATGCTCAGCTCGAGTTTCTCCACCACCTGTGCAGGCCAACGTCACCACGGCAGGAGGTAAGTTTGAGCAACTCCTCACCCAATTTCCAGCACTCACAACCCCCAAATTCTCAGCCACTGTGGCTAAACACGGAGTTAAACACTTCATTCCGACAACGGGACCTCCCGTTTTTGCCAAAGCTCGCCGCTTAGACGCGGCCAAGCTCAACATAACATGGGACGAGTTTACAACTCTCGAAAAATTGGGCATTGTTAGATGTTCGAAGAGCCCCTGGGCTTCACCACTTCACATGGTTCCGAAATCCAAATCGGTTCTTGGAGACCGTGCGGAGATTACCGTAGATTAAACAACGCTACAGCGCATGACCGCTACCCAATCCCTCACATTCAGGACTTTTCACTGTATCTAGCGGGTGCGCGCATTTTTTCAAAGATAGACTTAGTCCGCGGTTATCACCAAGTCCCAGTCCGAGCTGAAGACATTCCTAAAACAGCGGTTATAACCCCTTTTGGCCTTTTTGAATTCCTGCGAATGCCTTTCGGCCTCAAAGGCGCTGCCCAAACTTTTCAACGTATGATGGACGCAGTCCTACGCGACCTCCCCTTTGTTTTCGTCTACCTCGACGACATGCTGGTAGCCAGCCCGTCCGAGGAAGAGCACGAGCAGCACCTCACTACCGTTTTTCAGAGGCTGGAAGAGCATGGACTAATAATCAATCCAGCCAAATGCACATTCGGCGTATCGCAAATTGATTTTTTGGGACATAAAGTCTCCCCGAAGGGGGCAGTTCCGCTTCCAGACAAAGTTCATGCGATAGTAGGTTTTCCACGGCCCCAAACGGTCAAATCGCTACAGGAATTTTTGGGGATGGTTAATTTTTACAACCGCTTCCTCCCCCACGCAGCTCAGCTCATGCAGCCCCTATATGACGCGCTTAAAAAAAAGAAAGCTTCCAACGCGGTCGAATGGACCCCGGAGCGCGAACGCGCTTTCGCGGAAGTAAAAAACGCCCTAGCTAACGCCACAATGTTAGTTCACCCAGATCCCTCGGCCCGCATTGCTCTAACCACAGATGCTTCAGACCTGGCCATAGGGGCAGTTGTAGAACAACTTGTCAGCGGGGTCTGGCAACCTTTAGCATTCTTTAGCAAATCGCTAAACCCAACTGAACGCAAATACAGCACTTTTGACAGAGAGCTGCTGGCGCTTCATTTGTCCATCCGCCACTTCCAGTTTTGGTTAGAAGGGCGGAGTTTCACGGCTTTTGTGGACCATAAGCCGCTCACTTTTGCTATGGCTAAAATTTCAGAACCATGGTCGGGCAGACAACAAAGACAGCTAGCTGCGATTTCAGAGTTCACCACAGACATTCGACACGTAGCAGGCAAACTTAACGTAGTAGCGGACTGTCTCTCTCGCGCTGTGGCACCGCCAGAGCGCGAGGAGACAGATTACACTGCCTCAGCAGCGGAACTCTTCACTAACGCAGACACATACGCAGTACCTATCCATGAAGGGATAGATTATGCAGCCATGGCGGAAGAACAAAGCAGTGATGCAGACGTGCGCGCGCTCCTGTCTGGACCAACAGGGTTAAGGCTGGAGAAAAAAGGGTTGCGCGATGCCGTGCCCCCCCTAATATGCGATGTTTCAACCGGCCGACCTCGCCCATTAGTACCAGCTGCTTGGCGCCGCCGCATTTTCGACGCAATTCACTCCCTTGCGCACCCAGGTGTGCGCGCCTCGGTCAAAATGGTTGCCGAAAAGTTTGTGTGGCCAGGCCTGCGCAAAAACGTAAAAGAATGGGCAAAAACTTGCATTCCTTGTCAACGCGCCAAAATACACAGACACACAAAAGCCCCTCTGGAGCCTTTTCCAATCCCTGCTAGAAGGTTCGACCACATTCATGTCGACCTCGTGGGGCCACTACCTTCCTCCCAGGGTTTCACACACCTGCTAACAATGATAGACCGCACCACGCGCTGGCCAGAGGCAGTCCCTCTAGCGGCAACTACAGCGGAGGAAGTCGCTTGCGTTTTTCTAACAAATTGGGTGACACGTTTCGGCGTCCCATCAGACATCACATCAGATAGGGGGCCTCAATTTGTCTCAGAGCTCTGGTCAGCCATGTCCAACAGTTTAGGGGCAACAATTCACCGTACCACCGCTTATCACCCTCAGGCTAATGGGTTATGCGAGCGTTTTCACAGGTCCTTAAAGGCCGCCCTCAGAGCCTCAATAACGGACACAAATTGGGTAAATAAACTTCCCTGGGTTTTATTGGGATTGCGTGCGGCACCTAAAGAGGATTTAGACGCTTCCCCTGCAGAATTAGTCTTTGCTCAGCCTATCAGACTACCAGGTGATTTTTTACCAGAAAACCCGGAACCAGGGCACCTCCCAGTCCCAAGGTTTTTAGGCAGTAACGGACCGGACTCTCTCCACGGTCCAGCTCATCACTCCTTTCCACGAGTTTTTGTTCCTCAAACTTCAAAAAACGCTGAGTTTGTTTTTGTTAAGCATGAAGCTCTAAAACCAACGTTACGTCCAGTATACGATGGCCCGTTTAGAGTGCTGGAAAATGGTGACAAACACTTTGTGCTTGATTATGGGGATAGAAATGAAACGGTCAGCATTGACAGACTCAAACCTGCCTTCTTGTTGAGAGACGAACCTGCACAGCTGGCTTGAGCACCTCGGCGAGGTAGACCCCCCAAGGGAAAAGTCTCAGCCCCCAGGCAGGGAACAAATAATCTCTCTCCTTCCCACACTGCAGATTCCTCACAAGAAGGTCCCAGCAGGACGCCTAAACCAACCTACAGCAGTTTTGGGAGAAGATTAAAACCCAGACAGCACAGGGACTGATATTAACCACTCCGCAATTATTCATTAATTGTGCTACAACAGTTTAGGACTGACTTATGATTGTACTATGCTGTTATGTTTACCACTGAACTCTCTTAGGAGCATGGCTGCTTGAAAGTTTCTTCTGTGGCAACAGCTGTAACACGTAGTATGTCGTAGTAATTACCCTAGACTGTGAACCTTTCTGTGTCCTTTCCTAGTTGTTTGGGGGGCCTGTGGTATATATTACTCATATATCCCATACCTACATATGTTAGAGCAAGTGGAAATGTTGTGTGACAGCATATGTAAGGAACTTCACACCTCTGAAAGGACAAAGGAATCTCACCCGCCGTGTGAAGAACAAACACGTCCCAGGACGCGGCGGCAGAGACGGACTAGACACCTTCGCCCCCCATGGCGAGGAGAGGAGTTCCCATCACCTCCCAAGACGAAGAGAGGAGATAACAGAACAATGGGGGGATTAAGATAACAGGGGATGTCGGCTTGTGTGATGCATGTCTTTGATGTGTGCCTGTATTTAACCAGCGAGCTGGGCAGAAAGCTTCCTCTTTGCCTTCTGCCAAGCTCTGCACCAGATGAGACAAGATAGGAGAGCTGTTCATTAAAGACTCTGTTTTTAATACAAAATCGCCTCATCATTTCCAGCTCCTCTACACCATCCTTTAAATTGAAGAAATCTCCGGCTTGTTCTTGGATCTTTCAATCAAAGAATCGGGTATTTTTCTAACAAGGAGGTAAAGAGGGAGTCAGACAGAATCATGTTTAAAGCTAGAAGTCAAAGGTGTGATGTTGAATGTTGTCAGTGCGTTTGCCTCACAAGTTGGATGTCAGGTAGAAGAGAAAGAGGAATTCTGGAGTAAGCTGGATGAAGTGGTAGAGAGTGTTCCCAGGGGGGGAAAGAGTTGTGATTGGAGCAGACTTTAATGTAGGTGAAGTGAACAGACGTGATGAGGAGGTTCTGGGTAAGTATGGTCTTAAGGAGAGAAATGTGGAAGGACAGATGATTGTGGATTTTGCTAAAAGGACAGAAATGGCTGTGGTGAACATGTACTTTAAGAAGAGAGAGGAAAATAGGGTGACTTACATGAGTGGAGGAAGGTGCACACAGGTGGACTACATGTGATGCAGAAGGAGAAATGTGAAAGAGATGGGAGACTGCAAAGTGGTGGCAGGGGAGAATGTAGCTAGACAGCATCGGACGGTAGTCTGTAGGATGACTTTGGAAAGCAAGAAGAGGAAGAGAGTGAAGGCAGAGCCAAAGATTAAGTGGGGGAAGTTACAGAAGGAAGAAGGTCACACAAGAGTTCAGGAAGGTGTTCATACAGGCTCTGGGTGGTAGGGAAGAATTACCAGATGACTGGGAAAGTACAGCAAAAGTATTGAGGGATGACGAGGTACAAGAAGGTATTGAAAGGCAGAGGTTAGCAAAGAAAAAGTGGGATAGTCAGGGATATGAAGAAAGACAGGAGCATTTGGAATCTAGGTGCATGGCAAAGAGAGAGGTGGCAAAGGAAAAGGCATATACAGTGATCCCTCACTTATTGCGGTTAATGGGTTCCAGAACCGACCGCGAAAAGTGAAAAACCGCGAAGTAGCGTCACCCCTAATGACGTCACCCATAAAATAATACGTACGTTCATTCTCTCACTCTCTCTCTCATATGATACGTGTGTGTGTGTGTGTAAGTGTACATACATACGTAGATGTAAATAAAGTGTACATAAATATGTTTTTAGAACTCTTTTACTCTTATAACAAGATACGTAACTCAAGATGAAGATGATTTACTGCACAGGTTAATGAGAGCTTTACTGCTCCTCAGGTGACGCCTCATCGTCAGGTGCTAGAGGCGCAGGATCGTCGAGGGCAGCTTCCGATAGAGCTGGAGAAGCTGCAGGAGGCGACGTAGTGGCTCGACGGGAAGACTATTTCGCACAAAAAGGCACAAGAGAACAGCGAAAAGTTCCACGCGGCGAGACTAATCAACACGAGCGATAAAGAACAATGAATGCGGTCTTCCTTCGCTGGGTATGGGCGCTCGGCAGGGAGAGAAGCTGGGTAAAACGTCTCGGCCAATCAGCTTGCGAGATTCCCGAGCCAACACGAGAACAGCGAACAGAGAGGTGGATTTTGAGTTGTGCGGGCTCTCCGTGTTGATACCTGATGTTCTAATGTAGTCTCCCTGCCTTCTGCTAGCGCCTGCCCATTTTTTCTCAATTTTGAATTTTTGATGAATATTTTTGAAAAATCCGCAATGCACTGAGGGCGCGAAAGGTGAGGCGCGAAGTAGCGAGGGATCACTGTAGTGAGTTGTATGAGAGGCTAAACACTAAGGAAGGAAAAAAGGACTTGTATCGATTGGTGAGACAGAGAGATCGAGCTGCAAAGGATGTGCATCAGGTTAGGCTGATTAAGGACAGAAATGGTAATGTACTAACAAATGATGAGTGTGTTGAGAAGGTGGAAGAAGTACTCTGAAGAGCTGATGAATAAAGAAAAAGAGAGGGGAGGATGGATGAAGGAAAGATGGTGAACAAGGAAGTCCCGAGGATTAGCAAGGTGGAAGTGAGGGCAGCTTTGAAGAGGGTGAAGAATGGAAAGGCGGTTGGTCCAGATGACATACCAGTGGAGGTATGGAGATGTTTAGGCGAGGTGGCAGTGGACTTTTTAACCAGACGAACACAATCTTGGAGAGTGAGAGGATGCCTGAGGAGTGGAGAAGAAGTGTTTTGGTAGCAATTTTCAAGAACAAAGGTGATGCTCAGAGCTGTAGTAACTGTAGAGACATAAAGTTGATGAGCCACACTATGAAGGTATGGGAAAGAGTTGTTGAAGCCAGGTTAAGAGGAGAGGTGACAACCAGTGAGCAGCAGTACGGTTTCAAGCCAAGAAAGAGTACTACAGATGGAATGTCTGCTCGAAGTAAGTATAGAGAAGGACAGAAGGGGTTGCATTGTGTCTTTGTGGATCTAGAGAAAGCATATGATAGGGTGCCAAGAGAGGAAGTGTGGTACTGTATGAGAAAGTCAGGAGTGGCAGAAAAGTATGTGAGAGTGGTGCAGGACATGTATGAGGACAGCGAGACGGTGGTGAGGTGCGCTGTAGGAATGACAGATGGGTTCAAGGTAGGGGTGGGGTTACATCAGGGAATGGCTCTGAGCCCTTCTTGTTTGCCATAGTGATGGACAGGCTGACAGATGAGGTCAGGCAGGAGTCTCCGTGGACCACGATGTTTCCTGATGACATTGTGATCTGTAGTGAGAGTAGGGAGCAGGTGGAAGAGAACCTGGAGAGGTGGAGGTATGCTCTAGAGAGAAGCGGAGTGAAAGACAGAATACATAAGTGTGAATGAGAGGGAGGCAGGTGTAACGGTGAAGATGGAAGGAGTAGAGGTAGTAAAAGTACATGAGTTTAAACACCTGGGGTCAACCATCCAAAGCAACGGAAAATGCACAAGAGAGGTGAAGAAGAGAGTGCATGTAGGGTGAAGTGGGTGGAGACAAGTGTCAGAGGTGATTTGCGACAGAAGCGTAGCAGCAAGAGTGAAAGGGAAGACTTACAAGATGACAGTGAGGCCTGCGATGATGTATGGTTTGGAGACGGTGGCGTTGACAAAAAGACAGGAAATGGAGCTGGAGGTGGAAGAATTGAAGATGCTAAGATTTTCATTGGGAGTGACTAGGACAGACAAGATTAGAAATGAGTATATCAGAGGGACAGCTTAGGTTGAGCAGTTTGGAGACAAAAAGAGGCAAGGCTGAGATGGTTTGGACATGTGCAGAGGAGGGATAGTGGATATATTGGACAAAGGATGTTGAAGAGGGAGCTGCTAGGCAAGAGGAAAAGAGGAAGACCACAGAGAAGATTCATGGATGTAGTGAAGGAGGACATGGAGAGCGTTGGTGTTACAGAGGAAGATGCAAGGGATTGGGTCAAATGGAGACAGATGAACCGCTGTGGCAACCGCTAAAGGAAGCAGCCGAAAGAAGACGATAAATCATTACCTCCAAGGAGGTAATGTGATCAGAGCAGTTTGTTTGTTTGTCTGTCCGTTTGTTGTTAGCAGGATTACACAAAAACTACTGGATGGATTTTCATGAAATTTTCACTAGAGGTGGCCCTTGTGCCAAGGATAAATCCATTAGACTTTGGAAGTAATCTGAGAGTGCATTCCTCTGCCAAGTTGGATGGAGGTACAGATGGACAACTGGTGGTAGGAATGGACACACAGAGCCTTGGTAGAGGTACAGTTAGGCCCAGAAATATTTGGACAGTGACACTGTGTTACAGTGACAGTGTTACTTTTCAATATTTTGTTGCAAATCCTTTGCAAGCAATGACTGCCTGAAGTCTGGAACCCATGGACATCACCAAACGCTGGGTTTCCTCCTTTGTGATGCTTTGCCAGGCCTTTACTGCAGCTGTCTTCAGTTGTTGCTTGTTTGTGGGTCTTTCTGCCTTAAGTTTTGTCTTGAGCAAGTGAAATGCATGCTCGATTGGGTTGAGATCTGGTGATTGACTCAGCCATTGCAGAATATTCCACTTCTTTGCTTTAAAAAACTCCTGGGTTGCTTTTGCAGTATGTTTTGGATCATTGTCCATCTGTACTGTGAAGCACCGTCCAATCAACTTTGCTGCATTTGACTGAATCTGAGCAGAAAGTATATCCCTATACACTTCAGAATTCATCCGGCTGCTTCTGTCTTTTGTCACATCATCAATAAACACAAGTGACCCAGTGCCATTGGAAGCCATGCATGCCCATGCTATCACACTGCCTCCACCATGTTTTACAGAAGATGTGGTGTGCTTTGGATCATGAGCTGTTTCAATTCTTCTCCAAACTTTCTTCTTCCCATCATTCTGGTACAGGTTGATCTTGGTCTCATCTGTCCAAAGAATGCTGTTCCAGAACTGGGCTGGCTTCTTCAGGTGTTTTTTGGCAAAGTCAATTCTGGCCTTTCTATTTTTGAGGCTGATTAATGGTTTGCACCTTGTGGTGAATCCTTTGTATTTACTCTCATGAAGTCTTCTCTTTATGGTAGACTTAGATACTGATACATCTACTTCCTGGAGAGTGTTCTTCACTTGAGTGGATGTTGTGAAGGGGTTGTTCTTCACCATGGAAAGGATTCTGCAATCATCCACCACTGTTGTCTTCCGTGGACGTCCAGTTCCCAAGCTCACCAGTGCACTCTTTTTTTCTCAGAATGTACCAAACTGTTGATTTGGCCACTCCTAACATTTCTGCTATCTCTCTGATGGATTTCTTCTTTTTTTTTCAGCCTCAGGATGGTCTGTTTCACCTCCATTGAGAGCTCCTTTGACTGCATGTTGTGTGTTCACAGCAACAGCTTCCAAATGCAAACGCCACACCTGGAATCAACTCCAGACCTTTTAACTGCTTAAGTGATGACAGGTTAACAAGGGAAGAGCCCATGCAGCCTTGTTATTTTTTTTTTTGCAGCCTTCTGAGTCAATTGTCCAATTACTTTTGGTCCCTTGAAAAAGAGGCGGCTACATATTAAAGAGCTGTAATTCCTAAACCCTTGCTCCAATTTGGATGTGAATACTCTCAAATTACAGCTGAGAGTCTGCACTTTAAGCCCATGTTGATTATATAACTGTATCCTGAATATGTTTTCGTAAACAGCTAAAATAACAAAACTTGTGTCACTGTCCAAATATTTCTGGGCCTAACTGTATGTGCTCTCTGAGTGCTCTCTACTTTATAAACTGTAACTGATCTTCCGATGATCGTATGTTTAGCACATTGGTTTTTAGCAGGATAAATTCAGAGGACAAGAGAGGTGAGTTAAACAGGAGCTGCTGCTGCACTCTGCACAGAAAAACTAATTAAATACATTAAACAGCAGCTTGTATCAAATTGTTGTTTAACAATGCTTTTATTAGGCAACACGCACAGTGGAGAAAATATTAAAAGAGGTGGGAAATTTTTTACATAATTGACCTGGGAAAATTCATTTCAGTTTTAGGGTCTAAATATTCATGTCAGTTATATTTCTATTAAATATCCCAGCCCTTACCAAAAATGAACCTGATTTAACAAAACTAAATGGGTTTTTGAACGAACTATCTATACCGTGTATTCCAAATGAAAACAGGGAGATATTGGAGTCTAAAATTAGTCAAGAAGAAGTTGGGCTAGCCATTGATAATATGAAATCAGGGAAAAGTGCAGGACCAGATGGTCTTCCAGTTGACCTTTATAAAAAATTTAAGAATAAATTAATAAAACCTTTTTTGGAAATGGTTTTAGAAGCATTTCAAAATAATAATTTACCATCATACATAAATAATGCCTTAATTATACTGTTGCCAAAACCAGGTAAGCCCTCTAATAAATGTGAAAATATGAGACCAATAAGCCTATTAAACGCCGACCTTAAGATAATCTGTAAAATTTTAGCAAGACGAATACAAGAAATTTTACCAAATATTATTAATCGAGATCAGAATGGCTTTATAAAGGGTAGACAAGGCTTCCATAATGTAAGAAGACTATTTAATATTATTTATTTTAATAAAGAAGCACCGGATACAGCTCTCCTATCATTGGACGCCGAAAAGGCCTTTGATAGAGTTGAATGGCCCTTTCTTTTTGAAGTCCTACAAAGGTTTGGACTTGGAAATAATTTCATAAAATGGGTTCAAATAATATACAATAATGCTACAGCAGAAATCCTAACAAATAACAATATTTCAAAACCAATAAAAATCAATAGAGGATGTCGACAAGGCTGTCCACTTTCACCTTTACTGTTTACTATGGCAATTGAACCTTTAGCGATAGCGATACGTTTACATTCACAAATATATGGAATTAAAGTTGGACCAACAGAACATAAAACCTCCCTGTACGCCGATGATATAATTTTGTTTATGTCGAATCTAAAAAAATCAATTCCAACCTTGTTGAATTTAATAAAGAATTTGGGGGAAATATCAGGATATAAAATAAATAAAACTAAATCTTCAATATTAATGCTAAATGAGACCCAGAGAAATTACCCAGCCCCTGAGGTAAATCAATTCAATGTTGTAAATCAGTTTAAATATTTAGTAATCCAAATTATGCCTAAGCTAGAATCAGTCGCCAGTGTCAACTATGAAGCCTTAATGTCAGATATCAATGAGTTAACTCAGAGATGGATGTCACTACCAATGTCGATGATCGGGAGAATCAATATACTTAAAAGTAATATTTTACCTAAAATACTTTATTTATTTCAATACATTCCCTTATCACCACCTTTAGATCTATTCTCAAGAATAAAAAAAAAGTTAGTGGAATTTATATGGAACAACAGGAGGGCTAGATTACGTTTGTCTTTATTATATTTACCATTTGATCGTGGAGGTCTGAAATGTCCAAATTTTATGTTGTATTATTGGTCGGCACAACTGAGGTCTATGACATATTATTTTTCATCAAATGATCTCCCTCACTGGACTGAAATGGAATCATACAATTTACCTTTACCTCTTCCCATATTCATATACTCAGATTCGGCAAAAAAATTACAAAAACAAGTTAAAAATCCATTTGTAAAGCATATGATCAAAATATGGTGTGAAGCTAAAAACTATTTAAAAGAACCACAGTTATTGTCACAATTTAGTCCAATATGGGGTAATCAATATTTTAAACCAGGGAGAGCGGACGCTGTATTTAAAGTATGGAATTTAAAAGGGATACAAAAGATTCAGGATTTATATTTGCCATGTGCAGACAACATAATGTCTTTTGAAGAGCTGAGGATCAAATTTAATCTCAATAGAACACATTTTTTTAAATATCTTCAACTTAGAAACTTTATTCGATCAAATCAAAATAAAGCTCTCACTCGACCTATTTATTCATCCTTGGAAAAAATGATGATGAAAGATAGTAAAAGAAAGGGTATTATTTCAGAGTTTTATAACTCATTGACACTATCTTCAAGTGAAAATTCACTGAAAAGATTAAACTACTGGAAAGAAGATCTGCAAATTGAAATTTCAGAGGAACAATGGGAATTGGCTTGTACAGAAGCTCAAACCAAATCAATAAATGCACGCCTTAAATTGATACATATCAAATGGTTAATGCGGATGTATGTTACACCGGAGGAGTTAAATACATATAACAAAAATATACCAGATACATGCACAAAATGCATGGAAAGTAAAGGAACCCTATTTCATTGTTTATGGGAATGTAGATTAATAAGAATGTTTTGGGAGGAGGTGAGGGTAACAATTGAAAAAATAATCTCAAAACAAATCATATTGAATCCTAAACTGTTTTTGTTGGGTCTGTACCCAGAAAAGCATAATTTCAATAAAAGTGAAAGAACATTCATAGACCTCAGTTTGCTTAATGCCAAAAAATGTATTGCACTATTATGGAAAAAGACTCATAGACCAGATGTGACTCAGTGGTTAAGACAGATGTTAACAAACCTTCCATTAGAAAGAATAACATATATACTGAAATCAAAGGAAATTGTGTTTGAGAATATATGGAGACCTTTTATTGATTATGTAAAAAATTTAAACATAACTCTTGAAGAAGAAGGTGAATGATGTGTGTGGACCTTGTAAATTCCAAACTGGTGAACATAATATGTATACTAATGTATTGGATTGTCTAGACTAAACAGAGGAGCATTGTTGAAGACTTGATTTTGTTGGTGGTTGTTGGTGTTTTTAGGGTATTTTTTTTTTTTGTAGTACTTTAGTGTTAGTGTTTGATTGTTTGTATCATGTTTGTTAAAAAAAAAAAAAAAGGTTCAATAAAGATATTGTGGAAAAAAAAAAATATCCCAGCCCTATAAAACATTCTAATGAATGAGCCGCCAGCTTGACCATTGTTGACCAGGTCTACACTACTCACAAAAAGTTAGGGATATTTGGCTTTCGGGTGAAATTTATGGAAAATGTAAAACGTTCACGCTACAGTGATATTATATCATGAAAGTAGGGCATTTAAGTAGAAGCATGCAATGGTGATTTCCTCATCTCAAACAATTTATTGAAACTAAAGCTAACAACAGTGGTGGGTATATGTACCACAACAAAAATTGTCAATGTCTCAATAACTTGTCATGTGCCTTTGAGCATCAGTTACAGCTTGACAATGACATCTCATGCTGTTCACAAGTCAACTTATTGTCTGTTGAGGCACGGCATTCCACTCTTCTTGAAGGGCGGCCCTCAGGTCACTGTGGTTGTGGGGTGCAGGGGTACGAGCCTCTACATGGCAACTCAGCTGATCCCATAGGTTTTCTATGGGATTCAGGTCTGGAGAAAGTGCAGGCCACTCTATTTGAGGTGCCCCAGCCTCCAGCAGCCATTCCCAAATGGTACAACCCCAATGAGCTGGAGCACTGTCAGCTATGAAGATGAAATTAGGCCTGTGTTGTTCATGTAGGGGCACAATGACTGGATTAATGATGTTATTCAGGTAGTATTGGCTTGTTACTGTACCATTCACAAGCTGTAGGGCAGTTCTGTATTTACTATACACACCTGCTCAGACTGTAACATAGTGACAACAGTGGCTGATGCATAGCGCTCTCCTTGACGTCTCCAACATCGTTGGTGGCCAGAACAGCACTGAAGGTCCACTGGTTTCTTGTCCAACGTAAATGCTCCCTGGCCCATGCAAACGATGACGCCTGTGCCTGGTGTGTGGTCAGATACCCTTGCAGGTTGAGCTGGGAATGATCCATAATTTCCAAAATCGATTTGATTCCAATTCTTGAGATTCTGAATTGATTCAATTCCGATTTGATCCGATCCAATCCTGATTCGATCTGGGAAATTACCATTTTAATAGCCATTTTACTTGCCAGGAAAAAAAATCTTCCAAGACCTAATGCTGCAAATTGTACCAAGAATACTCTAACTTTGTTAATACATAAATTATCACATAAAGAACTGACCCAAAATCAGTTACAATAATGGGCTTTTTATTATTTAACTTATGATTTCACAAAGTGCTCACAAGTGGTTTCTTTAGTGCAAACAGTGTGTAGTGCCAAGTTAACCGCCCAGAGTCAGTAAACAAATTCAATGCATGAAGCATGTAGATATAATTTCACTGTATTTCAGTCCCTCCAGGATTTCATGGCTGTTTTTGCAATTGTTGTGGCCCAAAAAGCCTGAATTTGTAGGAACTTTTTCCAAAAAGTTGTGATAAAAGCTGTGACAATTTTAGAGTTGTTTTTTTTTTTTGCACTGAAAATTGTGTGAGAAAGTACAAATTTTAAAGTAGCTGCTTTTTCCACAGTTTTACAGCGATGCTATTCTATGTAACACTACAAGAAAAGCACAGGAATGCCAAAAATTTACTGTTAAACAGTGATTTATGTAGAATTAAATGCTCAGTAAAGTTGTCAAAAAAAAAATGACCAACATTGTATTCTTGCTGAGAAATTAATGAATGTGTGTTAGAGTATGGATAAAATTATGGCAGCACCTTCTTGAATTTAAAAAGTAAGACCACTGAAAAAAATTGTGTGAAAAATTTGAGGTCTTCTTCTGTGCTGAAATCCACAATGAAGCAGGGATGGCTCCTCCACTGACAACCTCTTCCCTTCAGAAGGTCTTAGTGCAAGATGGACCTTGGAGTGGAAACCCAGTCTTCATAGACGTGAAGGGGAGATGAAAAGAATACATTTCACAGTAAAATTAATAATTGTATTTTTTAAATCCCTACACCACAGTAGGATTTAATAATTTAGTTTATTTTTTGTTGTTTATGCTTTAACTACAAATTAACTTTCAATTTTTTAAAGGGCTTCAATTCATTTCCTGGGAAGATTTGTTCATCTCAGTTAAGTTCTATTGAGTAAAAATTGCTCATACTGCAGCCTTTATTAATTCTGCCATTTTCATTGTATTGTGATTTATCATTATCTTCAAATCTCTCACTTAAGTGCTAAAAGTCCATCTCATAAAATATAACTTTATTCTGCATTTATTCACAGTGCTTAACCAACAGTCAACTACTGTATCCATAGATTGTAAAAGAAAACACCATCATGCTGGATGAATTATTAATTTACGACACAAATGTTAAAACAAACAAATGATATTTTACTTACAACCTCAGCCGCTCCAAGTCTCTGTTCACGAGTTACAGCCAGTCTCCGTGCGTTTTCCATTTCAAGTGTTTATCAGTCGTAGACTTTGTTACAACACAGTGCTGCACGTAGTACAAAACCGTTTATCCCCACCTTGTGAAAAATATTAGGAAACTGTTGAGGACAGTCTTTATGGTGACTTTTGTTGATAAATGAAGAGACACGCACGTCAACTCCCTTTGGAAACACGGAAGTAAACACAGAAGTAAAGATGTGCACTGCAGAGAACTCTTGCTGGCTGAGAACCGTTTTAACACCACAGAAGAAGAACTAGCAAATCCGTTAGCTTGTTAGCATTCCAGGTGTTTCTGGTTCTTCGCTGCTGTTCCTGGCTCACTGACCCGGTTTCAACCCAATCAGACTCAGCAGATGTTCACAGATGTAAAAGCATTATATTAAAAGATCAATCCGCTGATTTTGTGGATCGATATCGGCTCAGTCAAACGTGGATCGATCTAGATCATTGTATCGATCTTTTGAACCCACCCCTACTTGCAGGTTGTCTTGCACGCAGCCCAAGCTGATGTAACCATTTCGAATGGTCTGACGTGACACTTGGGTGTCTCTCACCTCCCTTAAATGTGCCTGGAGTTGAGTGGCATTCATCATCCGGTTTTGCAGGGCACTGTTCACAGTGAAGCGGTCATCAGCATGGAATGTGACCAAAGGACGTCCACTTCTATGCCTTTCTGTGACTCTTCCAGTCTATATATCTCTGTTGCAACCTGCTGGTGACACTCTAAGCTCAGTGGCCACTCTCCTCTGAGAACATCCTGTTTGAAGCCTTGCAATGGCGAGGTACTGTTGATCAATTGTTAGGTGTTGCCTTGGCCTCATGATGTCAAAATGTGAACAGCATGATGAAGAGGAATGTTTAAATACCAATTCTAATTGAACCAGAAAAGTTATTGGTCGATTCATGATCAAACACCTGTTGTGAATTTTGCCCTTAAGCATCTTGTTAAAGGACAGCAAGTTACGCAAAAACTACTGAAACACTGAACAGCTGGAAAGGTGCATTCAAAAAGTTAGAGAAGGTCAAATTAAGTTCACCTGTAAAGGTTATAGTGCATTTTAGGTGCATCCTGAAATTTCACCCGAAAGCCGAATATCCCTAACTTTTTGTGAGTAGTGTATTAATGAGTCTTGAAAATGTCTCTATAAATGGATCACTAACTGTTATTGTTTGGATATTTTTTGCCTCTTCAGGCAACTCTGACCTTCCTTTCCCACCGTTTGTACATGCTATGGCTTCTTTACATGTATGTGTAAACCTCTTAGAAGTGGTCTGCTGACAGTATTTAGAAGAATTGTAATACTTAGAAAACAAGCAAGAATGTGATAATGCATGCTAATGGGTGAGCAGCAAGCTGGACCATTTTTTTGATCAGGTCTATTAATGAGATTTGAAAATGTCTCCATAAACATTCAAGACTTGTTTCTAAAGTATGTGAATGGTAAATGGCGTTCACTTATATAGCGCTTTTATTCCCATCTCTTGATGACCAAAGCGCTTTACAGATCCAGCTATCCACCCATTCACACACACATTCACACACTGATGGCGGCATGCTACCTAACATGGCGCTTCCAGACCCACCAGGAGCAATTGGGGTGAAGTGTCTTGCCCAGGGACACAACAGCAGGATACCCGGGGAGAGTGGGATTTGAACCGCCAACCATGTGGTTATTGGACAACCTGCTCTACCTCCTGAGCCACTGCCGCCCCCTACTGTCACCTACTTTTAAAATGAATATTCAGAAATCAATGACTAATTTTAACTGTTTGAATATTTTTTGCCTCTTCAGCAACTTTGACCTTCCTTTCATGCTGTTTATATAAGCTTTGACTTCTTTAGATGATATGGGTGAGTCTTTTAGAAGTGGACTGCTTACAGTATTTAGAAGAACTATTAATACTTACAAAACACGGATCACATTTCGGACCTACATGACTGAAAATTAAAGAAACTTCTGGAACATTCATCTAAGACTATCCAGAGAATGTGTTTGGAAATGTCATAAAGCAATCTGCTATATTAGTGAAGGTAACAGTAATATGATAGAAGCGTGTTAGTGTAACCACAGAAATATCATTTTTATGTCACCTACTTTTAAAATGTTGCTGGGCATTGAAATATTTTGCAAATAACTATTTCTTCACAAGCCTAGTCACATATTTAAGCATATACTTAATCAAACTAGCATGACAAGTCTTTATTATGCTATAAATATCTGAAATGTTACAAAGAAATTTCTGTGAATAACAATATTTGCTTAATGTTAAATGTGTGGATGCTCTCAGGTGTTACGTCATCATGCATCTTGTACTTTTAAATATGCCATTTTAGATTTTATAAATTGTTATCCTGACTATTAGCAGAAGAAAATTACTGTTTCTTTAGAACATGAGCCAATTTAGAATTTTTTACTTAACATTACCACAGTCAAAAGAATCAGTGATCTATATTATAGGAATATCTGCACACAGTTTAAAGAAACAGATAATTACAGTGTGTGCCTTTGGTAAGCATCGGGGCAAGTGCCTCAAAGGAGTAGCAATTCTCATGAAATGTGGGCGAATGGACAAATGGAAAGCAAACACTGCATTAGCTCCTTTTGACTTAATCGGAATGAGCTAAAAAAAAAAATGTTTTTTTTTGGATTCACAATGAACAATCTATCACATCCACAGTTACTTCTCTGTCAGTCCTGTTTGTGCAAATGTGCTTTCAGTTGGATGTTATAAGCTGCACTGAGTAAATACAGCCTGATAAAACAAAAATTGTGTCAGTCTTCATTTCAAGCTATAAAGCAACAAAATTTGGTTATTTTAAAGGGGATGATTCTTTTCTATACCCACTGTATCTTAGGTACCATTTACATCTAGCATTAGAATGCATTTTTGTGATCAGACAGTCTGATAAAGCTTGATAACATACTGTACACATTTACAACTGGTATTAAAAAGTGCCCGCAAAGACTGCATTACTATACGATCATGCTCCTTCCAGCAGCCCACTGAGTAAAGTTAAAAAAAGTGTGTCAGAGCAAACTACACACAATTAAGTATATTAAAGTTTGTTTTGTTTTTTAAATCAATGTCATGTATTGCTTGACACCTCCATACTCACAGTATTCCACACAGCAGACATGTTGGCAACGCCTTTGCTGCCGCCTTAATATGGAGAGGCTAGCATAAAAATGTGGCTGATGGAAAACAACAGAGATTTGAGTTGAGATGAACCCACTGACCCAGACACCGATTAAGTCACTAAAGCTATGTTTCCACCTAGGCATATGTTTTCACGCTTCCAATTCAGTGTCTATGTAGCATGCCCCACGTGCATTCTGGTAGCATTGCATCAATATTCTCGACCTGTTGAGTGGAGTTGCCCGCTCATCATTTCGATGAATCCACGCTCCTGTCCCATTTATGCAAAGGAGGAGCAGGCACATGGAGCCAATCGCTTCCTGGGACACATGCTGGACTTTTAAAACGGTGGTTGTTAGTAAAAAGTAAACACATATTCAGCAGCTACACATGTATTTCTGACCTGGACTGTTTTCAGAAACATGTTTAGCTGTTTACTTTTGAATATATAAGCAAAAATTGAACATCCTGATGGGTCTTGAACAGACTAGAGCAGTCCACCCATCAGGAGTCGCATTGACCAATGATGTGCAGACCGTGCACTTCGGGGAGGGCAGAAGCAGCTCATTAAACTACACTTTTGTAGACAAAAATACTGCTTGAACACCGGCTCATCAAGCCAAATTTCTCTGACCAGGCAATGATAGTGCAGTTTGCGTCTCTGGAATAGTGACTAGTGTGACTCTCGTCTTGTATGTCCCATTCATGCTCCCGACGGATCCCTGATGCGGAGGAGGCGTGGGGACCTTCTGTCAACAGACACCTACGTGGACACATAGCATGAAACCTTGACTGGGTGGGGCATCTCTACTATAAACACATCAAGCGTAAAGTTGTGGGCCACTGGTCAACTGAATTGTTCATTGTGTTTCTGTTAAATGTGGTCAACTTACATCTCTGATCACTTTCAGTGGTGGTTTAGAAGATCAGATATAAATCAGACCCAATTGTGTTTTGTGCAAATTTACACCTGTACTTCCCCGTATCTGATAGCAATCTAACCACAAAAAAACCCTGCTTTTTAATGCCAGATATAAATGGGGCCTTAATTTGGATAACAGTATGTCGCTATTTATTGTGAATGTGTGTAGACTCTAGTTAGTGCAGCTACTGAACATTCGCCCTTTGTGCATCGTACCATACAGTGCTGATACGAGGTAGTAGAAATTTATTTGATGAAAAGTGTAAACCATAGAACTCAGAAGAATGATTAACAAATGCACATCAGTACAATACCATACAACAAGCAACACAAAGTAGTGATGCCGCTTTTGGCTACAGCTCTCACTCTGCTGGCTTAGAAGAATTTTAAGTGGCTCAGATTAATTAAAAAAGTCCAGTTTATTCCTCACCTTCCTAAGACACTAAACTCCATTTATTTAATACACCATACCCTGATCTGTCCAGACATTAATACAGCTTCACACAACATGCTAATTCTTACTCATACTGTCTGCACATTTTGCTCCTGTACAGTTGCATTTAATTTTTTTTCAAACCCCGCTGCAAATATTTTCAAACCTGCTCAACTGCTGAACTTTTTAAAAGTGTTTTTCTTTTATTCCAACAGTTGAAAGCTGCTAAATTTTGAATTTAAACATATTTTCCAGTGGGGGTTGAATTATATCGAGTGCCACTGTATATTTTCAACTGCAAAAATGAACAAACAAAATCAAAATCTTCCAGGTGAAATGACAACAAGACAAAACACTAACTCTGCGACAGAGCATTTTAAAAGCATGGCTGACTTCTCCTTAAAATGGCTGAACTTATCTTCTATAGATAAATGATTGGCTGTCCTAAGTTTACCAAGACTGAACGACTTTTATTGTGTCTGAATAATCAAACGAACTACTTAAGTGCTTTATCAGCACTGACAAAAAGCCTGAAATCAGGACATTTCACTCTGAGCTCACTTGGGCTGTTCCTTCAGCTGGTGTTCTCTGAGAGCACCAGTGAAGGTTGCCGTCCACACGTGCAGGGCTGTAGCAGCAGAGAGGGTGAGGAAGAAGAGGAAGGCGACTTGAAAACCAAACCAATCCACCACACCTCCGGCCAGAGCGCCAAACGTCAGCTTCCCCAGCACCTCCAGAGTTGCCAGGAAACTGTAGTGAGTTGCCTATGAGAGAATGGGAGGCAAGAGGAAGAGTGAGGGCAGAAATTTTGAGAAAAGAGATTAACAGAGAAGACAGAGGGAAAGGAAGTGAATGGAGAAAAGGACAAGGACAAAGAGAGTTTAGGAAAGAAAAAAAGGTGTGGGTATCAAGAGAGTGAAACTAGAAAGTAGGGAGTGTAACACAAGTAAAAGAGGTGACCACTAGCACAACTTATCAAAATGATTCCTCTGAAGGTTAAACACAAAACAATTAGCAGCAAGAGGGGTGATTAGGAAAAAGTGCAAATGTTTAAAATTAAAACAAAAACAAAACAGAAAATAAACATACAAAAAGGCTTGAACACTGAGAGAAAGCGTGAGATCATGGCTTGAGAAGATGGAAAGAGGCCAAGCAGTGAAGTGTATCTGATCTCAGCCTTAAGGCTTTCAGCACAGACAGAGAGAGGGAGAGGGAGAAGGGACGGAGCAATTACCTAATCTCACCCGGCCAGGCACCTCTGAAAAACACGGGACTCTAGTGACACCTGCTTTATGACTGTCCATCTGATAAACAAGACTGCAATGGGCATCTTTCTTCTTCACTAGCTTTTAATAATATTAAGAACACAACCAAATCAATAAACCAATAAATATAAATCAATAATATTTAATTTGTAAATATTAAGACACTAATCGAGATGTGAGAATATTCTGAACACCGATTAAATTGTTCTTTTGTAAAACTGTATTGAGCTTGAAAAATTGAATTGAGATTTTTTGGGGGGGGGTAAATTTCCAACAGATTTTGTGTAATATAGATTGTCATTATTGCTAACCATGATCACTGTAAATTCAAATCTAATGCTGGAGCACCCCTAAACTGAACATGTAGTGTCTATATTTGAGCCAGGATTATGTTACCTAAATCTGACCTAACAAATCTCACTGGAATGGAAATAACGTCTGATTTTAGCTCAAGTTTTAGTTGAATTTAGAACTTTTTCCTGAGTTTGTATCTGGTACCACCTGGGCTACATCGGTGGTCTGCATTCTAAGGGAGAGAGCTCTACAAGCCTGTGTGACCACAGCTAAGTGGAGTGCCTTTATTTGCAGCAACTTGTTTAACAGATTTGGTTTCTATCTCCTGGGGATCGTTAACAAGCACTCACACTATCAGCTTTCTGTTACTCGATAGCGCTACCTTCAATAACGCACACAAATACAAGCACAGGTGATCTAATGCACTCCAACTCCTGTGCGTACACACATACTGACAAACTAAAAACAAACAGCATATGTGTCATGAGAATCTCTCACATTCATGATTATCATCACTCATTAAACATTATGACATCCCTGCCCATTACTGATATTCATTTAGAACTGGATCCTGAGGTGTGCAATCCAGGCTGTGTTATTTCCCTTCTTTCTTCGACACTTTAAGACTGACAGCAATTTAAATGATAATTTGTCACCTTCAGAGATTGACTGAGTGACGTCTGCCTGTGTGAACAACGATCACCTCCAGGCAACAATGGCCCAGTTACGACGGGGACAAAATGAGTTATGTCAAAGAGGAGAAAGGGAGCGAAGAGAGGGAAAAGTCGAAGTGTAAAAGAGAGCTTTTAAAGGACTAGAGAACAACAAAGGAACAGAGGTGGAAGAAGTGACAAAAAAAAACATGGGGTGGGGGGGGTGAATTGAAAATGGGTCTACTTAGACTTTTGATGTTTTGAATGTGGAAAACAGTTGATGAGACTGACAGGTATAGGTGACAATAGGTGTGGCATTGTAAGCTATGGATTCTCTTGTCGGCCTTCCTTTGACAACCAAAAGAAATGTGACCTAATATTGCTACAGAATGACACCAAAACAGAGAAGAGGACGGAAAGAAAAGAAACATTGTGTTATCCTTTTATTCATGTAGGAGATATGACGTAATCAGTGTTTCCTCTGGCTAAAAGACCATGGCGCGGTGGCAACATATTTTTCCCGGGGGGGGGGGGGGGTAAACATACCGGAATATGTTAATTTTATATTATTTATTTCTTTTTAAAATTTTACACGGTAACGATGCATATGAAACTTACTATTTGAAGTACTGTACAACCGAGGCTTGAATATTGGGCCAGTTGGGGTCCCACCCAGACATCCTGTGTTTACACTTTTTAGTGGTGTTATCCTTCTCTCCACTTTCCTCTCCTTCGCTCCTCTCTTCTGTCTCATCTTGCCCTCTCTGAGCTCTGTCTAATTCAGGTTCTCTCTCTGTCTATGGTGATATACAAATAGGTTAGAAAATATCAAGTGTCATGTTTTGTCCTGCAGGATTTTTTTTGTCATGGTTTATATAAATGAAAAAAATGTGTATTTTTGGTATTTTTATTCTAGTGTTTCTTTTTTTCCACTGAGAGAGTAGGGAAGGGAAAGAAATATTCATAATAGTAATGTACTCATGCATACTTAAATTATATGATCAGGTTGGTATACAGTGGGGCAAAAAAGTATTTAGTCAGCCACCAATTGTGCAAGTTCTCCCACTTAAAAGATGAGAGAGGTCTCCAATTTTCATCATAGGTATACCTCAACTATGAGAGACAAAATGAGAAAAAAAAAAATCGAGAAAATCACATTGAAGGATTTTTAATGAATTAATTGGTAAATTCCTTGGTAAAATAAGTATTTGGTCACCTACAAACAAGCAAGATTTCTGGCTCTCACAGACCTGTAACAACTTCTTTAAAAGGCTCCTCTGTCCTCTTCTTGTTACCTGTATTAATGGCACCTGTTTGAACTCGACCTGTTTGACACCTGTCCACAACCTCAAACAGTCAGACTCCAAACTCCACTATGGCCAAGACCAAAGAGCTGTCAAAGGACATCAGAAACAAAATTGTAGACCTGCACCAGGCTGGGAAGACTGAATCTGCAATAGGTAAACAGCTTGGTGTGAAGAAATCAACTGTGGGAGCAATTATTAGAAAATGGAAGACATACAAGACCACTGATAATCTCCCTCGATCTGGGGCTCCACACAAGATCTCACCCCGTGGGGTCAAAATTATCACGAGAACAGTGAGCAAAAATCCCAGAACCACATGGGGGGACCTAGTGAATGACCTGCAGAAAGCTGGGACCAAAGTAACAAAGGCTACATCAGAAACACACTACGCCGCCAGGGACTCAAATCCTGCAGTGCCAGACGTGTCCCCCTGCTTAAGCCAGTACATGTCCAGGCCCGTCTGAAGTTTGCTAGAGAGCATTTGGATGATCCAGAAGAGGATTGGGAGAATGTCATATGGTCAGATGAAACCAAAATAGAACTTTTTGGTAAAAACTCAACTTGTCGTGTTTGGAGGAGAAAGAACACCATACCTACTGTGAAGCATGGGGGTGGAAACATCATACTTTGGGGCTGTTTTTCTGCAAAGGGACCAGGACGACTGATCCGTGTAAAGGAAAGAATGAATGGGGCCATGTATCATGAGATTTTGAGTGAAAACCTCCTTCCACCGGCAAGGGCATTGAAGATGAAACGTGGCTGGGTCTTTCAGCATGACAATGATCCCAAACACACCGCCCGGGCAACGAAGGAGTGGCTTCGTAAGAAGCATTTCAAGGTCCTGGAGTGGCCTAGCCAGTCTCCAGATGTCAACCCCATAGAAAATCTTTGGAGGGAGTTGAAAGTCTGTGTTGCCCAGCGACAGCCCCAAAACATCACTGCTCTAGAGGAGATCTGCATGGAGGAATGGGCCAAAATACCAGCAACAGTGTGTGAAAACCTTGTGAAAACTTACAGAAAAAGTTTGACCTCTCTCATTGCCAACAAAGGGTATCTAACAAAGTATTGAGATGAACTTTTGCAATTGACCAAATACTTATTTTACCGAGGAATTTACCAATTAATTCATTAAAAATCCTTCAATGTGATTTTCTGGATTTTTTTTTCTTATTTTGTCTCTCATAGTTGAGGTATACCTATGATGAAAATTGGAGACCTCTCTCATCTTTTAAGTGGGAGAACTTGCACAATTGGTGGCTGACTAAATACTTTTTTACCCCACTGTAGTAACCAGAAATTCTACTCATGTAAAAGCAGTGCTTTGAAATTAATAATTAAAAGTAGACAACCAAAAATTTCTACTTGAGTTAAGGGTACAAAGAGCACCCACTTAAAAAAAAAAAACTTGAGTAATGACTTCAGTCTTGAAGGTTTGAGGTTTTTCTCAAAAATTTATAACAATTTTCTTATAGTTTTCTACTTTTCTCAGTAAATCTATCTAAAGTTGAAACCATCTTCCTCAAATTTGTAATTTCCTCTTGTAAAATTGACTTTTCTTGTACATTTGAAACTTTATTATAAATTTGTGGATTATGACTAATTTTTGTCTGTTTTTTAAAATAAAATTACAGGGTTGTTTTTTTTTTTAGATAAATTTGAAACAGACTGTGGTAATTTTTTTTTTTTACTTTTTCCTTATAACAATTTACATTTTTGACCATAATTCTGCAGTCAGAACAGAACAATAATTTAACTCTGATTACAAAGAAAAAATATTAATAAAATTGTATTTAATGAAATAAATTAACTTAAATGACCAAGGATGCCATTATTTCTGTTATAACATTTCTTTATATTTATAGTTTCTTTTTTTTCAAAAATCTCCTCACCACCCAGACAGCAGGAAAAACCTCCCTTATTCTGAAATCAGATGTTGGCACATTTAGGTTTGTCTGAAGGCTGCTGATGGATTAAAATCATTGAGTTCATTAATTTTGGACATCTTAACCTGCCAGGTACATAATAGGGAACTGTAGCGGACTCTAAAGACATAATTCACCACAATATGTGTTCATGTACAGAATGATCTGCTTAGGCAGTTATAGTTGCGCTCTAAGGCTTTCTCATCAGGCACCTCTCTAGGCAGCCGCTGAAGGACGTCAGTTTAGAGCAGGGGTGTCAAACTCATTCCATGGAGGGCCAAGACCCTGCAGGTTTTACTTCCACCCAGTCTCTTCAGCAGGTGTTTTCACTGATCAGCAATCAGTGGGAAGAAATTCAGAGAAAACACCTGTTGAAGCCACTGGGTGGAGGTAAAACCTGCAGAGTCTTGGCCCTCCATGGAATGAGTTTGACACCTGTGGTTTAGAGTGAAAATAGAGCTAGTGTTTTTAGCTGTTGCTTTTTGTCACTGCCACTGGAGAATAAAAACAGCATGCCTGCTCGTGCAAGAAAAGAGAGAAATTGCCAGTCTCTTCATTCCTGCAATTCCTACAGAACATAAGTTAATATTATAGTGGCTGGTAAAATATATCCTCAGCAATTCATCAGTCCCCCGCCTTTCCCTTCATATGAAGCTGGCTGCATATGAATTCTAACCACGTCTCTTAGCTAAGCTACTCTTCCATTATTGCTCCCGTTAACAGTGGGTTAAAACCATGATAAATGCCTCCAGTGCTTACATACACACCTCTTCTGATTTTTTCTGCGTTTAAAGTACTTGAACAAACTCATGTTTTTGTCGACAGTCACGCTTAGCAAGATACTGCCTTCTGACTGAGTCGAGAACTCGCGTGGGCGGGGCACTTCTAAACTCCGTGCGGATGACGGCCACGAGCGTTGTTTGTGTGCGCGCTTGCAGAAAGTCATTGCTTCATATATTTTTCTTAACCCTCCTGTTGTCCTCATATTCTGTATACACCCCGTGTCCTCCGGGTCAAAATGACCCGTCTTCACTAAACCCCCAATATAAGCAGCTTAATTGAATTTTAAAGCAAGAAATTTCTTTGTGTCTGTGTGTGTGCGTGTCTGCCACGTTTATAGGACATCATAGGATGGCCTATGATCTCTGCCTGATCATCATAGGACGTCCTATGAACTCAGGCATTATAGGACTCGTGATGCCGTCATAAAGATATGATGTCTATATGACTTCACATGTAGAGGAGCTTGAAATAACGAGGCGATGTGATTCATAAACCAAAGTTTATTATCAGCTCCTCTAACAGGTCTCATCTAGGTGCAGCAGCAGAAGAAGTAAGAGAGCAAACACCTTCGGCTCTACGAACTTATACTCGCACATAACAAAAGACATGCATATCAAAAGCTGACATCCCTCATTATCTTAATCCCCCCATTGTCTTCATACTCCTCCGCCTGGCCCTGGGGGGTCAGGGCAACCCATCCGGTCTCCACCGCAGTACCTTGGATGCTCTTTAATCTTCACTGGTGGTTGAGACTCTTTGTCCTGTTCTGAGGTGTGAAGTCGCCTTACATATGTAATCACCAAACACTCTCACATGCTTAAACATATGTAGGTTATGGAATATATGATTAATATAGACCACAGCCCCCCCAAACGACTAAGAAAAGGACAATAGAAAAATTCACAGTTTAAGATAATTATTATGACATACTAACTGCTACACCTCTTGCCACAGAAGAAACTTTCCAGCAGCCATGCTCCTAAGAGAGTTCAGTGGTAATCATAACAGCATAGTAATATCACAAGTCAGTCCTAAACTGTTACAGCACAATTAGTGAACAACTGTTGAGTAGTTTGCATCAGTCTCTGTGCCGTCTGGGTTTTAATCTTCTCCCGAATCTGCTGTTGGTCCGCTTGGGCGTCCTGCTGGGACCTTCCTGTAAGGAATCTACAGCTTGGGAAGGAGAGTGATTATTTGTTCCCTGCAGGGGGGCTGAGTTTTTTCTCTTGGGGGGTCTACCCCGCCGAGGTGCTCTCGCCAACCGTGCAGGCTCGTCTCTCAACAAGAAGGCAGGTTTAAGTCTGTCAATGCTGACTGTTTCTTTTCTATCCCCAAAATCAAGCACAAAGTGTTTATCACCAGGTTCCAGCACTCTGAATGGCCCATTGTATGGTGGGCGGAAAGTTGGTTTTAAAGCTTCATGCCTAACAAAAACGAATTCAGCGTTCTTTAAAGCTTGTGGAACAAAAACCCTTGGAAAAGAATGATGTGCCGGTCCGGGGAGAGAGTCCGGTCCGTTGCTGCCTAAAAACCTCGGGGCTGGAAGATGCCCTGGCTCTGGGTTCTCTGGTAAAAATTCACCTGGGAGTCTGAGAGGTTGTGCAAAAACTAATTCTGCTGGAGAGGCGTCTAGATCCTCTTTGGGCGCAGCACGCAACCCCAATAAAACCCAGGGAAGTTTATTTACCCAATTTGTATCCGTTAGTGAGGCTCTGAGGGCGGCCTTTAAAGATCTGTGAAAACGCTCACATAACCCATTAGCCTGAGGGTGATAAGCGGTGGTGCGGTGAATTGTTGCCCCTAAGCTGCTGGACATGGCTGACCAAAGCTCCGAGACAAATTGAGGCCCCCTATCGGACGTGATGTCCGATGGGACGCCGAAACGTGCCACCCAGTTTGTCAAAAAAACGCGAGCGACTTCCTCCGCTGTGGTTGACGCCAGAGGGACTGCCTCTGGCCAGCGCGTGGTGCGGTCTATCATTGTTAACAGGTGTGTGAAACCTTAGGAGGAAGGTAGTGGCCCCATGAGGTCGACATGAACGTGGTCGAACCTTCTAGCAGGGATTCGAAAAGGCTCCAGAGGGGCTTTTGTGTGTTTGTGTATTTTGGCGCGCTGACAAGAAATGCAAGTCTTTGCCCATTCTTTTACGTTTTTGCGCAGGCCAGGCCACACAAACTTTTCGGCGACCATTTTAACTGAAGCACGCACACCTGGGTGCGCGAGGGAGTGAATCGAGTCGAAAATACGGCGGCGCCATGCAGCTGGAACTAACGGGCGAGGTCGGCCGGTTGAGATGTCGCATATTAGGGGGGGCACACCGTCGCGTCATACCAAAGACCATATAAAAATGGTACTTTCTGCCTTCTAGCGTGGTGCTCGGCATAATGGAACGGGGAAAGTAAAGTTACACACAGAGCTACCAGAGGATGGAATGGGGAAAGTAAAGTTACACACAGAGCTACCAGAGGACTGACCCCCCGCTGTAGCTTTCACTACTTACAGTAGCTGTGTGGCCTAGGGTCAGAGAAACGGAGATAGGTGCCGCCCCATACACCAACATGGTGTGAAGGGAATTAACTAACTAACTAACACCGTCGCGTAGACCCCTTTTCTCCAGCCTTAACCCTGTTGGTCCAGCCAGGAGTGCGCGCACGTCCGCGTCACTACTTTGTTCCTCTGCCATGGCTGCATAATCTATCCCTGCATGGATTGGGGCCGCATA
This sequence comes from Pholidichthys leucotaenia, assembly GCA_020510985.1. NCBI lineage: Eukaryota > Metazoa > Chordata > Actinopteri > Cichliformes > Pholidichthyidae > Pholidichthys > Pholidichthys leucotaenia. The sequence continues at coordinate 129,173,996 of CM035838.1, read as the reverse complement.
TGTGTCCGCGTTGGTGAAGAGTTCCGCGGCTGAGGTAGTATAATCTGTCTCCTCGCGCTCTGGCAATGTCACAGCGCGAGAGAGGCAGTTTGCTACCACGTTAAGTTTGCCTGCCACATGTCGAATGTCTGGTGAACTCTGAAATCGCAGCTAGCTGTCTTTGTTGCCTGCCTGACCACGGTTCGGAAATTTTAGCCATAGCAAAGGTGAGCGGTTTGTGGTCTACAAAAGCCGTAAAACGCCGCCCCTCTAACCAAAACTGGAAGTGGCGGATGGATAAATGGAGCGCTAGTAGCTCTCTGTCAAAAGTGCTGTATTTACGCTCAGTTTGGTTTAGCGATTTGCTGAAGAATGCCAAAGGTTGCCAGATTCCGCCGACGTGTTGTTCTACAACTGCCCCTATGGCCAGGTCTGAAGCGTCTGTGGTTAGCGCAATGCGGGCCGAGGGATCGGGGTGAACCAACAATGTGGCATTAGCTAGGGCGCTTTTTACTTCCGCGAAGGCGCGTTCGCGCTCCGGGGTCCATTCGACCGCGTTGGAAGGTTTTTGTTTTCTGAGCGCGTCATATAGGGGCTGCATGAGCTGAGCTGCGTGGGGGAGGAAGTGGTTGTAAAAATTAACCATGCCCAAAAATTCCTGCAGCGATTTGACCGTTTGTGGCCGTGGGAAACTTTTTACTGCGTGAACTTTGTCTGGAAGTGGGACTGCCCCCTTCGGAGAAACTCTGTGTCCTAAAAAATCAATTTGTGACACGCCGAATTTGCATTTGGCTGGACTGATTATTAACCCGTGCTCTTCTAGTCTCTGAAAAACCATAGTGAGATGCCGCTCGTGTTCTTCCTCAGACGAGCTGGCTACCAGCATATCGTCGAGGTAGACGAACACGAAAGGAAGGTCGCGTAATACTGCATCCATCATCCGCTGAAAGGTTTGAGCGGCGCCTTTGAGGCCGAAAGGCATCCGCAAAAATTCAAAAAGACTGAAGGGGGTTATTACAGCTGTTTTAGGAATGTCCTCTGCTCGAACTGGGACTTGATGATAACCGCGGACCAGGTCTATTTTTGAAAAAATGCGCACACCCGCCAGATGTAGTGAAAAATCTTGAATGTGAGGAATTGGGTAGCGGTCATGCGCTGTCGCATTGTTTAATCTGCGGTAATCGCCACACGGCCTCCAAGAACCGTCGGATTTCGGGACCATGTGAAGTGGTGACGCCCAGGGGCTTTTTGAGCGTCTGATAATGCCTAATTTTTCAAGGGTGGTGAACTCGTCCCGAGCTATGGCAAGCTTGGTCGCGTCTAAGCGCCGAGCTTTGGTGAATACGGGTGGGCCCGTTGTGGGAATGAAGTGTTCGACCCCGTGTTTAGCCACTGTGGCTGAGAATTTGGGAATTGTGAGTGCTGGAAATTGGGTGAGGAGTTGATCAAACTTACCTCCTGCTGTGGTGACGCTAGCCTGCACGGGTGGTGGAGAAAGTCGAGCTGAGCAGGGAATAGAAGCAAAGGACAGTGCATTAACCAAGCGTCTGTTTGCTAGATCAACTAATAACCCATGTGCACACGAAAAATCTGCGCCCAACAAGTTAAAACTCACCGCCGCTACAACAAATGTCCATCTGTAGTTGCGGCCGTGGATGCAGAGGGGCAGGCTCTTTTCGCCAAAAGTGTCGATGATGGAGCCGTTGGCTGCCACCGCTCCATTGCCCCGGGGGCCCATGGCCCGGTCTGCTTGGGAGGGCATGACAAAACTTAGTTGAGTTCCCGTGTCGATAAGGAACCGCTTGCCGGTGTGTCCGTCCGTCACATATAAAAGCTTGCTTTTTTTCGCCGAGAACCGCCGCTGTTAACGGCTCTCGGCTTTGGCGTTTTCCCGAAATCGTGAATTTGCAGGGGGGAACGCATTTGTAAGCCTTCTCGGCGAAGCGGTGGTGGTAATAACAAACGTCGCTCTGTCTGTTGCGCCCTGGCCGTGTCGCTGTCACCGCGGGCTGATTCTGCTCGGTGATTTGTGGCTCCTCGTGGCTCCGGACATCAGCGTTGAGGTCTGCGGATGCTGCTGTGGGTGTCTGCTCCTTGCAGGCGTTGACAAGCCGTTAGGCTTCGTGAGCCAGCATGCGGAAGTCTTGCTGGGTGCTGCATCGCATGTTGGCCAGCGTCCCTCTCATGTGTGGCGGCAGCGTACTGAGGAATATGAAATGGAAGAGGAAGTTGTCATTGTCCTCTTCTTTAAGTTGCAGCAAGTCCTCCATGAGGGCCTTGGGTCTGCCTCCTCTGTGGCCGTAGACCGCCAGGATCCTCTCGGCTCTCTCCTCGGCTGAGGAGACGTAATTTGCCACGATGGTCGCTTTCAGTTCTTTATATTTGTCTTGGGCCGGCGGCCGTTGGATTATGCTCTGCGCACATCTCGAAGTGGCGGCGTTGAGTTTGGCGACGATGTGATAGAACTTTGTATCGTCAGCCGTGATGCTCGCAAGTGCAAACTGGGCTTCAGCTTGCTGAAACCACGAGGCGGGGTCTTCCTGCCAGAAGTCCGGCAGGTTGACGGTGACGGCGTTTGTGTGGACCGTCACTGATGTGTCCGCAGGGTGAGAGTGCCTTGCTTCGGCTCTCTCAGCGGCGCTGGTGCTCGGTTGAGCCCTCTCTATCACTTCTGCCGTGGGGGAACGTCGTCCATCTGTTCCCCTGTCTGCATGGGCGCCGGCGTCTGCCTGGGTCGCCACAGATGAGTCGATTGCGGGGGAACGCCTCTGGTCCATTCTCGCGTCAGGGTCACCAGTGTAGAGGAGCTTGAAATAACGAGGCGATGTGATTCATAAACCAAAGTTTATTATCAGCTCCTCTAACAAGTCTCATCTAGGTGCAGCAGCAGAAGAAGTAAGAGAGCGAACACCTTCGGCTCTACGAACTTATACTCGCACATAACAAAAGACATGCATATCAAAAGCTGACATCCCTCATTATCTTAATCCCCCCATTGTCTTCGTACTCCTCCGCCTGGCCCTGGGGGGTCAGGGCAACCCATCCGGTCTCCACCGCAGTGCCTTGGATGCTCTTTAATCTTCACTGGCGGTTGAGACTCTTTGTCCTGTTCTGAGGTGTGAAGTCGCTTTACATATGTAATCACCAAACACTCTCACATGCTTAAACATATGTTGGTTATGGAATATATGACTAATATAGACCACGTCACATAGACATACTGTATGTGTCTTTATGATCTCATATAGACCATCACTCACGATGCCTAGACTAATGAGTCCTTATGATGTCATATGGCTCATAGATAAATGTGTCTTTATGATGTCATGATGTCATATAGACCATCACTTGCGATGCCTAGACTAATGTGTCTTTATGATGTTATTGTTGCTCAAGATGAAGAAACTAAGCAAGAAACTTCAAGTTTGTCTGTCACACGTCTTGCTGGTCTTGACTCATGGTTATCAAATCGTAGCAGTCTTGAGTAGGTGTGAAAGGCTTTGAGTGGCATTGTGGCTCGGAAAATTGGTCTTCCACTCTCTGCATCCCATAGACTAGCTGCAGCCTCACCTCGGGACCTGTATACACCTGCTAAGATTAGCAGCCCTAAGTAGGCCTGCAGGTCAGTCTCATCCATCTTTTTCCAGCTGTCTCCATATTTGCGAAAACCCTCCAGATTTGTCATCTCCAGGATTATTTTTTGTATTGCTGGTGTGATGAACAGGTACAATGTAGAGACAATGTCATGGGCATGAGAAACGGCACACCTTGTGGGTCCTGGAGTCATCTTTATGACATTTTGTTCTGCCTCCCTGCCGTGTTGGTCATATGCTGCCGAGGACCATGTTATTTTGCCGTTTTTTGAAAGGAAAGTCTTTCTTTCAGCTTCAGGGTTTTCTTCTTCTTCTGAAGATGATTCATCATGCTCTGGGTTGTATTCCTCCCCATCTTCTTTTTCTGATACATCCTCCACTTCCTCTTCTGAATCAGAGTTGTCTTGCTGGACATCTGAAAAAAATCAGCTCTATAGCCTGTTCGACGGTGTAACGCGCACTCATGGCTTCAGCACAGAGAGAATTTGGGGTACTGTCATCTGCAGCACCTTTATAACCTCTGGAAATCCACCTGTCTTGTCTTGTTTACGTCTGCTATTGATTGATCTGAGACCGATCAAAGGCACTGCAGTCCACGAGAAGGCCACCTGTCTTGTCTTGTTTACGTCTGCTATTGTGTTGTTTACATCTGCTACTGATTGATCTGAGGCAAAACTAAAACATTCTCACATTCTGTGGTGTGTAAATAACTCAGTGACCGTGATTTCAACTCAATTTGACTGTCGGGTCATTTTGACCCGAAGACGACCTTTGTAACTTTTTTTGTACAGCTTACATGGAAATGTGAATAAAGGCAACAATTCACTTATCCTAATGTTGGGATCAATCTAGGAAAAGTCGTAAAATTTTAAGTTGAAAAAATATTGTTTAGGGGGATTTTTTTTGGTTTTTAACACAGTAGCAGGTCATTTTGACCCGAGGACAACAGGAGGGTTTAATAAAATCATATCGCCTTGGCGTGGCGGTACAATTTCTGGCGAGGCGGTCTGCCACAGAGAAATGTTACCAGAGGAAACCCTGCGTAATACTAAAGGCGAGAAAATCTGAATGACCCACTTCACTAAAACATGGTGCATTTGTGGGTTTATCCTTCTAAAATGACTTCTTAGGACATATGATTGAGACAAAATTAATAAAATCTCTTTTCATTTAGAAATATTTATACACTCTGGTAGAAGCTGGTATCGCTTTTCCAGGTTACATTTCTCTACAACACTAAAGCACAACCCTGCATTAAGTTACAACCCATCACTGTGCTACTGGCCGATATCGATCTAGTCCACTCCCAAATTTCTGAGCTCAAAGCTCATTAGTTTCAGAGCTAATAATAACAATACCACCTGGACCATTAAAATTAAAAAAGGAACAAGTTCTACTGTTGACAAAATGGTTATAATGGAGGTTCAAAATGGCTGGAGAATCTCTCCTCAGAGCTATTGCTGCTAAAGTTGCTAGCCTAGCTAGGGCTGGGCAATTAACCAAAATAAAACCGGAACTGATGTTCAGGGTGTAGAATCGACATAATCTTGCTCACGTCGGTTTTTTCCCTGTCCCTGTTGTGTGCGTGTATGTGAGAGGTTTTCATGTACTGCCTCTTTAAGATATGCAGTGACTGTGAAGCAGCACAGTCAGTACTGTTCAGACATAGCAGAACATGAGCGGAACTAAAGACAGCTTGTAACGAAAACAAATGTGGTCTTCATCAACATAGAATGTGATGACTGACTCTTTATTTCATCTGAAGATGCCAAGAAAAAGGGAGCCAAGTTGAAAAATTTACCCCACCCTCAAAAAAAAACAAAAAAACCCCACATGAAACAGTCAATTAACTGTGATGCTGATTTAAGATCAAACTGCCCAGCACTAAGCCTATCATTAATATGCTGTTGGAATAAGGGAAGACATGCATGCTTTGCTATCTATGATTATGTTGGTGACAGTTTCATTTTTATTGTTGTAACTGCTGCTGTCCTGCTTTATGTACAAATGCCAGCTGTGGTGAGATGGGCTGTTAACGAGTCATGTATATTTAGCAGTCAGTGTTAGCAGTTAGCTTAGTACCTCAGGAGCACCTGATTGGCCTTTAACGTGCTTCACTCAGGAAAACTTTGCCAAATCAGATAAGGAGCTTGTGAAGGTTTATGTGCAGGCAGAAAATGAGGGACAAAACTGGTGCTCATTGCAGCTCCTGGAGATACCAGTTTGCTTTTCCACTAGTGGAGCTTAGCTGATCACAACATGATATTAATTTTACAGATAGGGATGTGCTGTGGGAAAAGCGGATGTTCCACCTCCTGGCCTGTGACATCATTGATGCCAGGAGCCCAGACCAGCCTTGTGTTGGAACCGGAAAAATTGAGGCACTAGTACCAGTTACCCAGGCTGAGCGTCAATGCCTTTACAATAGAAACACAGAGACCAGTACTCAGTCTGGCTCCGGCACCAGCACCAGCTCTTGTGGGAAAGGGGTAAGCGTGCATGAATTTGGGAAGCACTGGGGAGATTGCCTAGGAAGAGTGATGATTTTTGTGAAATGTAGATGGACGGATAATGAATGCAGCACCATTGCATTAGCTCATTTGAGCTTCACCAGAATGACCTCCATCCATCCATCTTCTACCGCTTTTCCGGAGGTCCGGGTCGCGGAGGCAGCAGTTCAAGCAGAGAAGCCCAGACTTCCCTCTCCCCAGCCACCTGCTCCAGCTCTTCAGAGGGGATACCAAGGCGTTCCCAGACTAGCTGGGAGACATAGTCTCTCCACCGAGTCCTGGGTCTGCCCCGGGGTCTCCTCCCAGTGGGACGTGCCTGAAACACCTCAAGTGGGAGACGTCCAGGAGGCATCCTAATCAGATGCCCATACCACCTCAACTGACTCCTTTCAATGTGGAGGAGCAGCGGTTCTACTCTGAGCCTCTCCCGGATGACTGAGCTCCTCACCCTATCTCTGAGGGTGAGTCCAGCAATCCTACGGAGAAAACTCATTTCAGCCGCTTGTATCCGCGATCTCGTTCTTTCGGTCATTACCCAAAGCTCGTGACCATAGGTGAGAGTAGGAACGTAGATTGACTGGTAAATCGACAGCTTTGCCTTAGAACTAAGCTCCCTCTTCACCACAACAGACCGGTACAACGTCCGCATCACTGCAGATGCTGCTCCAATCCGTCTGTCGATCTCTCGCTCCATTTTCCCCTCACTCGTGAACAAGACCCCAAGATACTTAAACTCCTCCACTTGGGGCAGGAGCCTGTCCCCAACCCGGAGAGGACAATCCACCTTTTTCCGGCTGAGGACCATGGACTCGGACTTGGAGGTGCTGATTCTCATCCCAGCCGCTTCACACTCAGCGGCAAACCGTCCCAGCAAGAGCTGTAGGTCATTGCTGGATGAAGCCAACAGGACAACATCATCTGCAAACAACAGAGATGAGATCCTGTGGTCACCAAGCATGACACCCTCCATTCCCTGGCTGCGCCTAGAAATCCTGTCCATAAAAATTATGAACAGGACCGGTGACAAAGGGCAGCCCTGGCGGAGTCCAACTCTCACTGGGAATGACTCCGACCGAGTGTTGGCAATACGAACTAAACTCTCACAACGGTCGTACAGAGACCGAATAGCTCGTAACAACAAGCCCGATACCCCATACTCCCGAAGCACCCCCCACAAAAATCCACGAGGGACGCGGTCAAATGCCTTCTCCAAGTCCACAAAACACATGTAAACTGGTTGGGCAAACTCCCACGAACCCTCAAGAATTCTCGAGAGGGTAAAGAGCTGGTCCGATGTGCCACGGCCAGGACGAAAACCACATTGCTCCTCCTGAATCCGAGGTTCGACCAATGGTTCGACCAGAATGACCTAATGTCTAGAAATGGCAAAAAAAAAAAAAACAACTTTAAAAATAAGCAGCTTTGAACCCAGTGCTAAGATTGTTGGCAAGAATGATTAAAGCCATTTTACCTGAATGCTTTCCTCAGCCCTCTGAGTGCAATGCATCATGGTAGTGAAGGTTAGCGTGGTGATAAGACCACCCAAGAAGTGCTGAATGCTCATGCTCAGGACTGCCATACCTGAGGAACAAAGTAAATGGAAACTAAATGTATCGGAACCATTAGCAACACTACGATGAAGTATTATAAGACAACAAAATATAACAAGTTTTCCTGTTGAAAGAAAGGAAGAAAACAGCTTTACAATGCTTTGTGTTCTGCTACATTTCATACTATACTATTCTATGTAGAAGTGAAAACGGGGAGACAAAGCAGCGAGAAACAATAAACTGCTAAAGTACTGCTACCCCCTCATCCTAGTCCCCAAAACACATGTATTATATCCTCTGAGGGGAAGTGGCAGAGCAGCGTTGGTGAGGAAACACAGAGGAACTACAGAGCCTATCTGTCTCTGCTCCCACTAACACTGAATTATTCACCCAAGCCACTTGAGTTTTTGTCGAATAAGACTCTTCAGTCAGTGACACAATGCTGGTGCAGACAAACAACAATGATCAGACTGGAAGAATGGGAAGCGGAGGGTTATCATGTAATATTGAAAAATCTGAAACTGACTATTTTCTGTTTGGGGTTTTTTGTTGAGTTTCCCATAAAACCTTTGTTCCTGGTTTATAATGGAGAAGGGAGAGGCCTCAACTTTCCATCAGAGAGGTTTGATGGGGTAACAGACAACTCTGGAGGAAATGAATAGTATGGCTGTGAATCCCAACTGCCTTAAGACTCACTGTTCAACACAATCAGAGGTGTCATTCAGACATTAATAACTGAATGGCATGCTGATGAGAGATCCTCTATGTAAATTTCCTTTTTAGACATTCTGCACACTTCTGCTGTTGAAATCATCAACATCTGGTTCAAAGGCCATATTTTCCCATCTGTTATTGGGTGGATGGTGTAACCACATCTCAACCTGCTACACTTTTTTAACATGGATGACAGGCTTTTTACACACCCCCCCAACATACCTCCCTTACAGCAGGGAAAATAAGTATTGAACATGTCAACATTTTTCTCATTAAACATACAGTATGTCTGATGGAGCCACTGACCTGAGATTTTCACCAGATATCAGTAACAACACAAGTAATCCATACATACAAAGAAATCAAGGCAACTGTGCTCACAAAACAAGTGGTGTTTAATAAAGTGGAATGGCACAGGGAATAAGTATTAAACACATGAAAAAAAAGAGGTGCAAAAAGGCATAGAAAGCCAAGAAACCAGCTGAAATCCATCAGAATTTAGGAAGCCATCCCATCCCCCATCAGTTCAAATTAATTTCACGTTGGTTAAGTCCTGACTGATAGCCTTTAAAAAGGTCTGTGAATATCAGATTGTCACAACGCAAATAACTCATGATGGATAGAAGCAAAGAGTTCTACCCAGACCTTTGCAACCTTATTGTTGCAACACATAATGATGGCATTGGTTACAGGTGCATTTCTAAACTTCTGAATGTTCCAGTGAGCACTGGTGGAGCCATCATTCGGAAGTGAAAAGAATATCATTTCACCATAAATCGGTCACGACCAGGAGCTCCTCACAAGATTTCTGACAGAGAAGTCAAAAGAATTACCAGAAGAGTTATCCAAGACCCAAAGACCACTCACAGGGAACTCCAGAAAAGCCTGGAGTTAGCAGGTACTGCTGTTTCAAAGAAAACAATAAGTAATGCACTCAGCCGACACGGGCTCTATGCCCGCTCACCTCGCAAGACTCCATTGCTGAAGCAAAAGCATGTTGAAGGTTGTTTAAAGTTTGCTGCAAAATATTTGGGCAAGCCAGCAAAATACTGGGAGAACACACAGTGATGTGAAAAAGTGTTTACCCCCTTCCTGATTTCTCATTTTTTTGTATGTTTGTCACACTTAAATGTTTCAGATCATCAAACAAATTTAAATATTAGACAAAGATAACACGAGTAAACACAAAATGCAGTTTTTAAATGAAGGTGTTTATTATTAAGGGGAAAAAAATCCAAACCTACATGGCCCTGTGTGAAAAAGTGATTGCCCCCTAGACCTAATAACTGGTTGGGCCGCCCTTAGCAGCAACAACTGCAATCAAGCGTTTGCGATAACTGGCAATGAGTCTTTTACAGCACTGTGGAAGAATTTTGACCCACTCATCTTTGCAGGATTGTTGTAATTCAGCAACACTAGAGGGTTTTCGAGCATGGACCGCCTTTTTAAGGTTATGCCACAGCATCTCAATTGGATTCAGGTCAGGACTTTGACTAGGCCACTCCAAAGTCTTCATTTTGTTTTTCTTAAGCCATTCAGAGGTGGACTTGCTGCTGTGTTTTGGATCATTGTCCTGCTGCAGAACCCAAGTGCGCTTCAGCTTGAGGTCACGAACAGATGGCCGGACATCGTTCTTCAGGATTTTTTAGTAGACAGCAGAATTCATGGTTCCATTTACCACAGCAAGTCTTCCAGGTCCTGAAGCAACAAAACAACCCCAGACCATCACACTACCACCACCATAATTTACTGTTGGTATGATGTTCCTTTTCTTAAATGCTGTGATACTTTTAAGCTAGATGTAATGAGACACACACCTTCCAAAAAGTTCAACTTTTGTCTTGTCAGTCCACAGAGTATTTTCCCCAAAGTCTTGGGGATCATCAAGATGTTTTCTGGTAAAACTGAGGCGAGCCTTTATGTTCTTTTTGCTCAGCAGTGGTTTTCATCTTGGAACTCTGCCATGCAGGACATTTTTGCCCAGTCTCTTTCTATGGTGGAGTCATGACACTGATCTTAACTGAGGCAAGTGAGACCTGCAGTTCTTTGGATGTTGTGGGGTCTTCTGTGACCTCTTGGATGAGTTGTCATTGCGCTCTTGGGGTAATTTTGGTTGGCTGGCCACTCCTGGGAAGATTCACCACTGTTCCATGTTTTCGCCATTTGTGGATAATGGCTCTCACTGTGATTTGCTGGCATCCCAAAGCTTTATAAATGACTTTATAACATTTTGCTAACTGAGAGATCTCATTTACTTTGTTTCTCATTTGTTCCTAAATTTCTTTGGATCGCAGCATGATGTTTAGCTTTTGAGGATCTTTTGGTCTACTTCACTTTGTCAGGCAGGTCCTATTTAAGTGATTTCTTGATTGAGAACAGGTGTGGCAGTAATCAGGCCTGGGTGTGGCTAGAGAAATTGAACTCAGCTTTCCAAAGATGTGATAAACCACAGTTAATTTATGTTTTAACGGGAAGGGGAGGGGGGGTGATCACTTTTTCACATAGGGCCATGTAGGTTTGGATTTTTTTTTTACCCTTAACAATAAACACCTTCATTTAAAAATCGCATTTTGTGTTTACTTGTATTATCTTTGTCTAAAATTTAAATTTGTTTGATGATCTGAAATATTTGTGACAAACATACAAAAAATGAGAAATCAGGAAGGGGGCAAACACTTTTTCACACCACTGTAGACTGGTCAGATAAGACCAAAATTGAACTTTCTGGATGCCACAACACACAGCATGTTTGGAGGAGAAATGGCACTGCACATCCCATCATGGCATGGGGGTGTTTTCAGCACATGGTACAGGCAGACTTCATATATTGAAGGAGAGATGAATAGACAAATGTACAGAGACATCTTTGATGAGAACCTGTTGCTATCTGCCAAGATGCTGAAGATGAAACGAGGGTGGACATTTCAGCAAGACAATGATCCCAAACACACAGCCAAGGAAACTCTCAACTGGCTCCAGAGAAGGAAAATAAAGCTGCTAGAATGGCCCAGTCAGTCATGTGACCTGAATCCAACTGAAAATCTATGGAATCATCGTAGAAAAAGAATGATCATCAAGAATGATCATAGACGACACCCACAGAACCTTTAAGATTTGAAGACAGTTTGTGTGGAAGAATGGGCTAAAATCACTCCTGAGCAATGCCTGTGCCTAGTTTCTCCATACAGGAGGTGTCTGGAAGCAGTTATTACCAACAAAGACTTTTCTACTAAATATTAAATGAATTTCACAAAGCGTTTCATTCCACTTATTCCACTTAAATTAAATATGACTTGTTTTGTGAACACAGTTGCCTTGATTTCTTTGTATGTATGGATTACTTGGGTTGTCACTGATATCTGGTGAAAATCTCAGGCCAATGGCTCCATCAGACATATGTTTAATGAGAAAAATGTTGACGTGGTCAATACTTAATGGTTCTACACAACTGGCAAAATGTGAATGTATTCATATTCATTTAAATTCTAAAATTAAATTAAAGACCAAAAATATTCTGAACATCTTGGATCATTGGTGAATAAGGTTCAGATGGTATTAAATGTGCAGGGACACCTGGCAAAAAACCCACTATCTCGGTGAAATCATTAGCAAACGTACACAAGTTGGACACATTAGGTTATTATCAGCAGTTCACTTTATGCCATCTCCAACAATGGGGAGACAGTATTAAGCCAAGGCCCTCTTACCCTTTAATAAGGAATGAATCATTTAGTGTAATAATGCAAATAATGAACAGCAAAGAAAAAGTTAGGATACAAGTAAAATCTATAAAAGCTAACATTTTTTTCATACAACATGCAAACATCCTCAAGTTAAGCAGTATTTTGGTATCCTCAATCGATGTTGTAGAAGTATTGCTGGGTTGAGTACACAATAAACAAAAGCAAAGGTTCTATCTAGGTCAGCTCTATGACCTAAAGATGTAATTTACATGTACCCTCAAATGTTAATATCTGTTCTGAATTTGCATGCTTATACAGATATGCTTAAACGTTTACATACCTCCAAGGTATGCAAATCTATGGTCACAGTTGTACGTTAACCACTACTAATCAGTGCTATTCATGGAGTTGTGTTTATATAGCGCTAGAAAAAATTAAGGGACCACTGCAAAATTATCACTTTATTTGGTTTTTCTATTTATAAGTACTAGTGCTTTGCCTGTAGAAAGCAAGTATTCCTGTCTAAAACAAGTGGTCCAATTACTCTTTACATGCCCAAATGTAGGCTGTCTTTGAAAGTGTATTCTGTGTACATAAATGCTATTTTACAGCAGGCATATCACACTTTGTTTAAGCATAGATACTGTATATGTGAACACTTATAGCCAGAAAACAAAATATCCAACTAAAATAATTCTGCATGGAATTTAATGATGCCTATGTCATTTGCTATGTAAGAAATTATACATATAATCCTTTAAAACATATTCATAATAACTTTGTATCTTGCACTTTGGGGAAAGGGAGTTGTTTAGTCACCAATGCCATTATAATTATTTTAGTTTATATCACTGTTCAGTGATGGAGTTAAGTGTATAATGAATTTCTTTTGTGTGCCATGAATAAACTCAAGCAGTACTATAACAGGGCACTTTTACCAATATCTTGTGTATCCTTTTAAAATTCAGCAATATTTGGTTATTAAAAGCTTTTCGAAACCATAATCAATCAAATTAACAACAAAATTCCCAACATTACCACAGCAGAAGGACCCATTTGGCTGCAACCGGCACGTTATTGCCCATTTGTCGGTAAATATTTAAATAATGAAAATGATTTAATTCGTTAACTGGGCATTTTTGTGTCCCATTTGGTCCCGGTCATTGTTTAGTCAAACCATGCATATGTGGCCGCATATGATATGCAATTGATCTGGCCATTCTGCTCCACAATCATGGCGGTATTATTAACTTTTAAAGATTTATGTAGGTGCGTGAGCACACAGAGCACCAGCAGGGACCCACGATGTGGCAAAGGGCAGCGGTAGCGGCTGGTGTATCCAACACAGAGCACACTGGGAGAAGCAGCAGCCGGACCAGCCCGGCAAACCATGGTTCTTCGCAGGCAGGCAAGCCTACACAGCCCATGAGAGTCCCGGCTACTGCTTCACCCGTGTCCTACCACTCTCCTTTGCCAGACCACGAGTCCCCGCTGACATTCATCCCGGTGTTCTTGTATACCTCGTGTTCTCCACATATACCGAATTATCATTTAGACCCTACACAATCATGGCACCATTATAAATTTTTAAGCATTAAATCTTCACTATTATCTTTTTCTGGTCAAATTTGCCACTTTTCACTTCATTGTTCTGTTCACAGAGTGCTCTGGTGACTCCAGGTCAATCCGAAATCCCACCTACACATCTAGAATCCAGAGCATAGTGCACTAGGGGACACAGAGTGATGGCTAAACTTTTGATAATCCCTCTATATATAAAAGACATTCTGTGGTGTAGACACGTATGTATATATGTGGCCGAAATTTTGTCCCCCTACTAACTCAGAAGTCACTTAACCACAGGCTCTCATCTTTTGCATGGTGATGCCATAATATCTGAAGAGTGTCCTGACATGGTTTCACTGACCGCTTGACAATAAAAGAGGTCAAAGGTGACCTTTTTTAACTGACCATTACCAGTGGAGGAGCAGGCCATGGGAGTAATCAAACGCAGCTGACATGGTCAGGAGAGTTTAGGATCTGGGGGTCTCTCTCTACGATGCAGGCATTGTGGACTGACAGGCAGACCAGCTGGTTGCTGGGACACCGAAACTATATTTACTACATTAATATTTATTTACTATAATTTGCTCATATAACCCATTGAGGCGTATGCTGGGAGAAGAATTGAGCACACCCCGGATCTCTTCCCATACACCTGCCAGTGGAATGTTGTTGGAAGGGAAATCGAAGACTGACCCCGCTGCTGTCTCTCTCTCCATACAGTCATGGTGGAGCGTCGTCGGACGGGGAAACAGACGTGTACGGTGCTGGTGTACATCCCGACCGGAAAGCAGCCCGAGGACGGCAGGTAAAGCCTGACTTATGCCTCTCTGTGGAGCTTATGCTCTGTGTGGTCACAGAAGCATATTGTGCAAATGGGGTGTCCAAACTGCTTTTACAACAGAGCTGTGGAAGGAAATATCATGTACACACTAACATACTGTTAATATTTGGGACGGCTGTGGTGCAGGTGTAGTGTGGCCGACTACTGATTGAAGGATCAGTGGTTCGATCCTCACTCTTTCTGCAGTCTGCATATTGAAGTATCTTTGAACAAGACACTGAACCTCCAGTTGTTCCTGGTGAGTCAGGCCAGCACCTGTGCCTGGCAGCTCTGCCGCCATCAGTGTGTGAATGTGTGTGTGAATGGGTGGATAGTAGGATCTGTAAAATGCTTTGGTCACCCAGAGATGAGTAAAAAAGCGCTACATACAGTAAGGGAATGCCATTTACAATTTTATTGCTGTTGTAGGTAATTTTCCCTTTGCTTTGGCCTACTGTTATTTTGATGACTTCTACTATAGTTTATAAATTCCACATTTTCCAGCTTTAGTTTTTTGTTTTTTTTGTTGTTGTTTTTTTTACTTTGACATTTCTCTAACGTTAATGTCCAAAATTCACAACAAGGTGTCCAAAAAACACATGATGGATACAATCTGGCTAAGTTTCTGACCCTCATGGTTTAATATCATGAACACATTTGTCGCCACCACCTCCCACATACCTGTAGTAGGCTGTTGCCAGCAAAAAAATTCCCACACCCGTTTCCCTATCTTTCCTATGGGGAACCTCAGTAAGCAACAAAAATACTCATTTTTGCATCATGCATTGCCCTCATTAAATTATAAAAAGAATAAATTTTAAGGTCCACGCCAACTTTATTAAACTCTTTGTATGAGAACACAAAAATGCCCTCCAAGATACAGCTTTTGTCTCTGGTGGGAATGCAGTCACTCCGTATTCAGTCTGGCTCAGACACTGGATTTTAATCAACCTCTCCTCTGATCAGTATTGATGTGAATACAAACAACTTCATGTTTTCTCTTAAACACTACAATACTCAAGTTTTAACTTAGAAAGAACTCAGAAATCTGTATTTGTGTAATAACTCAGATTTTTATTGACAGCTTTCATGCGTTTCATCATGCTTTGATGATCACCTCATCAGTACCTCCTTAAACAGATTGAGATGTCCTTGTGTTGTAATTCAAGAGATACTTAAATTGAATGGCTGGCATGCATATAGAGATGCTAATTTAGGAAAGATTCTGCAGTGGTCTCTTTTTTCCTCAGAGCTGCAAGTTCACATACACTGGAGATACAGTATGTAAACTTATAAGCACAACTGTAGAAGAACTAGATGGTCAAATGAAAACTATGTGTACAGAAATCAAACAACCATCATGCATTGCCCTCATTAAATTATAAAAAGAATAAATTTTAAGGTCCACGCCAACTTTATTAAACTCTTTGTATGAGAACACAAAAATGCCCTCCAAGATGCAGCTTTTGTATCTGGTGGGAATGCGGTCACTCCGTATTCAGTCCGGTTCAGACACCGGATTTTAATCAACCTCTCCTCTGATCAGTATTGATGTGAACTGCACACCTGGGTGAATGCAAGAATCTATGCAACAACACAGACAGCTCACTGGTAAGTGAGGGCCAAATAACAAATACTGAGGGTGTGGGACACATATGTGGGTTTCATATGCACAAATGTATATCACCTTATGCTTCATATGTATATCACTGTATGCTTACTGTATGCTTCATGTCTCAGATGAACAAAGGACTAAGCCTCCTCGGAGATAACAGGAGGATGTGAAATGTGGTCTTTGGTATGCAAAGAGATGGCTGTGGGGGATTTCCTGGCTGCAAGTGACTTTGGGTGGGGGTGATAAGATCTGAAAGGGATGCATTGTTATTTGGGATTAAATGCATTGTGACTGGAGCTTTGAAGCTCCTGGGGTATAAAAAGGGATGAAGGTCTGGGTTTCTTCCTCTTTCTGTATTGCTGATGTTGGAGAATGTGAATAAACCTGACTCGTGAGATAAACTCTGTCTCGTCCTTTCACATTTCCACACTGGTGACCCTAAGACGATGAGTGAAAGAAATTCCCCCGAACCAGCCGGGTCAGGAGCTCCCAGCCAGGCGTATGCCGCTGCCGTCCAGCTACCGGACTTCTGGCGAGACAACCCGTGCTCCTGGTTCCTCTTGGTCGAAGCACAGTTCGCCCTCCGGGGGATAACGGTAGATGAGACAAAATTCTACCATGTAATTGCCAAGCTCGACAACCGCACGTCTCGGCATGTGCAGAGCCTTTTGGTGAACCCACCGGCCAACGACAAATACGGCGTGTTGAAGGCTGCGCTCATCCAGCGCTTCACTCTCTCAGCTCAGGAGAGAGCGGAGAGACTCCTGGCTCTGAACGACTTGGGAGATGGCACGCCCGTTGACCTGATGGAGGACATGCTGAGGTTGAGGGGCTCAGACGGCGACGATTTCCTCTTCACCCACATTTTCCTGAGAACCCTACCGTCGGCCACGAGAGCGACCCTGGCCAATTCGCCGTTGTTGGCCCAGCAGGACTTCCGCGCGCTGGCCCAGGAGGCGCACCGGATTCTCAACGCCAGCAAACAGCGCGCGGCCACCGCAGCAGCGACGGGGTGCGGCGCGACGGCCGGAGACGGCGAGGGGCCAGAAACGGCGGTAGCAGACCCACCGACGACAGCGGCGGCGGGGGCCAAGGATCGCGGAGGAGACACCCTCTGTTTCTACCATCGCCGCTTTGCAGAGAAGGCACGCAAATGTATACCACCGTGCCATTTCAAGCGCTTGGGAAACGCCAAGACCGGGGGTCGGTAGCAGCTGCGGCCCTCGGGGAGGAGAACAAGCTGCTCTACTTGAAGGATGCGCGCTCGGGGAGGCATTTCCTCGTGGACACAGGCTCCCAGTTGAGTTTCATCACACCTTCCTCCGCTGACCGGCTGGCGCCTTCCAGTGGTCCCGGGGTGTCAGCAGCGAACGGCTCGGCGATTAAGACCTTTGGTGAGAGGACTCTGCTTCTGTCCCTACACGGCCGTACATTTGAGTGGACATTTGTCATAGCTGAAGTGAATTTCAATATGTTAGGGGCTGATTTTCTGTGCTCACATGGTTTGTTGGTTGATCTTGCTAACAGGCGCCTGGTTAATGCACTCTCTTTTTATTCTATTCCCTGTACAGCTCGAGTGGCCCCGCCAACAGCACAAGCCAACGTCACAGCTGCAAGTGGTAAGTTCCACACATTGCTCACTCAGTTCCCAGCATTCACGGTCCCAACATTTTCGGCGGCCGTGGCTAAACACGGGGTGGAACATTTTATTACTACCACCGGACCGCCCGTTTTCGCAAAAGCCCGGTGCTTGGATTCAGCTAAACTGACCGTAGCGTGCGAGGAGTTCGCCAACCTGGAAAAGTTGGGCATCATCAGGCGTTCGAAAAGCCCATGGGCTTCACCGCTTCACATGGTCCCGAAAGCTGATGGCTCATGGCGACCTTGTGGGGATTTCCGCAGGTTGAACAATGCTACAGCGCACGACCGCTACCCAATCCCGCATATCCAAGATTTTTCAGTTCATTTGGCGGGGGCGCGCGTTTTTTCTAAGATAGACTTGGTACGCGGTTACCACCAGGTCCCAGTACGCGCTGAGGACATACCCAAAACAGCGGTAATAACTCCGTTCGGTCTATTCGAGTTTTTGCACATGCCGTTTGGGCTTAAAGGCGCGGCGCAGACGTTCCAACGCATGATGGACGCGGTGTTGCGCGATCTCCCCTTCGTGTTCGTCTACCTGGACGATATTTTGGTAGCCAGCGCGTCCGAAGACGAACACGAAAACCACCTCATGGCAGTTTTCCGGAGGTTGGGAGAACACGGGTTAATAATCAACCCAGCGAAGTGTCAGTTCGGGGTGACGCAGATTGATTTTTTTGGGGCATCGCGTCTCTCCAGAAGGAGCAGTTCCTCTGCCTGACAAAGTGCGCGCGGTAACAAATTTTCCCCAGCCACAAACGGTCAAAGCGTTACAGGAGTTTTTGGGAATGGTGAAATTTTATAACAGTTTCCTCCCCCGCGCAGCGCAGCTCATGCAACCATTATATGCCGCACTAAAAAAACAAAAACCCACAAATAAAATCGAATGGTCTCCGGAGCGAGAGCGAGCATTCTCGGAAGTCAAAACAGCCCTGGCAAACGCTGCGTTGTTAGCACATTCAGACCCAATGGCCCGCATAGCGCTCACTACTGACGCGTCAGATGTGGCCATAGGGGCAGTCGTGGAGCAGCATGTAGCCGGGGCTTGGCAACCGCTCGCCTTTTTCAGCAGGACCTTGCGCGATAGTGAACGAAAATACAGCGCATTCGACAGGGAGTTGTTAGCTCTCCACTTGGCCATCCGCCACTTCCAGTTCTGGCTGGAGGGACGCCGTTTCACCGCGTTCGTTGATCACAAGCCGCTGACTTTCGCGATGGCCAAGGTTTCAGAACCGTGGTCAGGCCAGCAGCATAGACAGCTGGCCGCGATCTCAGAGTTTACTACCGATATTCAGCATGTGGCGGGTAAACTTAATGTAGTGGCAGACTGCCTCTCGCGCGCCGTGGCAGCTCCAGTCCGCGTGGGGGTAGATTATGCAGCCATGGCCGCGGATCAGGTTAGCGACGCGGATGTGCGCGCGCTCCAGTCTGGACCAACAGGGTTAAGACTGGAGAACAGGGTGTTGCAGGACATACCGGTATGCCCCCCCCCTAATCTGCGATGTCTCCACTGGGCGACCGCGTCCGGTGGTACCCGCCGCGTGGTGCCGCTGCGTTTTTGACTCGATTCATTCTCTGGTGCACCCGGGAGTGCGTGCGTCGGTCAAAATGGTGGGAGAGAAATTTGTAGGGCCAAGCCTGCGCAAACAAGTTAGGGAGTGGGCGGCAGCCTGCATGGCCTGTCAACGAGCCAAGGTACACAGGCACACGAGAGCTAAGAGGTTCGATCATGTTCACGTGGACCTCGTAGGCCCCCTTCCGCTGTCACAGGGGTGCACACACCTTCTGACAATGGTAGACCGCACCACGCGCTGGCCGGAAGTGGTCCCACTTGAGTCAACCACAGCCGAGGAGGTGGCGCGCGTTTTTAACAGCATGGGTAGCGCGCTTTGGAGTCCCGTCGGACGTTACGTCTGAGAGAGGCCCTCAATTTGTTTCAGAACTTTGGTCAGCAATGGCCCGCAGCCTGGGGGTAACGATCCATCGCACAACCGCGTACAATCCGCAGGCTAACGGGTTATGCAAACGTTTTCACAGGTCATTGAAAGCGGCTCTCAGAGCGTCGCTTATGGATGCAAATTGGGTGGACAGGCTACCATGGGTTTTATTGGGGTTGCGTTCTGCACCTAAAGAGGATTTAGAAGCCTCCCCGGCGGAGCTAGTTTTTGCGCAGCCCCTTCGGCTGCCCGGGGAGTTTCTCCCAGATAATCCTGCGCCAGAATGTTCCCCGGCTCAGCGGTTGCAGCATGGCACGGAATCGGGTGCGCTGCCTGGCCCCGTTCACCACAGTTTTCCGCGCGTTTTTATACCTAAGGCTTTAAAAAACACGGAGTTTGTTTTTGTCAGACACGATGCCCATCGCCCGCCGCTACGACCACCTTTTGATGGGCCATTTAGAGTGCTGGAAACAGGGGATAAGCATTTTTTGCTAGATTTGGGGGGCAGGAAGGAGAAGATTGGCATAGAGTACGTCCCCCAGAACACCCACAGGAATTGACTAACAATTCTCACCCTCAGACAGCAGCCCCCCAGCAGGATGGCGCCACGGAAGTGTTGAAGCCGGCTTACAGCAGATACGGGAGGAGGCTGAGGCCCAAGCAACACGTGGGCTGATGTGTAATGATTTTATCATGACAGGCTGACTGTTATTCCGTTGTTACATCTTAGACGTTTGGGGGGGGGGGGGTCATGTGGGACACATATGTGGGTTTCATATGCACAAATGTATATCACCTTATGCTTCATATGTATATCACTGTATGCTTACTGTATGCTTCACGTCTCAGATGAACAAAGGACTAAGCCTCCTCGGAGATAACAGGAGGATGTGAAATGTGGTCTTTGGTATGCAAAGAGATGGCCGTGGGGGATTTCCTGGCTGCAAGTGACTTTGGGTGGGGGTGATAAGATCTGAAAGGGATGCATTGTTATTTGGGATTAAATGCATTGTGACTGGAGCTTTGAAGCTCCTGGGGTATAAAAAGGGATGAAGGTCTGGGTTTCTTCCTCTTTCTGTATTGCTGATGTTGGAGAATGTGAATAAACCTGACTTGTGAGATAAATTCTGTCTCGTCCTTTCACATTTCCACAAGGATTCAATTTGTGTGGACTCTGCATTGTTTGACAGAAGTACAAAAGTACAAGACATGAATAAATGTCAGACACCAGCGTCACATTGGCTTCCTGAATTGACACGTTCAGGGCATCGCCAACATGATGGCAACAAACAAAATGTACAAAACTGAAAAAAAAAAAAAAGACTGTCTGCTCACAGTGGGAAAGAAGTCAGTTGGACAAGTGTTGATGGGTTTAGTCACAGTCCACCAACAACTTTTAAGTATGAAAGCAGATTTGTGTTTCACAACGTTTCTTACCTTTCATGAGCGGTGATGGCTCCAGTACAGTGAGTAGGGAACTCTGGAACACCATGCTGATTGTTCGCATTACAAACACACGTCGCATCAGAGCTCCAATGCTGAGAAAAGAGCAGCAAACAAAACAAGTATTAGAGAACTCGTTAGCAATTCTAGATAAGAAAATACAGATAAAAGCAGGTGAAATGTGATCACTGCATCTCCAGGCAAGTATCATTTTACATATTAACCATTTTTAGACATGCACTCTTAAGGGGCACATAAAAAAAAAAAAAAACCTTTTCCCCATGATACAGTTCCTAGAGATCTTAATAAATTGTCTCTAATGTGCTTTGGTCAAAATACTTAAGGTTTTAAATGCTACAGCACCATTTTATACCCAGATTAAATACCCTTCCCACAGCAACCTGTTTCAGTGCATGCTTTCATTAAATCCTAGTGACTCACACGTCACCCCACCCTCCCTCTTTTGTAATTTCTGAAATCACACAGCCTGAGCTAACCAATGTAAAACTGGTTCAGTATGAGAAATTAAAAGCCCAAATAAACCATCATCGGGGTAAGGGGTGTGTAGTTTGAGTGGTCGATAAGGGATCAAGCACAGAAATTAGCTTGAATGGGTGAATGACTGGGTTTAATAGCCGTTTTCAACTGCCACACGTGAAAAAGCTGTTCCTGTGATAGTATTAACACCCTATAATAAAATAACATCTAGAGTTAGATATATGGTCAAATGCTGGTAAATTATCCGGCTGGGAACACGGATGTTGTATGGCGTGAGTTAGTTAAGTCAAGGGGAGCCACAACAGTACCCAAGTCAATGGTAGCTAACTCTGTTAGCATGTCTGTCACGGTGTTATTACAGGGGAATCCCTGCCAAAATTAACAAATTAAGCCAGAATGATGTCTGGAAGTGAGATATACAGTGGGGCAAAAAAGTATTTAGTCAGCCACCAATTGTGCAAGTTCTCCCACTTAAAAGATGGGAGAGGGCTCCAATTTTCATCATAGGTATACCTCAACTATGAGAGACAAAATGAGGGAAAAAAATCCAGAAAATCACATTGAAGGATTTTTAATGAATTAATTGGTAAATTCCTCCGTAAAATAAGTATTTGGTCACCTACAAACAAGCAAGATTTCTGGCTCTCTCAGACATGTAACTTCTTCTTTAAGAGGCTCCTCTGTCCTCCACTCGTTACCTGTATTAATGGCACCTGTTTGAACTCGTTATCAGTATAAAAGACACCTGTCCACAACCTCAAACAGTTAGACTCCAAACTCCACTATGGCCAAGACCAAAGAGCTGTCAAAGGACACCAGAAACAAAATTGTAGACCTGCACCAGGCTGGGAAGACTGAATCTGCAATAGGTAAGCAGCTTGGTGTGAAGAAATCAACTGTGGGAGCAATTATTAGAAAATGGAAGACATACAAGACCACTGATAATCTCCCTCAATCTGGGACTCCACACAAGATCTCACCCTGTGTTGTCAAAATGATCACGAGAACGGTGAGCAAAAATCCCAGAACCACACGGGGGGACCTAGTGAATGACCTGCAGAGAGCTGGACCAAAGTAACAAAGGCTACCATCAGTAACACACTATGCCGCCAGGGACTCAAATCCTGCAGTGCCAGACGTGTCCCCCTGCTTAAGCCAGTACATGTCCAGGCCCGTCTGAAGTTTGCTAGAGAGCATTTGGATGATCGAGAAGAGGACTGGGAGAATGTCATATGGTCAGATGAAACCAAAATAGAACTTTTTGGTAAAAACTCAACTTGTCGTGTTTGGAGGAGAAAGAACACCATACCTACTGTGAAGCATGGGGGTGGAAACATCATGCTTTGGGGCTGTTTTTCTGCAAAGGGACCAGGACGACTGATCCGTGTAAAGGAAAGAATGAATGGGGCCATGTATCGTGAGATTTCGAGTGAAAACCTCCTTCCATCGGCAAGGGCATTGAAGATGAAACGTGGCTGGGTCTTTCAGCATGACAATGATCCCAAACACACCGCCCGGGCAGCAAAGGAGTGGCTTCGTAAGAAGCATTTCAAGGTCCTGGAGTGGCTAGCCAGTCTCCAGATGTCAACCCCATAGAAAATCTTTGGAGGGAGTTGAAAGTCTGTGTTGCCCAGCAGCAGCCCCAAAACATCACTGCTCTAGAGGAGATCTGCATGGAGGAATGGGCCAAAATACCAGCAACAGTGTGTGAAAATCTTGTGAAGACTTATAGAAAACGTTTAACCTCTGTCATTGCCAACAAAGGGTATCTAACAAAGTACTGAGATGAACTTTTGTTATTGACCAAATACTTATTTTACCAAGGAATTTACCAATTAATTCATTAAAAATCCTTCAATGTGATTTTCTGGATTTTTTTTCACTCATTTTGTCTCTCATAGTTGAGGTATACCTATGATGAAAATTGGAGACCTCTCTCATCTTTTAAGTGGGAGAACTTGCATAATTGGTGGCTGACTAAATACTTTTTTGCCCCACCGTATAATCAAGTGTGGGTTAATAAACCAGCTGGGAACATAAATGTCTAGTAGGGTGAGTAGAATATATAGAGAGTAGCCTTTCAAACAGTGGCAGTTGAGCTCAGCTAACCCCACGCACGTCTGTGTGACTACAGGGCCATCCTGGCCAAGATATAACAAAATATGCCAGAATAACAGCTGGAAGTGGAATATATCAGTCCCTCCAGGATTTCGTGGGATGTTTTATGATTGTTGCAGCCCAAAAAGCCTGAATTCATGGGAGCTTTTTTAAAAAGTTGCAATAAATCTTGCAGTGTTTTGAGAGGTTTTTTTGCACTAAAAGTTGTGGGAAGAATTACAAATTTTAAAGCAGATGCTTTTTTTCCATAGTTTACTGCAATAATATCCTATAGCACCACAAGAAAAGCACAGGATTGTCAAAAAAAATCCTATTAAACAGTGATTTGTAAATTAAGCAGAAACTTCTGCTATACAGAAAAAAACTTTTGTGCAACAGCAAATACAGACTTCAACACAATATCCATTACAACAGCTAAATTGCACTGAATGCATGCAAAGAGCATAGATTTGGAAATTATTGTCAGCACCTTCATTTGAAAACTCCCTAACTGCAGCGGTCCCCAACCACTCTGTACCAAACGCAGAGGAAAAAATAATTTATTCTGTTGCTCTGTATTGTCTATCAAAGTCTGTGTTTTTCTGAAAAAAGTTACAGACAATATTCTCTCTTTCCATGCCTAAATCCTACCTGTCTGTCTGCTGTGCATCTTGACACACACCTGTCTCATGAGATACTCATCTTTCATTTACTGGGAGTTAACTCACCGTAAACATAGAAATGAGCATGGTGCAGCGACGCATTTGACTGGTTAGACTGAGCATTTGAGTGCTACTCAGGAGCAAATTTGATTGGCGAAATTGGCAGAAGTTGACAAGGACTGGCCAACATTGCGGGAAAGTTGTGGTCACTGGACAAAGTTGCAAGGTTGTGCCATAGATGTGCCGATTGGCTGATTTCATGTGAATTGACGCGATCGCAATATCGCAAAATCCTGGAGGGACTGATATATGATCAAGTGCAGATTAATGAACCAAATGTGAATCTGCTACTTCATGAAAAGCTGCTGAAGAGGCTTTTTATGCATGCCACATAAAGTCTGAATATCAGGACTTTTTAACTTTTCAGCACAAATGGTAGAGAGACAGCAAAACATAAATATGATTTTAGTTATTAGGGGTGCATATTAACTCCACTAAAATCACTTCAAGCATAACATCTATGGTTCTCTACCAACTTCATCAACTGTGTTGACCTAAAATTTTGTAGCTACACAAGTGTAACACCACATGTTCACTGCAGGGCTGCAACTAACACTTATTTTGGTAGTTGACTAATCTAACAACAATTTTTTTTTTTTGATTCGTTGACTGATCGGGATAATTTCTCTCATGGCCACCATCTCTGCTTCCTGTTGGCACGGCTCATGTTTCGGGCTCCAGGTCATGTTTTACCTCACGTTTAAGCCTGCAGACCTGTGAAAATCACTTTGTTGTCAGTCTCTGCCTTAATAAAATGTAGCCTATTACAACAAGTTCCCATAGCTAAATCAAATAATGACCCATCAAAAATGAGTTGGAAACTTGAACTTGACAGTTTAATTAGAAGTGTTTGTAGCAACACAATTAAATAATAGATGCTAAAGGGCAGTCTTTGAACCCTCCAAATAAAGGGCAAAAACTGAAATAGCAGCCTCTGCTACTCCATAAAAGGCTGTTGTAATGCTGCATGTTCAAAACAAACTACAGTAATATTCAACTCCATTAAAGTAAAAAAAAAAAAAAAGAAAATAACAAGCTAGTCCATCCTGTTTGAAACCTTGCTGGGTCTAGAAGTTTAAAAGTTTAATTAGGCTTCAGATGAAAATTAAAATAACTTCTTCCAGTCCAAAATCAATTTACAAACACTTTAAATATCAGTGCAGGAATGTGAGCCTTCACCACACATACAGTGAAATATTTATCAAGCAGTTTTAATTTGTTTGTGATGATTATGGTTATCCTTTTTTAATTAAATTATAAATCGGTATTTTAATTTACCGAGATGCACTAATGAGGGCTGATATTACCACAACAATAATAGAGAATACAAAACAGAGTAACCTGCTCATGTAATTCACCCATTTACTGCAGTTAACATATCAGTCAGCATAACGGAAGCAGCTCAGCTGTCAGCAACCATCGTCAAAGAGGGATTATTGTCTGACAGCAGGTAAACTATTTAAATGGTCGTGGGTAGTTTTCTAAAGCTGAGAGAGCTCC
Organism: Pholidichthys leucotaenia; assembly: GCA_020510985.1. Taxonomy (NCBI): domain Eukaryota; kingdom Metazoa; phylum Chordata; class Actinopteri; order Cichliformes; family Pholidichthyidae; genus Pholidichthys; species Pholidichthys leucotaenia. The sequence continues at coordinate 129,148,128 of CM035838.1, read as the reverse complement.
TCATTGAAAATAAGAAGCGTTAACTTTAGTTGCTAACTTTACCAGTGCAGTCCGCTGACAGGTGGCCAGAGACGGAGGAACGGAGAGGAGGAGGGAATGGATGCATCGCTGTAGTGCAGCTGTGATATGACAACACTGCTTTACAGTCTACATTGAACTTGTTTCATTTATTTAATTTTGGTAAAATTCTCCCATACTTGGGAAACTTTTGGCCTTCTCTATGATTTTCTCTCCGTGTCGTAATGATCTGTTCCTCTTCTTCTTCGCTGGAACAGTTAAACTGAACCTTCCTGCGGCATGCATATAAACTTTAAAATTAAACGACTCGTCGACGGTTTTTTATGATCGATGTCATCGACAATGTCGACTAATCGTTGCAGCCCTAGTTCACTGAGGCTTGTTCCATTCATGTGTGAAGCAAGCCATGACAAACATTTACATAAAAGGGACCCATGTATGAATGACAGGTACTGTATGTTGTCACTTTAATAGACTGATAGAGACAGCAATGTTACATATTTCATGTCTTAAAAGGGTTCCAGGGATATACTGTGTATTGCGTTTTATATCACACATACAAACACGCAAGCACGCACGCACACAGTTGCATGCGTGCACGTGCTTAAGTAAACAAGTCCCCAGACACTAATTGATTCCCTGTAAGTGCAAGAAAATCATCCCCCTGTGGGTAAGGCTCATGACGTAATCAATAACCTAAGGAGATCCCCAGCATGGGAAAGATAATTAATCACTGTTAACACACACACACACACACACACACACACACACACACACACACTGTTGTGTGACATCAGGGATTAACGATGCCAATCACTCAGAGGATGCCTGCCACTCAAATGACTGTGTGTGTATGTGTGTTTTTCTGTGCAACTACTTTATGCGTTCACTATCATAAAAAGGTGACACGATACAGGTTATCTACTGCAAGTACAAGGAGTAAAACCAACTTTTAAGCAGTACTTCAGGTCTTAAAAGCAGAAATTTACTTTTAACACTTTCTAGATAATTTTATGATCTCAGCTGTTAAATTTTGACTCAAACTTACTACAACATTAGTTGTAGTAAGTAAGGGTGGCAGTAGCTCAGAAGGTACAGTGGGTCGTCTGATAACCAGAGTGTTGGCGGTTTGAATCCCACTCTCCCCAGCCATCCTGCCGTTGTGTCCCTGGGCAAAACACTTTATCCACCTTTCCTCCAATATTCACGACACTGGGTATGAAGGTGTATAAATGTTCTGTAGTGGTCGGAGAGGCCGCTGGCGTGGTTTGGCAGCCACGTTTCCGTCAGTCTGCCCCAGGGCAGCTGTAGCTTCAGAAGTAGCTTACCACTATCAATGTCTGTTTGGAGTGAATGAGATGTCACTTGGCATGTAAAAACCATAGAAATCTAATCCATTATTATTATTAACAACACGACAATGACTGAATATACACATTACATTTTCTTTTTAATCCTGTGCATGGCATCTGTCTTTCTCCCTCCCTTCACTCTTTTCTGTATCTTCTCCTCACCTGCTCTACACTCACCGCCAAGCCTCACTTCACCTTTCCACTCGAAAATCAATCCTGCATCATTCACATGCTAAAGACGTTCTTCTCTCTGCTGCTCCTTTACCTCTTTCTCAATGACGGCCTTTCATATCACACACTCTCAAGAGACTCTGAGAGCTGTATATGTGTGTTTGTGAAAAAAGAGATCCTGCCTGGCTGCCACCTCACACTGGCCCGGCCCAGACCAGAAAAGCCATATTCTCAAGTTGCCAATGGCGGTAGTAAAGAGGGTCACTCACTGACCACTCAGCCGTCTCTGATGGTAGGGAGGATATACTTTCCAAGTGAGCTTTTAGAGGTGGAACAACGGCCTTCTGGACAGGCTTTCCTCTGTGTGCGAATGTATGTGATAAAGCAGAAGAAAGTAAATTCTACTCCTAATTAGTCTATTCATAAGTTTCTCTGACAATGCCATGCAGTTAACTGTTGCTTAATTTTTAGAAGCAAATTTAAAATTGTCTACAAGTAAAAAAGCTTCATTTTCCTTAGACAAATTTTAGCCAAATTTTGATCTATTAAAAAAAACTTCCATCTATCTTCTTCCGCTTAATCCTTTTTGGGTCGCGGGGGGGCTGGAGCCTATCCCAGCATCTTTGGGCGAGAGGCAGGGTACACCCTGGACAGATCGCCAGTCCATCGCGGGGCCAACACAGAGAGACAGACAACCATTCACTCTCAGTCATACCTAAGGACAATTTAGAATCCCCAGTTTGATGCCAGTTAACCTAACTTGCATGTTTTTGGCATGTGGGAGGAAACCGGAGATATCCCGGAGTAAACCCACGCAGAAACGGGGAGAACATGCAAACACCACACAGACCACTGTTGGTTGGGGGCTGGGATCAAACCCAGGATCCCCCAGCCAAGGGTGAGTTGCTGTGTTGCCACAGTGCTAATCACTCCGCCACCGCACTGCCCTCAAAAACTGAATTTAGACAAAATTTAGAAAGATAAAATCAGTGTCTCCCAATCTAATTCATCAAGCTGTAGTACAATACATGCTAGCAAAATCAGATACAAAGTCCTGTCATTTGAAAATCAAGGTCCCAGAGTCTGAGGGGTAGAGTGGAGAGGTCAGTGATGGTTTGGGGAGCCATGTAATCTGCTGGTATTGGTCCACTGTGTTTTATTAAGTCCAACGTCAATGTAGCCATCTACAAGGAAATTTAAGAACACTTCATGCTTCCCTCTGCTGACAAGCTTTATGGAGATGCTGATTTCATTTTCCAGCAGGACTTGGCACCTGCCCACACTGCCAAAAGTACCAATACCTAGTTTAATGACCATAGTATTACTGTGCTTGACTGGCCAGCAAACTCATCTGACCTATACCCCATAGAGAATCTATGGGGTATAGGTCAGATGAGTGGGTAATGTCACCTCTTGGTTACTGTCAAGAGGAAGATGAGAGACACCAGACACAACAATGCTGACAAGCTGCTATCAAAGCAATCTGGGCTTCCGTAACACCTCAGTAGTGCCACAGGCTGATCGGCTCCAAGCCATTATGCACTGATGCATTAATTCATGCAAAAGAAGCCCCAACCAAGTACTGGGTGCGTACATGGACACACTTTTCAGTCAGCCAACATTGCTATTAAAATTCCACTTTTTAAATGAATCTGAAGTAATACTCAAATTTTTTGAGAAAGTAAATTTTGGGTTTTCATTAGATGAAAGCCTTAATTACCAAAATTCAAAGAAACAAACACTAGAAATATATCACTCTGTGTAATGGATCTATACAATATGTTTCACTTTTTGGAATGAATTATTGAAATAAATTAACTTTTTGATGATATTCTAATTTATTGAGATGTACCTGTAAATGGGTGCTTGGTAAAAATACAAAACTAGATGCAACTGGATGCAGTTGCCTTCTTGCCAGCGATGACTACACTATAGGTCAGGCCTATTCAATTAGCGGCCCAGAACCAACCTCCGAGAGGCCTAGGCCCAGGCCACACCAAGGAAATATAAATTTAAGAAAAAAAATATATGAAGGAATGATGGTCCGCAAGTGTGCACACAAACAACACGCAACCGTCATCCGCAGGGAGTTCAGAAGTGCCCCGCCCGCGTGACCATTCCAGTCAGCAGACAGAGTGTCTCGCGAGCATCACTGTCCAAGAGAAGCATGAGCTTATTAAAATACTCTAAACACAGAAAAAAAGCAGAAGAGGTATGTAAGCAGCGGAGGCATTTATGGTGGTTTTAACCTGCTGGTAATGGGAACAACAATGAGGAGTCGCTTAGCAAACAGCTGTGGTTTGGTTTCATACGCAGGTTTCATATGCAGGGAAAGACAAGAGTGACTGACTCGCTGAGGACTGACTTCACCAGCTACTTATGTTCATTATTACATACCTGGCAGGTTAGGATGACTGAAATTCACAAAGTCATTGACTGTAATCCAACGACAGCCTTCAGACAAACTAAACATGCCAACATTTGGATTTCAACTGTTTAACAGTTTTACAGTTTAACAGTTTATTCACACACTCATCACACATTATCAACAGCATGAATGAATTACAATATGAATTATCAACAGCATGTGTAGAAGTATACAATACGCTTTTTTTCCCACATTGATTTGGAGTGTGAACGGGTCATCCCAAATAAGCTATTTAAAGCTTTTAGTAGGGAGCCCATTTCTACAATAAAATGATGACGGAAATCAGTCTGATGTCTTTGTGTACAGGAACAAACGTATAACAGACATAAAGCACATAATCCCAGCAATTGTTTACATTTACTTAGTAGGTGAGTTCAAGATACATAGTCAAGTTATTAAATACTATTGGAGTGATATCAACATATAAAACAAAATTACAATGGAGTAACAACTCATCAGTAAGCAAGTTTTGCGTAACAAATAGCAGATTAATTATATGATGATAGGAGTTGCATTTTTAGTTTTTTCTTGAAGATGGAGATGGAAGGTGACATTTTTAGATTCTCATCAAGCTCATTCCAAATCTGTGGTCCTCTGCACACAATCCTAAACCTGGTGGATTTTAGTCTTCATTTTTTCCCAGTAATTTGGTTTTTATTTCTAGTGGTATAGGTGTGTATGGGAAGGAAGGTTGGAATGAGTTCACATAATTTATAGTTGAGTTTGTGGACAACCTGGTACATTATACAGGCATTCTGGAAGTAAATATGCTCAGCAAGTCTTAGAAGATTATAACGATGGGAAAGATGACTAGTAGGAGAATTATATTCAGACCATGATAAGGCACGTATGACTTTCCTTTGGAGAATTTCTAGCTTTTTTAGGTGAGTCGGAAATGTGTTACACCATATGATATTTGCAGTAATGTAAGTGAGGCTCAAATAAAGAGTGAGAAGTGCTGAAAGTGGTAGAAAATGCCTCACTTTAAAAAACAAAGCAACGTAGTTGGCCAGTTTCTGGGTTAGATCGTCAATGTGACATTTGAAATTGAGAAATTTGTCAATGAGGACCCCCAAGAATTTTATAGAGCTAACTCTTGTAATATTCTGTCCATTAATTTTTGGGCAAAGTTCCTTGGTGTCTGGCTTTTTATTGGAATGGAATAAAATATAATTAGTTCTACTGATATTAAGAGAAAGTTTGTTACACTGAAACCAGGTGTCTATTTTCAATAGTTCACTATTTATTATCTGTTCATTTGGATTCTGGTGAGCAAAAAATAAATTGTCATCAGCAAACAGTACTTTACGTAGCAGAAACGAGGAGTTAGCAATGTCATTTATATACAGAATGAATAGAACTGGTCCTAAAATGGAACCCTGGGGAACCCCATGATCGATGGATTTATATGATGATTTGTGGTTATTTGTATAAACATACTGAAGTCTTCCAGACAGATAACTAATAAACCAATCTAATGGTAGGCCTCTGATACCATAATGTTGTAATTTATTAATTAGGATGCAATGGTTAATGTCATCAAATGCTTTGGACATGTCAAAAAAAAAAATGCCAATACCATAGCTGCCTTTTTCAGTTGCATCATTGATTTTTTCAGTTAGGTCAAGTAATGCCATATAGGTAGTGTGTTTCTTTCTGAAGCTATACTGAGATGGGATAATAATGTTGAGCTTATCAAGGTAATTGGTAAGTCTGTTATAAACTACTCTTTCCAAAACCTTTGAGAGAGTAGGCAGACTGGATATTGGACGATAACTAGTCAAATCATTCTTATCACCTGATTTGTAAATTGGTATAATTTGTGCAATTTTTGCTATTTGTGGCATTACTCCGGAGATTAGAGACAGATTAATGCAGTCGGTAAGACCTTCCAGTATTAAATTAATGATACTTTTTAAAATTTTCCTGGAAATTTCATCAGCTCTAGCACAGTTTGAGTTCTTCATGTCCTTGATGATTTTCCAGACTTCCTCACAATCAGTTGGCTTCAGGAAGAAAGAATTCCGGTAGTTTCCTGATAGATATTGTTTGAAAGAGGCAGTCTGGGGTTGGTTAATTTTATTAGATACATTTTCTCCATTGGAGACAAAAAAAATATTAAATTTATCAGCGAGAGTGGCATTACTGGTGAGATTACTGACCGTGTTATTGTTCGGAAGTGTGGGGGTTTTTTGGTCCCCATTTAGAACCTTTTTTTAGTACTCTCCAGGATTTCTTGGAACCACCCTGTGATGTATTTATAAGTTCTGCATAGTAATTACTCTTACTCTTTCTAATGTGTTAGTTTATTTCTATAATTAGTATATTCATTTTTATTGTTAATATTTGGATTTTTTATGTACCGTTTATATAATTTATTTTTTGTACTTAATAGATTTTAGTATGCCCTTAGAAAGCCATGGATGTTGAATAGTACCACTACATGTGACAGTCTTGACAGGAATTGTCCTCCGGATGGATTCTGTTATTTCCTTGGTCAAGACATCAAACGCAGCATCAGCATCACTACAACTGTAGATTCTATACCATGTCTTGACATGCAAGTCCTCACTCAGTCGTTGTAAGGTTTCTTCATTAAGTATTTTTATTTTTAGTTTATGGCACAAGATTGAGGGCCTAATCGCAAGGTCAAGAAACAGAACAATAGGGAAATGAGCAGAAATCTCAGAGAGCACAATTCCAGATGCCAGTGTGGAATTGCAAATGTTAGTAATGATATTATCAATAATGGACTTGGTGGAGTGAGTGATTCTAGTATAGGTACTAATGGTAGGTAAGAAGGAAGAGGAGTGTAGTGTATTCATAAAGTCATTTTTATCTGCATCATCCCTGGAGAGGTCAATATTGAAGTCTCCAAGAAGGATACAATTTTTATTTTTGTTGCTGATTGAGAATAAAATTTCTCCCCGTTTGGTTGTGAAAATATTAAGGTCGGTGTCTGGGGGGGGGGGGGGATAAATCACACCTACAATTAAATTTTTCCCATTTTTGACATGTATCTCAACAAAAAGAGAGTCAGTATAACAGTCTGCCATGACAATATCCACCATAAACACCAACCTCATGTCTACAAGAGATATACAGACACCACCACCAGATCTGTCACATTTGTTCTTCGTGAACAGCTTATAACATCAAGGTTTAAGACGTCTATGTATAACTTATCGTTCAGCCAAGTTTCACTACAACCAATTACATCAAAGCTGCAGCCTGTACTGGTAAGTAAAGTAACTAGATCATGATGATGTTTATTCAAGCTCCTGATGTTTAAATGCATGAAAGAATAATTGTATTGGTTTTTAAAGGATTTTAATTGCTCAGGAATATACTGATCACAGCTTATATTCCTATTATAGTACATAAATTGTGTTGCATCCACTCCTTCTTCATTAGATTCATTGAAGATCATTATGCACAATAGCTGATAAAAATTTAGTGGGATCACACAGCAACAATACATACTTAGAGACAAAGATAAACCCTCATCCATACGGAAGACGGTCAGACAAACACTAACACAAATACACACACACTCAAATACACAGAGACACATTGTCAGCACAACAGTCCATTAGTCCCGAGAGCACAGAGATATTGGCCTTGTTGCATCAGGCAGCAGACCTACCCAGTCAGACGAGCAGAATTTAGGCCAATTCCCAAACCAAAATGAAAATATGGATAAGAGGAAGAGATAGAAGGAAGAGGAAAAGTGAGTAAAAAAAAAAAAGAAAGTAAATCATTTACCGTCTTTCAGGTTCAACAGTTGTCATGGCAGCGGGGACGCGATGATGATGTCATCATCACATGTCTGTGTTTACACTGCTAGAGAGGCCACGTGTTAAAGTCCCGGTGGCTCCTCCTGAGATTCAGTAGTGATGTTTTGGTCACCTCCAGTTAGCCAATATGTGATTTGAGTATTCCCCTACAGTTTTCCATCGATGTAAAGTTTATCAATGAACAGACGAGCGTTCTTTTCTTGCCTCCATCATGATTGGGTAGCGCAGCCTCTGTCTGTTCATGATCTCAGGTGGAAACTCATCATTGGTACCTTTTAGCTCTTTACCCTTGGACATAATAATAATAATAATAATAATACATAAGTCTTATATAGCGCTTTTTTAAATACTCAAAGACGCTTTACAAAGTAGCATAGGAACAAACATACAGTGAACGGGTAAACAGGCAAGGTAGGTACACATAGGTAGAAGAGGCAGTCAGTTTTCGTAGGTAGATTTGAAGAGATGGGTTTTGAGTTGACTTTTGAAGAAAGAGTGTTGGTGGACCGGATGTGAAGGGGCAAGGAATTCCAGAGGGTTGGTGCGGCGATGGCGAATGATCTATCACCCAGGGTGCTGAGTTTTGTCTTGGTGATGGGGGTGAGAAGGTGAGTGTCAGCAGAGCGGCGGAGGCGAGTGGGGGAATGACGAGACAGAAGGTCAGTTAGGTATGAAGGGGCGAGGTTATTAAGAGCTTTATAGGTGATGAAGAGGATCTTGAAGTTGATGCGCTGTTGAATGGGGAGCCAGTGGAGTTGACGGAGGAGAGGAGTGATGTGGTCTCTGGAGCAGGAGTGAGTAAGTAGACGGGCGGCTGAGTTTTGGACATACTGTAGTTTTTGGAGGATGGTGGAAGGAAGTCCATACAGAATGCTGTTACAGTAATCAAGTCTGGACGTGATAAAAGCATGGATGAGTATTTCAGCAGCAGAGGGGGAGAGGGTGGGACGGAGGCGTGCAATATTACGAAGATAAAAAAATGATGTTTTGGTGATATGGTTGATGTGAGATGTGAAGGAGAGGGTGGGGTCCATGATAATGCCGAGGTTTCTGGCCAGGGGGGGAGGGGGTAACTCAGTGACCATCAATTTGGAATGAAAAGTTCTGGGAGGAAGGTAAAAGAGATTTTGGTCCAAAAATGATAATTTCTGTTTTATTGCTGTTTAGTTTGAAAAAGTTGTTAGTCATCCAGGTTTTTATGTCTGTGAGGCGGTTGGTGATGGTGGAGAGAATGTCGGGGGTGATGGATTTAGAGGAGATGTACAGCTGGGTGTCGTCGGCGTAGCAGTGAAAGTGAAGACCATGTCGACGGATGATGTGACCAAGCGGAAGCATGTAGAGAGTGAAAAGGGTTGACATGACGGCAGCTTTCATTTTGGAATCGGTGGCTTTGGCCACAATAGGATGGGGCCTCCTCTGTTGGTCGGCTTTGGTCCTTCCGAGGAGATGGACTCTGGAGAAGCGAATAGCCACAGCCTCCCCCGGCTTCATTATCAACTTGTTGACTAGGAATGACTTAAAAAGTTCTTCTAATTTTTGGTGAGTTTAATTTTTTTACTTCTGGAAGTCCATGTATAATGATATTATCCCTCATGCTCCGGCATTGCAGGTCAAATATGTTTTTGCCATGTTAAATTTATCTTTTTGGAGTTCGGCTGTCAGATGTTTGAGGTTGTTTACTTCAAGCCTGAGTGATGCATTGTGAGCCTTTAGTACCTCGATCAGTGAATTGTTGAATTCCATAGCTTGCTTTATTTAGTTCATTAATATCAATTGTCAGCTGATCAAGTAAGCCGAGCTTTTTAAGTTGGCGTTTAATAGACATTATGGACTCACTAATGTCACAGGGTGGAGTATCATTCACTTCACTCGAGCTTGGTTTATTCCGGGTGGGTTTGGACGCCGGTTTGTTACCAGGCATGATGTTGTTGTAGTACTGTACGTCAATATAGGATTGCAAATCCTCTATCAGCTCGTCAACAAGCGAATCCAGTTTGTTATAGGTTAGTCAGTCACTTCGCCAACTAAGTTTTATGGCATTATTTGGGAGATTTTGGCGAAGAGGTCAGCTCAGCACGTCCTGCGGTCAGCCATCTTGATTCGGGGCTGTGCTGGTGATCAGGGTGGTGCTGGTTGACAGACCAGACTGTTGTCTGGGTGGTGAGGAGAGTTCTAAAAAACTAAATATATAGAAATATTATAACAGAAATAACTTAATCTTTGGTCATTTAAGTTAATTACCTCCACCAGGAGGTTGTGTTTTTGCCGGGGTTTGTCTGTTTGTCTGTCTGTCTGTTGACTAGCAAGATAACTCAAAAAGTTTTGGACGGATTTCGATGAAACTTTCAGGCGTTGTTGGAAATGGTACAAGGAAGAACTGATTAAATTTTGGAGATGATCCGGATCACCATCCACAAGAAAACCGCCATTACGTAAAATGCCATTTTCGTGAATAACCACTGAACCACTAATCCTATCATTGTCAATCCAATTGCTAGTCATATGTTTTCATGGTCAAGGAATCTGAAAGCGTACACACAAACACTGTATGGGGGGAACTGTGGCCGCCATTACGGAAAATGTCATTTTCGTGAATAACTACTGAACCATTAATCCTATCATTGTCAATCCAATTGCTAGTCATATGTTTTCATGGTCACGGAATCTGAAAACGTACACACAAACACTGTATGGGGGGAACTGTGGCCGCCATTACCAAAAATCCCATTTTTGTGAATAACTACTGAACCACTAATCCTATCATTGTCAATCCAATTGCTAGTCATATGTTTTCGTGGTCAAGGAATCTGAAAACGTACACACAAACACTGTATGGGCGGAACTGTGGCCGCCATTACGGAAAATGTCATTTTCGTGAATAACTACTCAACCACTAATTCTATCATTGCCAATCCAATTGCTAGTCATATGTTTTCATGGTCAAGGAATCTCAAAACGTACACACAAACACTGTATAGGGGGAACTGTGGCGCTTGGTGGAGGTCTCCGAGTGCTCTTCTAGTTTACTTTAGTAAATATAATTTTATTAATATTTTTTCTTTGAAATCAGAGTTAAATTATTGTTCTGTTCTGGCTCTGCAAAATTATGGTCAAAAGTGTAAACTGTATAAGGAAAAAGTCAAATTTTTACCATAGTCTGTTTCAAATTTATTAAAAAAAAAACAGTAATTTTATTTAAGAAAATTTGACAAAAATTAGCCATAAAATAATCCACAAATTTATAATAAAGTCTCAAATGTACAAGAAAAGTCAATTTTACAGAAGGAAATTACAAATTTGAGGAAAATTGTTTCAAATTTAGATAAATTTACAGAGAAAAGTAGAAAACTATTTGAAAATTGTTATAAATTTTGGAGAAAAACTTCAAACCTTCAAGACTGAAGTCATTACTCAAGTTTTTAAAGTGGGTGCTTTTTGCATCCTTAACTCTACGAGAAATTTTTGGTTGACTGATATATGTGTGTAACGGAATGTGTAGTTATTAAAAGAGGTTCCTACTCACACATGTGGTGATTTAAAACAAAACAAACCACAACGGTGGATGTGCAATGTTTGTTAATGTTAGCAATCTTTTTTTGGGGTGTTTGTTCACTAAAATGATTGACAGTTCATTTTTTATTCAGCTAAATGCACTTTGTGATGTGCCAAGGTCAGTTATGACCAGAATGTAGTATATTTTATTTCAAAAGGGAAACAAATGTTAATGTTACTAACAGTGCACATTGAGTTTTTATGCACTTTGAGATATGCCTGAGTTAGATGTGACCAAAATGGTTATTTACAGAATTTTATTTTTCCATTCTATTTATTTAATTGTTGTTCAAGAGGAAAAATATTTCTACTACTTCAAGTTCTGCTCAATCCCAGCACTGTTGTTATGTTTTTATGCATTTTTGATGTGCCTTTGCTATGTGCCAAGCGCACATTTAAAACCACGACAGTGAATAAAAAGTGCATATTTTCATCATATTGATGTGTTGGTTTGAAATTTGTCATATTCAACAGATCGCTGAACATGTGCAGCCCAGTTACATGTCTTGATTTCAAATTGTGGCCCAACTGATTTTGTAACTGAATAGCCCTGCTATAGGTAAACATTTTACCATGGTATACACATTTTTTGTACTGCAACAGTGAAACCCAAAGGGCCCTCCCTAGGCATCGACAGCTGTTTGTGTGTTGAGAGTTTCTGTAGTAAGAAAAAGCTGCAAATATTGCTATTCCTTCATATATATATATATGGACTCACAACAACATAGATATAAATGGCAGAATCTAAAAGAATAAAAACATAACAACTCATAGAAACAGTTTTAAACAGCAGACCCACGCCTTAAGCCCAATTCATGGTGGCACAAGAGAGCGAGTGCATCGTGCGCATGACGTAAATTCCGTCATCTTCCCTTGCGCATAGGGTGAGCGCAGATCGAGCCCATGCAGTCCCAAGAAGTGACCATGCAGAAAGAAGCAAGCAGTCTAAACACACTAAATTCCCACTATTGTTTATTCTGAAATGAGATCCTTTTTGTTATTTCTCCTCATTTTATTTAATTCTAGGTGTTCAAATCCCCCTCATGGATCGTCACCTTATCGTGGTGGGGGGGTTTGCGTGCCCCAGTGATCCCAGGAGCTATGTTGTCCGGGGCAATTTGCCTCTGATAGGGTCTCCCAAGACAAACTGGTCCTGGGTGAAGGGCCAGACGAAGAACGATCCAACAGACTCTCATGATAAATTGTATATCAAGGATTCAGTGTACCCCGCCCGGTATGGGGTTACCGGGGCCCCACCCTGGAGCCAGGCCTGGGGGAGGGGCTCGAAGGCTAGCGTCTGGTGGCCGGGTTTCCACCCATGGGACCCGGCCGGGCTCAGCCCGAAGGAGTTACATGGGTCCGCCCTCCAGTAGGTTCACCACCTGCAGGAGGGATCATGGAAGTCCGGTGCTATGTGGATTAGGTGGCAGTCAAAGGCGGAGACCTTGGCGGACTGATCCCAAGCTTTCTAAACTGGCTTTTGGTACGTGGAATGTCACCTCTCTGGTGGGGAAGGAGCCTGAGCTGGTGTACGAGATTGAGCGATACCGGCTAGATATAGTCGGCCTCACCTCAACACACAGCTCCGGTTCCGGAACCAGTCTCCTGGAGAGGGGCTGGAGCTTGGCCTTTTCTGGAGTTGCCCCGGGCGAGAGGCGACGAGCAGGGGTAGGTATTCTTGTATCGCCCCACCTTGCTGCCTCTATATTGGAGTTTTCCCCGGTGGACGAAAGGGTTGCTTCCCTGCGCCTTCGGGTTGGGAAACGGGTCCTGACCATCATTTGTGCCTATGCACCAAATGATGTTTCAGAGTACCCACCCTTTTTGGAGTCTGTGACTGGGGTGCTGGAGGGTGCTCCTCCTGGAGACTCCATTGTCCTACTGGGGGACTTCAATGCGCACGTGGGCAACGACAGTGAAACCTGGAGGGGGGTGATTGGGAGGAACGGCCTGCCCGATCTGAACCCGAGCGGTGTTCAGTTATTGGACTTCTGTGCTAACCACAGTCTGTCTATAACGAACACCATGTTCAAGCATAAGGGTGTCCATATGTGCACCTGGCACCAGGACACCCTAGGCCGCAGGTCGATGATCGATTTTGTTATCGTATCATCAGACCTGCGACCGTATGTCTTGGACACCCGAGTAAAGAGAGGTGCAGAGCTGTCAACTGATCACCACCTGGTGGTGAGTTGGATCCGATGGCAGGGGAGGAAGCCATTCAGACCTGGTAGACCCAAACGTATAGTGAGGGTGTGCTGGGAGCGTCTGGCTGAGGCCCCTGTCCGGGAGGTCTTCAACTCCCACCTCCAGAAGAACTTCAACCACATTCCGAGGGAGTCTGGAGACATGGAGTCTGAATGGGCCATGTTCTCCACCTCTGTTGTTGAAGCGGCAGCCCAGAGCTGCGGCCGCAAGGTGGTCGGTGCATCTCGTGGTGGCAACCCCCGAACCAAGTGGTGGACACCAGTGGTGAGGGGGGCCATTAAGCTGAAGAAGGAGTCCTATCAAGCTTGGTTGGCTTGTGGGACTCCCGAAGCAGCTGAGGTGTACCGGCAGGCCAAGCGGAGTGCAGCTCGGGTGGTTGCTGAAGCAAAAACCCGGGTATGGGAGGAGTTCGGTGAGGCCATGGAACAAGACTTTCGGTCGGCTTCAAAGAGATTCTGGCAAACTGTTCGGCGGCTCAGGAGGGGAAAGCAGCTCCCCGTCCACACTGTGTATGGTGCGGATGGGACACTGTTGACTTCAACTGGGGATATCGTCGGGCGGTGGAAGGAATACTTCGAGGATCTCCTCAATCCCACTGATACGCCTTCCACAGAGGAAGCAGGGTTTGGGGACGAGGGGGATGACTCGCCTATCACAGGGGCTGAGGTCGCCAAGGTGGTTAAAAATCTCCTTGGTGGCCGGGCCCCGGGGGTGGACGAGATTCGCCCCGAGTACCTCAAGGCCCTGGATGTTGTTGGGTTGTCATGGTTGACACGCCTCTGCAACATTGCGTGGAGGTCGGGGGCAGTGCCTTTGGCATGGCAAACCGGGGTGGTGGTTCCTCTCTTCAAAAAAGGGGACCGGAGGGTGTGCTCCAACTTTAGAGGGATCACACTCCTCAGCCTCCCTGGGAAGGTCTATGCCAAGGTACTGGAGAGGAGAGTCCGGCCGTTGGTCAAACCTCGGATTCAGGAGGAGCAATGTGGTTTTCGTCCTGGCCGTGGCACATCGGACCAGCTCTTTACCCTCTCGAGAATTCTTGAGGGTTCGTGGGAGTTTGCCCAACCAGTTTACATGTGTTTTGTGGACTTGGAGAAGGCATTTGACCGCGTCCCTCGTGGATTTTTGTGGGGGGTGCTTCGGGAGTATGGGGTATCGGGCTTGTTGTTACGAGCTATTCGGTCTCTGTACGACCGTTGTGAGAGTTTAGTTCGCATTGCCAACACTCGGTCGGAGTCATTCCCAGTGAGAGTTGGACTCCGCCAGGGCTGCCCTTTGTCACCGGTCCTGTTCATAATTTTTATGGACAGGATTTCTAGGCGCAGCCAGGGAATGGAGGGTGTCATGCTTGGTGACCACAGGATCTCATCTCTGTTGTTTGCAGATGATGTTGTCCTGTTGGCTTCATCCAGCAATGACCTACAGCTCTTGCTGGGACGGTTTGCCGCTGAGTGTGAAGCGGCTGGGATGAGAATCAGCACCTCCAAGTCCGAGTCCATGGTCCTCAGCCGGAAAAAGGTGGATTGTCCTCTCCGGGTTGGGGACAGGCTCCTGCCCCAAGTGGAGGAGTTTAAGTATCTTGGGGTCTTGTTCACGAGTGAGGGGAAAATGGAGCGAGAGATCGACAGACGGATTGGAGCAGCATCTGCAGTGATGCGGACGTTGTACCGGTCTGTTGTGGTGAAGAGGGAGCTTAGTTCTAAGGCAAAGCTGTCGATTTACCAGTCAATCTACGTTCCTACTCTCACCTATGGTCACGAGCTTTGGGTAATGACCGAAAGAACGAGATCGCGGATACAAGCGGCTGAAATGAGCTTTCTCCGTAGGATTGCTGGACTCACCCTCAGAGATAGGGTGAGGAGCTCAGTCATCCGGGAGAGGCTCAGAGTAGAACCGCTGCTCCTCCACATTGAAAGGAGTCAGTTGAGGTGGTATGGGCATCTGATTAGGATGCCTCCTGGACGCCTCCCACTTGAGGTGTTTCAGGCACGTCCCACTGGGAGGAGACCCCGGGGCAGACCCAGGACTCGGTGGAGAGACTATGTCTCCCAGCTAGTCTGGGAACGCCTTGGTATCCCCTCTGAAGAGCTGGAGCAGGTGGCTGGGGAGAGGGAAGTCTGGGCTTCTCTGCTTGAACTGCTGCCTCCGCGACCCGGACCTCCGGAAAAGCGGTAGAAGATGAAGATGGTGTTCAAATCAGGTTACTGGAGTATCGCCGTCATGATATGTGGGCATATGGACCAAAGATTACATTCAGTGCATGAGCGTGAAATGTGGCTGTGTGGCAGACAGCTTTAGTGCCTGAAAACTACTTTGAATAGTGCTGTGTAGGCAACTGCAGTCCACAGACTACATGCAGTTTTCCTTTCAGCTACTCTGATAAGGCCTTTACAGCCCAATGCCTGTTGGAACGTAGGGAAAATCCCTGGTTGACTTTCTGCTTTAATTCTGATCAGACACTATGACCTATTTTCAGACCTTATCAACTTTCAAGGTCAAATGCTAGGTCATCGGACATAGAAGACATGTTGCAGACCCCATTCTAGGTTGTGTTAAAATGTGATAGTTCTAGCTCTCATAATATAGTCACTATAAACCAAAAATGATTTTGACCCCTTGACCTTGACCTTTGGATCCCAAAAGCAGTGCCAAATGTGGTACTCCAGTGGCCAACCTGTGTGCTAAGGCTAGTAACCCTAGCATCATTTCTTCTTGAGATACAGTACAGATACGCAGACAGTCACACAGACTCAGGCGACAACCCTACCTATGCCTCGACTCCTTCTGTGTGGGTAATAATATGTTACTTATTTTCTCAAAGACTTTTGTTTTAGAGAAAGGGTAAGGAGTTCAGTTATCTGGGAGAGGCTCAAAACAGAGCTATTGCTCCTCCACATCAAAAGGAGCCAGTTGAGGTGGTTTGGCCATCTAATTATGATACCTCCTGGATGCCTCGAACTTGAGGCATACTGGACACGTCCCACTGGGAGGAGACCCCGGGGCAGACCCAGGACATGCTGGAAATGCTATGTCTCCCAGCTGGCCAGGGAATGCCTTAGTGCCTCTCTGAAGAGCTGGAGGAGGTGGCTGGGAAGAGGGAAGTCTGGGCTTCTCTACTTGGACTGCTGCTTCCGTGACCCGGATCCCCGGAAAAGCAGTAGAAGATGGACAGATGGATGGATGGACTTTTTTGTTTTTGTTTACACACCGCAGCTTTAATATGTACTGGATGAGTGTATTATTTAATAACAAAAATTCTACACACATGCCTTGTATGAGTGGACAAACAACACTGTCATTTCTACAATATGCCTGTTTACCTTCAGCAAAATAACTAGTGGTGTTGGACGATTAAAATTTTTAATTGCTATTAATCTTTTGGAATGTTGAATCAATCGCGATTAATAATGTGTTGATTGCATTTTTTTCCATACAGATACAGTGTACCTTAAGTCGGTAATTTTTTCAAGTTTGTCATACTGTTATGAATATGGGAGTGGACAAATATGCCTGCTGTCTTCGCCTGCAGGTTTATTAAAGCTCTCAACATATCCAAAATGACAAAAACTATCCAGAATATTCTCCAGAAAATTCTCAAAAGTATTACTATATGTGCAAACAACAGAATGGCAGGGCTCAATAACATCAATGAACAACAACCAGCACCTGCTGAAAAGGAGCTTGCTCTTTCTCCCATAGCAAATCAATCATTCAATCAATCAATCAACTTTATAAAGCACTTTAAAAAGCAACGCTTGCCACACAAAGTGCTGTACAACAAGGACACACATAAAAACATAAAAGCAAGGAGCAGGGCACTAGCACAAAAACAATATAAAACCAACAAGACAATACAAAACTCAGAACAAGTAGAAACCACAGTCAATAAAATCAATAAAATAAAAGGTAAGAGAAGCAAACATCCACCACTTTTAAGATCAACACAAAACCTTGTGTGTCACAACAGAGAATTTCCCTTTTAGCAGAAAAATTGCAAACATAAACAAACAACCATCTCGCTTGTGATGACACCCCCACTGTGCTACAAAAACGGCAGGGGAGTGAATGGACATTACGAACACAACTTGAGACTTTTTTTAGACTGGTACTCACTAACAGTTGAGGATGAAAACAGGTAAATTTTTGTCCATGTCAGGAGCTGGAGGTCAGCTATAACCTAGCATGTAGCTTGTAGCTACTAGCTACGAGCTAGTTAGCTTCCACAGAAGAAGAACAACATGACATCCAAGCGAAATTTTCAAGGAGGCTGTAACAATTATCCAGGTGAGCTCTCCGACAGATAACATTGTAAATTTAAACATGACAGCACTTTGGAGATTTCTATGGCTGTAATCCAGCTTGTTTGACTTAGCAATGTCTGCATGGCGTGCACAGTGTCTGTGGCCAGAACGGCCATGGTACGGAGAACCGTGAAAGGGTTATGAAAAGTGAGAGTGCCAAAATAATAAATCTGTAGGAAATCTCCCATTATGCTCTACACAAATTCTATACATATTCTCTTTGCATCCTTATGAACAAATATGTTGTGTTAAACTCTGATAAACAGGAATTAGGCAGAGCTATACAGTCCTCTTTCTGCTCTCTCTCTCTCTCTCTCTCTCTCTCTCTCTTCTTTCCTTTAGTCAGGTCTATTATTTTAGTTACACACCCAAAACCAACACCTACACACACACTGTTGATCGTACATTCTAGAAGACAGTAACATGGACAAAGGATGGCCTGTTCATGTCAGAGTTAAATTAGCCAATCAGACAGTCACGTACAAGCCCATCCTATTGTACGGGGTTGGTCTAACCAACCCGAGAAGATTAATGTAAGTCGCACCCGGAAGTCGCGGTCAGTCTGGTGACGCTCCAGAGGGAGCTGCATCACGCTGCAACCAGCACTGCTTGCTTTACATGTGACTTCTAAATAAATGTTACATCTTTAAATTGAAGAATTCTCCGGCTTATTCTTGGATCTTTCAATCAAGGAAACGGGTTTTTTCTAACACTTGGTGCCGTGACCCAGATTGAACTATTCTAAGACGAGTCCAGAACAGATCGGAAGGACCCGTTGTTAGGCGGCTGTGGTGCCCAAACAGAAAGGTAAGCAGAAAACCTTTACTACACGAATTTCTGCACTTTGGACATACTAAATTTACAGTTATCTGATCATGGGGTATTATCCAATCTCCAAATTTTATAACATGGGGAATAAAAATTTAAATTCCAGAGAAACCTTGTGTGGCGGAAATCTGCAGTCACATGTAAGGCATGAACCACGTGGTCTCACACGAGGGAGAGTGAAGAAATGTCCTAGGATCAAATAGCCGCTTTTTTATGAATAAGGAAGATTTGCAATACAACAATCTTTTTTACATCAATAGTGAGCATAAATAAGGTACTCTTATACATTATAAGAATCTCAAACTTAGTCATGAGTGAGTAACGTATCAAGCACCCACAAGAATCTTTTTAACACCCTTAGTGAGTGACTGGTAATAAAAAAATAATAACTTACAGAACAGCATAAGAATCTTTTTTTTTACTACCATTAGTGAGTGTCTGTTCATAAGTATAAAAATAATAACTTACAGAACAGCACAAGAATCTTTTTTTTAACCACCATTAGTGAGTGTCTGTTCATAAGTATAAAAACAATAACTTACAGAACAGCATAAGAATCTTTTTTTTTTTAACCACCATTAGTGAGTGTCTGTTCGGAAGTATAAAACATAACTTACAGAACAGCATAAGAATCTTTTTTTTTACCACCATTAGTGAGTGTCTGTTCATAAGTATAAAAACAATAACTTACAGAACAGCATAAGAATCTTTTTTTTTACCACCATTAGTGAGTGTCTGTTCATAAGTATAAAAAATAACTTACAGAACAGCATAATAATCTTTTTTTACCACCATTAGTGAGTGTCTGTTCATAAATATAAAAATAATAACTTACAGAACAGCATAAGAATCTTTTTTTACCACCATTAGTGAGTGTCTGTTCATAAGTATAAAAATAACTTACAGAACAGCACAAGAATCTTTTTTTTTTTACCACCATTAGTGAGTGTCTGTTCATAAGTATAAAAAATAACTTACAGAACAGCATAAGAATCTTTTTTTTACCACCATTAGTGAGTGTCTGTTCATAAATATAAAAATAATAACTTACAGAACAGCATAAGAATCTTTTTACCACTATTAGTGAGTGTCTGTTCATAAGTATAAAAACAATAACTTACAGAACAGCATAAGAATCTTTTGTTACCACCACTAGTGAGTGTCTGTTCATAAGTATAAAAATAATAACTTACAGAACAGCATAAGAATCTTTTTACCACCATTAGTGAGTGTCTGTTCATAATTATAAAAACAATAACTTACAGAACAGCATAAGAATCTTTTGTTACCACCATTAGTGTCTGTTCATAAGTATAAAAATAACTTACAGAACAGCATAAGAATCTTTTGTTACCATCCTTAGTGAGTGTCTGTTCATTCATAAGTATAAAAATAATAATTTACAGTACAGCATAAGAATCTTTTTACCACCATTAGTGAGTGTCTGTACAAAGCAATAAAGATAGCTGGTTAAAATCAGTATAAGACTGAACTTTATGACACGATACCTCTTGTATTGATGACCTGACGAGGTCTTGATGAAAGTACCCTCTACATAAAAGTTAAGCTATAAGAAAATGAGTACATGCAAATCTGTGGCATATTCTCCACATCGTGCATGCTGATCTCTGTGTTAATTATGTGTCTTGAGGGTTTGTTTGTAGTGTCTATATTGTGCATGCGGACGTCTATGTTAATTCTGTGTCTTTAGGGGATAAATGTGTGATTTGAGAAACACCGGGAGGCTGGAAATATCTACTAAAATTGCCCCATAGTAGGATTTATCTAATGGTGCTCTTCTGGCCATGTGGATAGAACAAAGGCGGGTGTGTGTTTTTCCACAAAGGAGGGAGGTAATTCGCCCCCACTCCTGAGTGGAGGTGAGATTGTTAAAACAGGTTACTGAGACATTATTTGAGGTAACAGTATTAAAATGAAGCGCTAAATTAAAGTTGTAAGGTTATTCTGGCATGTTTACAGCTGAAGTTAAGGAGGAGGGTGCTCCATTTTCTTAAAAAAAAAAAAAGTCGTGGTTTGTAAACAATAGGCTCCGGGGCCATCTTGCGCGTTCACAGTTGCACGTGACAGAGGCAGCCACGTGGCATTCAGTTCGCATGTGTGGGTAAATGCCATATTGAACTGCCTTCAAGTTGTGGCACAGTGCCTCCATCGTGTGGCCAAATGTAGCAAGTGCACTCTTTCATAAATTTACTGCCAATTAGAGCTTCAAATCTTCCTAATAAATTCGGAACCTTATCTCTCTGGCAGAAAGGAAAGCTTTAAGTACGTGCACAGCAAAATAAAGTCCTCCCTCGCCCGCCTATACGGGTTTGATGTAGTGAGGCAAAAAGCATGCCCATTCTGCTGGAGAGAAAAGGCTCAGCTTTAAATTGGGCAGAGGGGGGAATAAGAATAACTATTCCTACTTATACAATAAAAAATTTTAGGTGGACAATATATAAAGGTGAGGTAATTTAAATGAAGAAATAAGGAAAATTGTAAATTGGAGTAAATAAATAAATGAATACATAAATAAATGAATAATTAAAATATGAATGAATAAATAAATAAATAAGATAGGAGTTGTGGAGATGAGTATTGTGGAAGTGAGAGTGGACAGAAAATGGAAAGGGAAATTTGGTTTTAGAGAAAAAATGAAAGCTGATGAATTGTTAAAGTTTTGTGCAGGACACAAGAGAAAATATGGAGAAACAATTGGAGGAAGGAAAGAAAAAATGTAAGAATAAGAGACTTATGCTGCAACAATGAGAACAAATGCAAAATAATCAAACACGATAAAACGGAAAAGGACGAAAACAAGCTGTTTAACAACTTGTCTGTTTCTCTATTAATTGGAGACGATGGTGGTGGCTGTGCACCATCCCTTCCCCAGTGACCGTGTGAGACCCTCTTCAGGCCCCCTGGAATTGGCTGCGTCCACCCTCCCCCTCCACGCCATCGCCTAGCAACCCCCTCCTCCCTCCGCAACAACAGCAAAAGAATGCAAAACAAATGGACATCAAAAGATGGGTCCAAGAGGAACAATTGAGCACATGTAAGTACAATAAATAATATTGTTGCTTTCCATTTACCTTTGGACATAGTCTCAAATAATGAATCTCATTCATGAACATTTAAGTGTTAGTCTGCGTAAGCCATACATATTTTGAGAGACAGAGGCCGTGTTAACAATAAACCCCGGGGGGGGGGGGGGCACCCACTGGGACCGATGCTTCCTATGTAGGCAAATTGGCCACTGGGCTCAACGCTGCCCACAACAACACTCACAAAGGCACCCGGGGGGGGGGGGGTCCCCCAATTAACAACACAATGGGTATCCTCATCTACATGGTCCCCATCTGGATGTTGAAAAGAACGGCTTTGTTGATAATGCCGTTCTGTTTCAAAAGGGGGGGGGGAGTGGGACAGGCAGGGATATAAAAGTACGAGGTCATTTAAGGTTTGCTGTCTTGAAGTCTTATCCCTTTGAGTGTATATGGTGTCAAACTGCAACATACCCCCTAGTGGTCAAGAGTGGTAAATATTTTTTGTCAATAAAATAGTTCAGATTTCCAAGGCTATGACTTGAAAGTGGTAAGAGATAATAGCTTACTGTCGATTAGAAAAATGTAAAATATAATCCAAAGTTTCAGGTAGGAATAAATTTATGCATCTAATTTGCATAATGTCACGGCACCTCTTTAAATTCCATAACTCAGTCAAAACTGGACTTTGGACGTATTTACACAAAAAATGGTTCAGGCTTTTGACACCATTTTTTGTACAGAGGTACCTCATCATCTTATCTTCAAAGTATATGAATAAGAAATCAGTACATTAAAAAAAACCCAGAAATTTCTCACTTACTTTTGACAAAGTCAGAGTGAGAAGACAGGCACAATGCCGTGCTCTGCCACTAGGGGTACACAAATTCTCACACTCAAAGAGTTAAATTAGGCATTTTGCAAGTTGGCATCTTTTTTTAACAAGCAGGGAGTGAATCTAACAATAAAACTAAGATCTTTACTGTATACTCAGTTATTTAAAGTCAATCTAACACCCCAATTATGTTCCTCCCCAATAGAGGGTATGCACAGGATGTCACTGAACAGAACTCTTGGCAGACAAACACTGAGTGGCAAAAATTAGTAGCAACATGAAGGTGTATGCAATACAACACAAAAAATCCACACAGCATTCAATTACAGCAGTACAAATAATACCTGTTTGCACTGTGGAGAGTTAATCTTATCATTCCATCTTGTATTAATTAGCAAAAATTAAATAAAGGCTTTGAATTACTTCCTTTCTTGACTCAAGGTTAGAAATCTAGATAAGAAGGGAAAATAAAATTTGAAGGAAAAACCTACACTTATTTATGGAATGGCTGACACATGGGGAGCCTGAGGCTCCCTATGAATCTGTTTCTTTTATAAATGGAAGCCAAAAGGAGGAGGGGGAGGACAGCAAGGAGGAGGAGGGACCATGCCCCACAACAGAAACTGAATGATGGCCAAACCGGCTGCTGGCAGGAGGGAGGCGCCCAAGGTTCACACCCACCACGGAAAAACTGGACTGCATGCTTAAGACTAGAACAGATAGGTGAACTCACTTCTACACATATGCAGAAAATTAGCAAAAATTAGATTATTTTAAAAAATGACAGCTTCCATTTACCTAACTCTGAGGTTTAAGGTTAGTTAGTTAGTTAGTTAATTCCCTTCACACCATGTTGGTGTATGGGGCGGCGCCTATCTCCGTTTCTCTGACCCTAGGCCACACAGCTACTGTAAGCAGTGAAAGCTACAGCGGGGGGTCAGTCCTCTGGTAGCTCTGTGTGTAACTTTACTTTCCCCATTCCATTATGCGGAGCACCACGCTAGAAGGCAGAAAGCACCATTTTTATATGGTCTTTGGTATGACCCGGCCGGGATTTGAACCCCTGCCTCCCGGGTGTGGGGCGGATGCTCTACCAACTGAGCCACCACTCCAGTCTGAGGTTTAAGGTACTTCGATTAAATTTGTATGGTGCAGGTGCATGTAAAGTAGGAACTCCGGGTAATGACATACAGGACTTTTCAAGGTCAGAAAAAGTAACAATCAAATTCTGCAAATGGCAAGCTACCAGTAGAACACCTATCAACATCCGTTAAAGTAGCATTGTACCCTATGTACTATAAGCAACTGAACGGATCTGATCCAAATTATGAACAACCATTATTTGCAAACCCATTCTCCAGATTGGTCATAAAACTTGGACTGGTAAACAAGGAAATGTGTGGAAGCATCCATTGTCCTAATTGAAGAGGATAAGAGACATTTCAACCTATGGGGGGTTCCACACATCCCGCTGATTAGACCCAAACACATGGATTGGAAAATGTTGGACATTTTGTCACCTCTACTGCAGAATATAGCCATCTATGGAAAATTAATACCTGACCTTAACACAGAATATTCTCTCAAATTAAAAACATGCACATTGTCTCTTAACTGGGTAACCACAGCACAAAAGGCTGTGCACACTGATGCCCTGAAATCTCCTACACGACCAATCTTAACATTAACAAACGACGGGATGAGAAAAATTTGAAGCAAATTCCAAATTGGTTATGGTAAAAGGATAACCAGATGTAGATCTAATAAAAGGAGCAGAGTATAACACTATAGACCATATATTCAGAAGCCCAGAAGGGTGTTAAAGTAGAACTGAACCCACCTTTTGGCGCAAAAAGTAGAATAGCAGATTAATTCCTTATTACCTATTGTATTTTTCAACACATAAAAGAAATTTTTAGGCCGTGCGATGGCCAAGCTATAAGCCGATAAACTTTTGCCTCTGGCTGGCAGTGCCAAACAAACCGGAAGTAGTGCAGACGACGCTGCGTGACGTCACGAGTGTGATCCCTAAACAAAACAACAATGGCAGATGATAGCCGTTCCAGCAGTTCCAGCAGTCAAGAAAACCAGAGTTTTCAGAGTGAAGAGGCATTCAGGATCGGTGACGAGACAGAGGAGGATGCAGGAGTGTGGCAGGCGGCAGGCGTGCACAAGGGCGAGCCCGTGAGACAGTGACCTGATGCACCTGTGACAGCAGCTGGCAGATGGCGATGCAGAGGCGAGGTCCGCCGCCGGGGAATACAGTGATCTCTTACTTATCGCATTTAATGGGGACCAGAACCGACCGCGAAAAGTGAAAAACCGCGAAGTAGCGTCACCCCCCCCCCCCCCAAGGGCATCACAAGCACTATTTTGCACAAAAAGGCACAAGACAACAGCGAAAAGTGTCACTAAGCAACACGAGCGATAAAGAACAATGAATGCGCTCTTCCTTCGCTGGGTATGGGCGCTCTTCAGGGAGAGAAGCTGGGTAAAACGTCTCGGCCAATCAGCTTGCGAGGTAAAACGTCTCGGCCAATCAGCTTGCGAGATTCCCGAGCGGTGAAGAGGTGGGCGGAGAGGAGTGGAGCGGTGGTCAGAGAGGTGGATTTTGAGTTGTGCGGGCTCTCCGTGTTGATACCTGATGTTCTACATCAGGTATCAACACGGTTTATCATCTACCTGATGTTCTACATCAGGTATCAACACGGAGAGCCTGCACAACTCAAAATCCACCTCTCTGACCACCGCTCCACTCCTCTCCGCCCACCTCTTCACCGCTCGGGAATCTCGCAAGCTGATTGGCCGAGACGTTTTACCTCGCAAGCTGATTGGCCGAGACGTTTTACCCAGCTTCTCTCCCTGCTCGTGTTGATTAGTGGCACTTTTCGCTGTTCTCTTGTGCCTTTTTGTGCAAAATAGTGCTTGTGACGCCCTTGGGGGGGGGGGGTGACGCTACTTCGCGGTTTTTCACTTTTCGCGGTCGGTTCTGGTCCCCATTAAACGCAATAAGTGAGGGATCACTGTAATATCTATATCTAGAAAAACAGCGCTTCCCGGTCGCTTTTCCTCCCCCTTTCTTTTCTTTCGTCGCCATGACAGCTTTCCTTGGCCATTGAACAGATCTTCCCAGGTGTTGGAAGTATTTTGTAGTCGACTATCACGACAAAATGCACCAAAAACAACCAGTGTCGACGTGCTCGCAATGGTAAGTAAACATGGAGGACTGTGTCACACTCGTGACGTCACGCGGAACTCCGGCTGCACTTCCGGTTAATCGGCGGATTTGTCTGATTTTTCAGGGCGGGAAATTCAAAATCGCAATTTTCTCCAAGATTCCGGGATTTGTGGAGGGGGTGCCAATGATAAATTATCTTTATAATTGTATGTACTATCACCCAGTGCCATTCAATGCCGTTCAGTTCAGTTCTACTTTAACAAATGCAATTTTCCACAATGGCAATTATCAGCAAATCTTGCACATCTCATACCTCCTCATAGAAACCAATTGCTGAGTCCAGAGGAAAAGCTGAAGCCCCCAAGATGGAGGATGATGACAAGGAAGACCATTCTGCCATCACGGATTATTTGTAAACACAATGTGCTACTGATAATACGTAGGGGTGTGAGACTTATAGTATTCTTGCGTATTTATTTCCATCATGCTAATTACGGTTAGGTAGTCAGGATAATTGTGAAGGTTAGAAGTTCTAGAATCCTGAATACAACAAGCATGGATAATGATGACTCCTAACTTTGAATGATTTTGTCTACTACCTACTTACAGTACAACACATAGGTCTCATCACCCAGCTCACTCATCATAACACACCCACTGCTGAACACATAGGTCCCATTACCCAACACACTCATCACAACACAACCACTGCTTGCAGATTTCATATGGTCGACAATCACACACTCAAGGCTAATGGGAGATAACTTACAACAGCACATGGATAACTACAGATGTAGTGAATAAGGATAAAACGGTACAGGCTCCAGCCATTGTGGTGGCAACCCCTCAGGCCATTATTGGTCCTGCCCCGGCGGAGCCTTTTGCATCGGCACTCGATTAAAGGTGTAGGGTGCAGGGAAGGTGCATGCAGGGGGGCACCAGACCATCACAACGTGTGCCTGCGACATAGAAAGAGGTCATAAGGCTAGTTGCACTGCCACTTTCAGCTTCTTCCCTCAAGACGGAGGTTTGCTGTCCCAAAAAGTAAAACCCAGCGCTACAAAAACAGCTTTATTCCTGCTGCTGTCAAAGAGTTGAACAAGCTGTAACAATATATTGCACATAATTTAGGTACCTATTTATTAACTCCATTTTATATTTACTTATTTTTGTAGGATGTTACTTGGGTTCTAAATATTTTATTGAGTTTTAGACCTTTGAGTTTTTAACCTCTTTGACTAGTTTTTAACTTTTAATATGACTCTTCTCTCTTACCTCTGGTTTTTCTCTCATCTCTTTGTCTTTTTATACCCTAATTGATGGAGCCTTGAGTATTTTTATCATGTTCATAGTCAATTTCATGTGTGCCTGTGTTTGTGTCTATGTTGAATGTAATTTGTGGCTTGTAAATATGGATATCACCAGACTGCAAAACAAATCTACCTACGGGTACAAATAAAGTAACCTGAACCTGAACCTGAACCTAGTGACTGTACGACTTCAGTCCCTAGAAGAAGAATGGACTGGTACCCCAGCGCATCCACTGCACCTCCAGCATCCAGGGTGGAGCCAGATCAGCCACAAAGAGGAGACAGCATTTTCCAACGCTACCCCTCACAGTGGAAGCTGCGGTGGGCACAGGGGCTCGAGCTTTATCAACACCAGCATCTCTACCTCTGTCCAGTGACCGGGGGGAGGGGGAGGGGGTGACATCCCTGGGACAGCATCACTGAACTGTTCACTGGCTGGACTGGATGTTGTCTACCCTCTGCTGCACCCACCAGACTGTCCTATAGACCTCATGGGACGAGATGTGCCTCCGAGAGTGTGGGCACACAGTTGTTTCGCTTCTAATGGTACCGGTGTGTCTCAGCGAGGTGGGACTGTGCTCCACAGCTGCGGATACAAGAAGCAGACACAGAGGAAGGTCAAACCCCTGTTGCAACTGTGTGATGACTGCAGCCGAATGATGCAAGCCCTGGCAAAGGTCAACCGGTGGACAAAGGTTTCGTGGGCTTCGTGGATTGACTCTGTTCGACCTTATGACCCCCACATGGTCCACTCCACCGGACAAAGAATGATCAGGAGGAGACCTCGGTGGGGGTGCAGGACTTGGTGAACAAGGATGTAACTGCAGTTCATCTGGACAAGGCCCTCTAGACATCACTGCACCGCGCTGGGGTGTCCACAAGGGGGGAGGCAAGGGTAGCAGAACCAATGGTGCAAGCCTATTTTGGGTTGACTGACTGGGCTGACACACAATGTAGGGACCTGCCTTATTCACCATCTGTTAATAGCTAGCGTCTCTCACACCATACATGGTTGACATGATAAAATCATGTCAAAGGGAGGAGTGAAAGGGTTATAAAAAGTTAGAGTACCAAAATAATAATTCTGTAGGTAATCTCCCATTATGCTCTACACAAATTCTATACATATTCTCTTTGCATTCTTATGAACAAATGTGTTAAACTCTGATAAACAGGAATTAGGCAGAGCTATAGAGCCCTCTTTCTGTTCTCTCTCTCTCCTTTCCTTTATTCAGGTCTATTATTTTAGTTACACACCCAAAACCATCACCCACACACACACACTGTTGATCGTGCATTCTAGAAGACAGTAACGTGAACAGAGGATGGCCTGTTCACGTCAGAGTTAAATTGGCCAATCAGACAGTCACGTACAAGCCCATCCTATTGTACGGGGTTGGTCTAACCAACCTGAGAAGATTAATGTAAGTCGCACCCGGAAGTCGCGGTCAGTCTGGCGATGCTCCAGAGGGAGCTGCGTCACGCTGCACCCAGCGCTGCTTGCTTTACATGTGACTTCTAAATAAATGTTACATCTTTAAATTGAAGAATTCTCTGGCTTATTCTTGGATATTTCAATCAAGGAATTGTTTTTTTTCTAACAGCCACTAGGCCAAAAAGTACTGTCTGTGCTTTCTGCCGCTAACCTCAATCACAGAATTTGTCACCATTAATGGGAGCAAAGCGTTAACGAGCGATTAACACAATAATGCCAACACCACTAAAAACAACACATTTAGATGATTTACCTCAGATTGTTTTCTATTTTACAGGGTGTACCCTCGCCCAAAGATGCTGGGATAGGCTCCAGCCCCCCCCCGCGACCCGAACAGGATTAAGCGGAAGAAGATGAATGAATGAATGAATAAATGTTTTCTATTTTCTGCTTTGCCCTTTACAAGTGAAATGGAGATGAAGAGTGAAAGATCAAAAGCTATCATATGACAGTAACATCTTATGAAGACACTTTCCCTTCAACACAACTTTTGCACTTGGAGGCTTCCTTTGTGTTTATTAGCATCACTTGACAAGAGGAGAAAACCTGGGAGCCCACTGAAAAAAGAAAAAAAAAAAGAGCACAGCACAACTGATACATGTCAACAAATAGACAGAAAAACAAGCTCAGACACAAATACAAATACAAAAGATTGAAAATGTCTACAATAAAAAATTGGCTTAATAGCAAAAAGTACAGTAGAAAAAAAATGATGTGGTTTTGACATTAATTAGTGGTACATAACACTCCTCAGTGCAGACCTTTTTGTTAGTCTGAGTTCCCATTACATCACAGGGAGTACTGAGCTATAATGTGAGCAGATGGAAAACCTTGTGCAACAATGGTCAGACAGATATGGCAGAGACGTCAGTTTGTTCAAAGTTAACTCACTAAAACATTGCATAGTGAATTCACATTAGGAACCAAAGTGTTTGACCAACGTTGACAATACTGATAAACAAAACAAGCGAATGGCACAATTCCTGTGGGAGAGTGGAATGAAGTTTGATAGACTGTCAAATTTATATATAAAGATCAACATTTCAGTTTAAACATACTAAAGAAATCCCATAATCATATATACCAGAACTTCTGTAAAATAATCAAATCTTCAAATCTCTTTAAAACTGGAAAAAAAATCAATTAGATAAATACTGACACTGCAATCAAACCCTTGAGAGAGTGTGTGTGTTGCATTTGTTCCTCCTGCTGTTCTCACACCACACACCCCACAGGGGGTTGCTGAGCTCTCAAACAAGGTAATGTTTACTTAAATTACTGTACACGCGCGCGCGCGCACACACACACACACGCACACAGAAAGACACAAGCCACAAATACAGATGAAAAGCAAAGTGTACACAGTGAAAAGTGTTCACAGCGACAAGGGAAAGGTTAAAGAGAAATTTGCACACAAGTCAGACAGTCTAATAAACCACTGGGGGAGAGGGGCAGCAAGGTGAAGATGGGATTTTAACATCTGTTTGGATGAAAGCATATTGTAGTATGTGAGGCAGTAAAAATCTTGTTAGCACCGTCCTTTCCAGTGGAATGTACCATCAGCCTTCTCTCATATTTCTTCCCTAGTACTAAAAAAAATGCATGACCAGCCATGCAAAATATTGGCATTTTCTATTTTTCTTTCTCACAACACTTTACCACATTGTAAAAGTGATGATGTTGCTGAAGACTACCTGAATTGAGCGAGCATCAGGCCGCCCAGGGATGACCCACAGATGGAGAAGCCCATGGCGATGACACCGTTCCAGAAGCCAAGCTCCCTGGCAGTCATGTGGTGATCCAAAAGGAAAAGAGGAAACATGGTCACTGCTCCCTGCTCACCTGTATACACGAAGACGGTAGAGAGGTGGACAAAGAGGATTGCAAGGGAAGATGAGAGACAGAAGGAGAGATAGGAAAAAATAGTGAAATGACAACTGTGTTGACATAATATATAGTGAGTGCAGAAGGTTTAACAGAGTAAAATCCAATTACATATATGTTATTTACAACTTTTCTCTGACTAAGCATTGCTATTTTGACCAGGTGTAAACATATGAGATGCCTCCAGAATACTCAAGCCTATTCCAATTTCAGTCAACTACAGTGAGGGTGGTGTATCAAACTGTTCAGACTGCGAGAGTGAACAACACGGCTTTCCTGGGATGACGACTGCAGAATCAAATGCAGCACACCGACGTGTGGCGTATCCAGGCCTATTCCTGGAAAGTGTCAATAATATATGCTTGACAAGAAAAAGAATACCCTCAGTCTTTTTATCAAACGAGGGCCTTGTGCTTTTCCTGAAGCGTAAAAAAGGAAAACACAACAAAAACACAAAAACTTCCACAGATGAAACAGACCTCTCAAAGACCTTTCAGTCAAAATAAAAAAAGTTTCTGTCAGGCAGTAAGACTTTTTCTGTGTGGTACTGAGTGTGGGGGTAATGTTCTGCTGAACACATTACAGTAAAATATTCAGTGGTGCCAACTACACGCCATTATTATATTAATGGAGACTGACTTCAGAAAGACAGTGGGACCAAGGAGCTGTGTGAGTGACAGCTTGGCTCCCAGACTGCTGTCAAATACGACGCAACACAACTGACGACTCACTCACTCAGTCAGGAGACAAACAAAAATAGAGAAAGAGGGGGAAAAAAGACACATGAAACAGACTGAAATAAAGAGAATGCAGAGAAGCTCCAAGTGATAGGGAGTGTAGCAGCAGAATCAGAGTGTCACCGCTGTAACCGTGGTGTGACAACTTAGCAGACATATGGAGTAGGAAATGCTCATCTTTCTCTTCCGTCACTCGTGTTTTACTGTTGACAGTTCATGTGGTTAATATAGACATGAATGTCTGTTTTCAAATGTATTGTAAAAATTAATCCAACCAATCAGAGCCAAGAACTACAATTACTTTTGTGTGAGTATGCTTGTTCTGTCCGTTTTCACCTTGTTCTGACTGGGCGAGAGGGGATGGAGGTGGGATGCGGGTGGTAGGGCTGTGGATGCTCTGTTTACATTTGTGTCTTCTTTTTTCCCATAACTGGTTTGTATTAGATGTCATATTGTGATAGTATGTTTTAGTTTAAAACAAGTTATTTACCCTAACTGATACAGTGAGTAGTTTCTCATTTTTTAAATAACCATGTTTTTCCATTTCAGAAAGGTCAACTTACTGGCCTACATAAAAAGCAAACAATTTAGGAGATTATGCTGAAACTACTAAAAGTGGGCTAAGAACCATTATTTTTTATCATCAGTACAAGATAACTATGAAAAAGTTCATGCAACTCTGAAGAAAAATAAGACATTGCATATGCCACAAACAATGCCACAGCAAATTCCTGCTGTAAACAAAGCTAAAGGGTGAAATAATATTAGGGTGTTTTTACACAAAGGTCTGGACAAAGGTTTATATTTTTGTTACACTGCATACATTTGGTCCAGTTAGGTTTGGTTTCACACAGATCTTTCCAAGCAAACTAAACAACTTTACGTGATGTGCCTCCATCTTGTTGTCATGATGACGTTTGTGTTGTTTGCAAAGACCGATAATTAGCAAACATCCTCTCCACTCCAAGGTATTTTCTGCAGCTGTGGGTACATCAGTAACCACACTTTAAGTTGAAACTGTGGAAGACTCAATAATATTAATAATGGATTAGCTTTATATGGCACTTTACATGTCAAGTGACATCTCAAAGCACTTACAGTGAGTCCATATGACAGACATCGACGGTGGTAAGTTACCTCTGTAGCCACAGCTGCCCTGGGGCAGACTGACGAAAATGTGGCTGCCAATCCGCAACAACGGCCTCTCCGACCACTACCAAACAAATACACATTCATACCGAGTGTCATGGACACTGGAGGCAAGGTGGGCAAAGTGTCTTGTCCAGGGACACAATGGTAGGACAGCTGGGGAGAGCAGAGTTCGAACCGCCAACCCTTAGGTCATTGGACGACCCGCTCTACCTCCTGAGCCACTTCCGGGGGCAGCAGTGGCATTAGTTGGTGAACGAGTTTAATGAGGCTAGAATGTTATCCATTGGCCTCATGTATAAACGGTCCGCATGTACAAAAACACGGTGTACGCTGATCTTCATGCACACAGTGGGATGTATAAAAACAAACGTGACGTAAGAATCTGCAGGCCGAGCTGCAAAGTTTTCACCTGCCGTGAGAAGTTGCAGCTGTCTGCAAAATTCTGATTCGCTCTCTTAGATGGGTTTGTTAAACTACAAAACAGCTGAAACTCAAAGAATGTTAAAATAACGTTTCTACTTCAGTTTAAAATTGTCGATAAATTCAGTGTTTCCTCTGGCTTAAAGACCTTGGCACGGTGGCAATATATTTTACCGGAATATGTTAATTTTATACTATTTATTTCTTATTAAAATTTTACACAGTAACGTTGCATATGGAACTTACTATTTGAAGTACTGTACAACCGAGGCTTGAATATTGGGCCAGTTGGGGTCCCACCCAGACATCCTGTGTTTACACTTTTTACTGGTGTTATCCTTCTCTCCTTCCTCTGCCTGAACACTTTCCTCTCCTTGGCTCCTCTCTTCTGTCTCATCTTGGCCTCTCTAAGCTCTGTCTAATTCAGGTTCTCTCTCTGTCTATGGTGGTATACAAACAGGTTAGAAAATATCAAGTGTCATGTTTTGTCCTGCAGGATTTTTTTGTCATGGTTTACATAAATGACAAAAATATGTGTATTTTTATTCTAGTGTTTCTTTTTCTTTTTTCATTGAGAGAGTAGGGAAGGGAAAGAAACATTCATAATAGTAATGTACTCATGCATACTTAAATTATATGATCAGGTGGGTATAGTAACCAGAAATCCTACTCATGTAAAAGCAGTGTTTTGAAATTAATAATTAAAAGTAGACAACCAAAAATTTCTACTTGAGTTTAAGGGTACAAAGAGCACCCACTTAAAAACTTGAGTAATGACTTCAGTCTTGAAGGTTTGAGGTTTTTCTCAAAAATTTATAACAATTTTCTTATAGGGCAGCACGGTGGCGGAGTGGTTAGCACTGCAGCAGCACAGCAACTCACCCTTAGCCAGGGGATCCCAGGTTCGATCCCAGCCCCCGACCAACAGTGATCTGTGTGGAGTTTGCATGTTCTCCTCGTGTCTGCGTGGGTTTACTCCGGGATTTCTCCGGTTTCCTCCCACATGCCAAAAACATGCAAGTTAGGTTAACTGGCATTAACTGGGGATTCTAAATTGTCCTTAGGTATGACTGTGAGAGTGAATGGTTGTCTGTCTCTCTGTGTTGGCCCTGCGATGGACTGGCGATCTGTCCAGGGTGGACCCTGCCTCTCGCCCAAAGATGCTGGGATAGGCTCCAGCCCCTCCATGATCCGAAAAGGATTAAGTGGAAGAAGATGGATGGATGGATGGAATTTTCTTATAGTTTTCTACTTTTCTCTGTAAATGTATCTAAAATTGAAACCATGTTCCTCAAATTTGTAATTTCCTCTTGTAAAATTGACTTTTCTTGTACATTTGAAACTTTATTATAAATTTGTGGATTATTTTATGACTAATTTTTGCCTGTTTTTTTGTTTAAATAAAATTACTGGGTTTTTTTTTAGATAAATTTGAAACAGACTGTGGTAATTTGTTTTTACTTTTTCCTTATTATAACAATTTACATTTCTGACCGTAATTTTGCAGTCAGAACAGAACAATAATTTAACTCTGATTACAAAGAAAGAATATTAATAAAATTGTATTTAATGAAATAAATTAACTTAAATGACCAAGGATGCTGTTATTTCTGTTATAATATTTCTTTATATTGATAGTTTTTTTTTTTTTTTTAGAAATCTCCTCACCACCCAGACAGCAGGAAAAACCTCCCTTATTTTGAAATCAAATGTTGGCACGTTTAGTTTGTCTGAAGGCTGCTGATGGATTAAAGTCACTGACTTCATGAATTTCGGTCATCTTAACCTCTCAGGTACATAATAGGGAACTGTAGCGGACTCTAAAGACATAATTCACCACAATATGTGTTCATGTACATCTTTCTCATCAGGCACCTCTCTAGGCAGCCGCTGAAGGACCTCAGTTTAGAGTGAAAATAGCATACCCCTGCCTGCTGCAGGAACAACCAGATGTCTGGCCACGGCCAAGACAGATAATTTTTTCACACATAAGGAGTTGTAACTCCTTATACAAAGATACAGAGTGATGAAAATCAAGTCAGTGGCAGTAATGCACCTGTGAGCTGGTTGCCAACCACCAATCAAATCTAAAAGAAGAAGAAGAGAGCTAGTGTTTTTAGCTATTGCTTTTTGTCACTGCCGCTGGAGAATAAAAAAGGCACACCTGCTCATGCGAGAAAAGAGAGAAATTGCCAGTCTCTTCATTCCCACAATTCCTACAGAACATAACTTAATATTGTAGTGGCTGGTGAAATATATCCTCAGCAATTCATCAGTCTCCCGCCTTTCCCTTCATATGAACCCGACTGCATATGAATTCTAACCACATCTCTTAGCTAAGCAACTCTTCCATTATTGCTCCCGTTAACAGTGGGTTAAAACCACGATAAACGCCTCCAGTGCTTACATACCTCTTATGATTTTTTTTTCGCATTTAAAGAACTTTAATAAACTCATGTCTCTGTCGGACAGTCAAGCTTAGCAAGAAACTGCCTGCTGACTGACTGGAAAACTCGCGTGGGCGGGGTGCTTCTAAACTCAGCGCGGATGACGGCCACGTGCATTGTTTGTGTGCGCGCTTGGGGAAGGTCATTGCTTCATATATTTTTCTTAATAAATTCATATCTCCTTGCCGCGGCGGTAAAATTTCTGGCGAGGTGGCCCGCCACCGAGAAATGTTACCAGAGGAAACCCTGAAATTGGTATGTGAAAAACATGACTATTATTACATGATTTATCTCCATAACTTGGCTCACTGAGTGCAGTGAAACCCCGATGAATTGACCTCCCTCACTCATGGACCAGCCAGCGGCGCTGTTAACTGGATCTTGTTTCTATAAATGTGCCATTTTGACCCCAAGAAAAAAGGAGAGATCCTCTGGGTTAACGTTGAATAAAAGGGGGACCATGGGGAGTTCCAGGCTGCAATTTACCCAGATTTCCAGAGACCCTTAATGGATTCCCCCTCTGACATTTCGGTCTCCTCAAACCTCAGGAAGTGGGTCAGGGGAAACCGTTATAACACCTGTTATCTTCGAGTCATTTTGACCTGAAGACAACAGGAGGATCCCCAGCGCAATACGTGCTGTACCTCGGAGGTTAACTAACTAACTAACTAACCTGCACTTATATAGCGCTTTTCTAGTCACAAAGACCACTCAAAGCGCTTTCACTAGAATTAACCCTCTATTCTAAGGGCCTATAGGAAACAGATATCTAGGGACAATTTAGAACAGCCAATTAACCTAACATGCATGTCTTTGGATTGTGGGAGGAAACCGGAGCCCCCGGAGTAAACCTACGCAGCACAGGGAGAACATGCAAACTCCACACAGAAAGGTTCCAACCCCTGCCACCCTGGGGATTCGAACCAGGAACCTTCTAGCTGTAAGGCAACAGTGCTAACCACTGCACCACCGTGCTGCCCACGGTTAGGGCAGCTAGGTTATAATTTGGAAATAAAAGGCTTTTATACTGTGTAGCTCTGTGTGTTCCTCCTGGTTGTCATGTGTAATTTGAATTCTGACAGATTTGGTTTGCAACTTGTATAAACTCAGCTGTAAGATTTGAGTGGTATTCAATGGTCTTTATTTATTGGTTTATTTTACTCAGTAACATCACATCTATCTGTGCAATTACCGAGAGCTGTCTTTCACAGCATTTTTTTCCATGTGTCAGCACCCCCCCCCCCCCGCGTTACCCCAGCAACACTGTCACTGAGTAGTGATCAGTCTATTGACTTTAACTTTAATGGCAGACTGTTTTATTTTCTTTTATTTCACTCAGAGCCAGCTGCATTAACTGTCATTGTAACACGGTCCACTTGGTAAACTTAGGATTATTGTTGATTCTGGAGGGTCAGAACATAATAAAATATTTTTTTCTGACCTCCACCTCCATTATCAACACCTCTGCGTCACACTCAATGTAGTTATTTTTTTTTTTTTTATGTTGTGCTTTCCCACAGGATTGACAATCATAGTTTGACAGAAGAGTGACAGAAGGGGTGTTTTTCTTCATTTACATAGTCATTAGTGGGAGGAACTGAGGCGAAGTAAAGAGATCGTGCACGTACACTGGTTTTCACATGAGGTGGGATGTATAAAGAAAAAGAATTGGGGCGTGCGCACAGTTTTATAAATCTGAAAATTTTTGTGCGGACGCACTTTTCAAATTTTGTGAGCACGCCACCTGCCAGTATGAAAGCTGTGCAATCCTTTGTACGTGAGGCCCCAGATCTTCATTAAAAAGGACATTTGTCCTCCTCATCAGCTGTGATGATTTTCAGGTGACATTGCTTTTCCTTTTTCCCCCAAAAAACTCAGTCATCCTCGCCGAAAGTATCTGTTAAGTTTGTGCATTTTTATGATTATTTCAAGCAACCACTTATGCCACTAATGGACATATTTCCTCTCTCAGTGTGCTACCACGGCTCATTTCCCCTCTTATCAGTTGCCTTATCTAGTTGAGGGAAGGTTTCACATCTAAAATTTTGTTCTGAATCAAACTGAAAAGTCTGAAAGTCTCGACCAAATGGGTAAGGTGTGAAAGCACCCTTAGAGTATGTGATTTATTTTTTTGGTCATGCAGTGTATAAAATTATTATAGTCTGGACTTTAAAACATAAATACAGAGCAAAATGATGATGACTTACAAGTTGGATTTGTCACCAGTTAATATTACTGTATCTCTCTAGAAATAAAATTAATGTGCAAATTAAAGGTGACATTAAGAATGGGTGCGTGGTGTCACCCGACTTAAAAACCACAAGGAATTGTGGGAAAAGTGTTCTTCATGTTTGTACTTAGTAGTGAGCAACGAATGCGGTTAAGCTGACGTTTTTGAGAGGGTCGTTTCAGTCTGTTATTTATTTATTTACTCAGATAAAAATTACACTGAATATGGTATACAAACATAGTAAATGTAAATATACATATACAATGTCACACAAAATCCAGGATGACATTAAAATGAAAACACTTATTTCCAATGTGGTCCTTTCAATCACATTATTATTCATCCGAATACCACGCAACGTCAGAATGGGAAAGTTTTGCTGAGTTATCAAATGCAACAACTGCTCTCACAACTGGCGTGGAAAAATATTGATAATGGCGTACGCTTTTTTTAACTTCCCGACTTGAAAGAAAAGTGGAGCCAATCGAGTCTCAGAGCTAACAAAGAGGCGTCAGGTGGAATGGATTGCAGCGGTCAGAAGGAAAGACATCAACTTCCACAATATTCCTGCACACATGGTCGTGTGTTCACGGCATTTTCACGAAGGTAAGTTGTGATTTAAAAAAATATTTAGAGGTGCAGAAAGACGTCACCTCTCCAGAGCAGCTGTCTTTCGCGCCGTGTGCTTTGACTGCACCTCAGCCACAGCTCTCTGTCATCTCTCAATAATGTGGAAAAACGCACAGAGCAAAATCAAATAATTTCCTCACATCATCTCTCCTATTCTAAATTTCTCTTGCTAATCTGGAGCAGTTTGTTTTTTTGTTTTTTTTAAAATGGGAGCTTTTCGGTGTTGCAGATTTTCTTTGATTTTTCTTGAAGTTGTGATTACTTGTTGCCTTCATTACACATGGATTTAGTATCAGCTGGGGATTGAAATCCACAGAATGTTTGGTATTGTTAAATTAAGCAGATTCTCCTCTTTCAGGTGACTATAAAAACATCACTGTCCTGGTTTAATATGTTTTTACAGCAGCTAATTGTGCTGGTAATCTTTTTTCAGTGCACCAGTGTGAGCTTCCGGCTTATCACATTAAGGTCACGCCTTAATGTTGTCACGCCTTGACGATTTAGGCAGCGTTTGCCAAACGTATAAAAATTGGTCTAAAACGCTGGCATACGCTGAAATTTTCACTTTTGGCCATATGCATCGCATATTGTCGTAAAGACAATAATCTCTTCCTAAACGTGGGAAAAACCAAGGAGATTGTGTTTGACTTCAGAAGGGGACACACACAGCATCCCCCTCTGATCATCGATGGAGCAGCTGTGGTGAGGATGAGCAGCACCAAATTCCTGGGGGTACACATCTCTGAGGACCTCTCCTGGTCCAACACCACCACATCAGTGGCCAAGAAGGGTCAAACTCACCTCCATTTCCTCCGCAAACTGAGGAGAGCAAGAGTCCCACCCCCCATCATGTGCTCATTCTACTGGGGCACCATTGAGAGCATCCTCATCAGCTGCATCACGGTGTGGTATGGAAGCTACACCGCCTCCTGCTGAAAGACTCTACAATGCACAGTGAAAGCAGCCAGCAAGATCATTGGTGCCCCTCTGCACCCCCTCTCGGACATCTACCTCACCCGCCGAGCCATCAACATTGCAGGCATTACACCGCCCAACCCTCACACTCCCTCTTCAGTCCTCTGCCCTCAGGGAAAAGGTACCAGAGCTTCCAGGCCCACTCCACAAGACTGCTAAACAGCTTTATTCATCAGGCCATCAGGACCCTGAACTCTGTCCACCCCCCTCCATCCAGACCGTAGAGCACTCACTCGCACAATAACTACCTCAGCTGTTGGCACATCAACAGTAATACATCTGCTGCTGTATGTCGCTGCACTTTACTACAACCATTTGCACAAATGCCATATCTGCTGCTGTCTATTATTGCAATACGAACAAGTATGTGTGTTTAGCTCTGTGTGTGTGTGTGTGTGTGTGTGCGCGCGCACGCTGCAGGCAGAACTCTGTATGGGGTTTTCCTGTGAACTAACGCTGCAAATACACCATTATAGGGTAGAGCCATAAGTGAGAAACCCATTCAGTAAGTTACACATAAGTTCATTTTTTAGAGGTAGTACTCCTT
The DNA here is from genome assembly GCA_020510985.1 of Pholidichthys leucotaenia. Lineage (NCBI taxonomy): Eukaryota > Metazoa > Chordata > Actinopteri > Cichliformes > Pholidichthyidae > Pholidichthys > Pholidichthys leucotaenia. The sequence continues at coordinate 129,108,589 of CM035838.1, read as the reverse complement.
TGCTTCCTTATTCAGCTTCTCTGAATAAGGAATTTGAATATTATGTTTGCTCCATTCCATTGCACGCATGTCTGTTCATGTGACCAGTTGCCTAGACTACAGGTAAACAAAGAAGGCAGATCATGAGGATGGCGACAACGGCCCAGAATGCAGCACGGCATGACATCAATGCCCATTCTCTATAGACAACATTCTTACCTCCTGACCAGTGGATGTCACACTTGCTCTTGCACAAACTGGTTGGTAGAGACGCATATCAACCCAGTTACAAATATTGGCTGTTACCGGCTGTGACATCTTGACAGGCCACAGATATGTAAACACTAGATAGGAAATAGCTAGCTGTTCGGCAAGTCACATTCCATATACAGTCGTGAAAAAATTAGGACACCCCATTAAATATTCAGTTCTTCATTAAGAAATGTTCACATATCGTTGTCTAATCTTTTTTTTTAATTTTTATTTTGTATTTTTATTTTAGCCATTTTAAGTGGGGATAAAGGTGGGTGTCTTAATTTATTCTTCACCATTTGTTTGGAATTACATTTTGCAGAAAATATTTTTTAAAAAAGAGTCTTTTCTCCAATTTTAACCATTTAGTTATGTCAGTCTTCCAGTGTTGTTAACAGTGATATTAAATATCCGTATGTCCAAATATATTTTTAAAAAAATAACACACAGGCTTAGGGGTCTTAATTTTTTCACATAACTGTACATAGCTTGATTTTATGATTACAATAATAAAAAACAAACATTAATAAAAAAAACAAACAACTGTTTGTGTATCCTGTTATCACAAAGCTGCAGGTGCTGTCAACCATTATAATTACCTACAGAATCTAGAGCCTCCGTTTGCCATGAAAATGTTAGACGTGTCCTATCTAGCGTATCATATATCTATGTCACCGGCCACCATAGTCTCGTCATCCAACTGCTCAGACAAAACTATTATGATTATTTCGGTCCTGTAAAATGTTTAAAAAAAATTTTTTTTCATGAATATATTATGTTGAAGAATATTAAGCCTTTAATTCTGCACATTTCTTAACACTTCACAGATGTATTTTTTTTAAATCTTTGCTTTTGTGAAATCAATCCAGTTCACCTTCAAGTGAAAGTATATCCTTGAAACTGAGCTGAAGTTTGGCAAATATAACATGATAAACTGAGAAAGTTCATCCTGTTACACTACTCACTTAACACTATTTATGGTTATTTCAATATTCACTGCTCAATATTTACATTTAAATCTGTGTCACCACTGAGTTGATCTGTTTCGAGTCACATCAACTGTGCAGTAACCATGTTAGTCAGAACAAAGTAAACACTGGCAGCGGCAGTACCCATGATGCCAGAGTTGTTTACCCATGGTTCTGTGCTCCCGTGCCTGTCTGTCTGTTGTTTAGCTCAGAGCTCTCAGTCCTGCCTTCAACTAATTATTTCTTTAAAGAGGGGGAAGGGGGATGTAGACAAACACAACCAGGCTGATTATTCCTTTCTATAAATATTCTCAAAGCAACAATTGTCCATTTCAGCAGGGATTTCATTAGACATCCGCAAAGATTAAACAGACTAGAGGGAAATAAGGAACGAGTGGGACAAGACTGGAGGAGGGGAGAAATGGCAAGAGAAAAGAAATCAAACAAAGAGAAAGAAGGGAATGTAAAGAAATAAGAGAAAAAACTAACAGAAGCACAAAAAGTAGAAAAAGGCAAATGTAGTCCACTAAATTACAATCAAGTAGCTAGAGATGTGTTGAGACAGAGGTTAAAAAGGAAAGTGATTGCTTAACCTGTTCATTAAAAAGTGTATCATGGCAAACCACTTCCAAGGGGAAAAAAGCAATGCCCAAACAACTTGACATCAGCAAAATATAGAAATCTAAGGTGTGTCAGTCGAGGAAAACTCCCATGATGTTTTAAGCACTGAGGTTATAGTTAGCAGTCAATCCAATGAAATACATGCAACCTTTAAAGCACCATTACCAAAATTGAACAACATTATTATATTTGTGATATGTTTGTTAAATTTACTGAACTTCTTAAAAGCGTGAATATGAAAAAAAAATCTTGTGGGAAAAGATAAGATTGTAGTGCTGGCAGGTGAATTAATCAAGAAACAACCTGCATTGTAGGCAATAAAGGGGTGTTAGCTTTGTTGGGTTTACTGTATATGAATAATCAGATATATGACTTTTTTATTATAAAAAGAATGTTTTCTATTCACTTGTACAGTTAGGCTATCTACAACGGGTATTTAAAGTTACAGCTACATCGTCTTCTTTGTTTCTGAGACTTTTGTAACAGAAAAAAGATGGAAGTAACCTATCAAGACATTTCATTTAATAAATTACATTTTTATATGGGGTTGTCAAGTTGAAATTCAAATAGAATTTAATGGCACTTTATGGAACCTGATGAAATTCTAAATTTAAGGTCACCTTTGGTTACTGACTCACAATCCTCTCAGAAATTACCATGGCCCATAGATGCAATTTTAGCTCAATTTTTACTTTTAAATTTACTGGCTCTCTCATCCAGCAGCCAGAGGATATGAAAGAATTGTATAGACTGAAAAGGAAGAAATGTTAACTTTGATACTAGCAGACAATATAGTACAATACAGTAACAACAGTCTAAAAATCTGCATTTCCCGTATTAGCCAATCTCAACAACAACAATTTAAGACAGTTATGCAGCTTTCCCAACAGGAAGTCACATGAGCTCTCACAATACCCAAGTTCAGTAATCAAGATGGCTGCACCCATGTCATTGTGTCACTCAGCTCGATTAATTAATACTTTTGCTTTTTTATCTCTTGTAGTTAGTATTACATGCAGGACTGCCCATCTTCTATCTCTGGACATGTCGCAATAGTTGTTTTAAAGGCAAATTACTGCTGACTATTTGTTTTCAGCTATTGTAGCTTAATGAACAAATGCTTATGCTAAATGTACTAATATGGCTGGAGCAAACTACACCTCTCCGAGTATGTGGTTCCCTCAAGTCAGAGACTCTGGCAAACCAGGAACACAGCATTACTTCAAGTTATCACTACTAGTTTAGTCATATACACTACACAAATATATAATGTGTAGATTCTTTAGCACAAAGAATGATGAACAAAATATTAAAGGAAAAACCAACATAGTAATTAATTAACTCATTGGGGTTCAAGTTGCTATCGAAAGCATTGCACCCCAGATCATAATAAAGCCACAAAATCAGTGTTGTTGTGAATGACTTGGTCTCCTTTTTCTTGTTAAATTTGCCATACATTGGTGTATTCATTTGCCACAGACAGGGGTTAGGTAGTATTATAGAGGGGATGATAGGATAAGCTTGAGATGAGGCAGAAAGGTCAACGAGGACACGGGGGTGAAATCCTGACGTTCATGCTGCAGCTTAGACAAAAGAGCTGGTGGAGCTGGTCCAGGAAAGATCACTAGGACACAGTCACCCTGCACGACGACGTCTCCCCTCCCCACTGAAAGCATGGTAAACGGAGACAGCCTCATACATACTACATGTTAGAGCAGAGCACACATACATAAAAGGCCTACGTGCATATGTACACCTTTCAGCTCCTTGGGTTCCCTGAGGACAAAAGAGTAAACAGAACCCAGTCTATACACAATTTGACATAATTCCATGCATACGGGTTTAATGACAAATGCACAAGCACACTAGACATCCCTGTACATCAATGCGAACGTCAAGGAGTTCCCTATGGTCCTCGGGGCTCATGAACATGGAAAAATACACAGTATAACTATTTACGAACGTCTCCAAACAAATTAAACCAGCTATACTATATGGTGATCTTTAGGGTTTTTTGCTTGTTTTTTTCATTTGATTTACAAGGTCATATCTATTACATTTAGATTTAGGTTTGTGCAGTAGAAATCTAGAACATTTAGTATGTCGACCAGCCACGTACCCAAAGATAATGTATGTATTTTAATTCCCATTTTGCTCTGTCGCTCTCAGGGCACCATGTGGTGGCTGTTCATTAATTCATTTCCTCCTCCAGCCTCCCTTCCTGCGGGCCTTATTTTTCCCCTCTGAAAAAAATACCCCCATTCTCTCTGCAAGTTTTTTTTTTCCCCAAAAAAACTACTAGCTAAAGCTAAAGCAGACTATTAGAACAATCCCACCATAAATATTGTCTTTGCAGCACTGTAATATTTGTTTTTTGATGAAATTATTGTGCCAGCTGACACATATTGGGCTTTATCGCCTTCTTTGAAATATCGGTGCTTCCATATTGAAGAGGGGAAAAAGCTACAAGGAGGAACAAAGCTTTACTTTCATCTTTACTGTTCATCCATCCATCCCTCCATACACCTGGGTAATTCCCCAGAGAACGTCACCATCAGGGTCCACCTTTTCTCACAGCCATTAATGTCTCTTTTAAAACATACAAGGCTTAGTAACTTCCTAAAAAACCCCTTTGACATTTATTATTGTTTGCCATTATTATTATTTATTTATTTTTAAAAAGAAGGCAGTTTAGGCACAGTTATGTAGTTCCTTCAATTTCTTCAACTTTCAAAACATTCAATTATCTCACTAAAGCATTAAGGGCATCAAAGGGAACATTTTTCCAGTGCAGTGTTTTAAGCAGTATGCGATTTGTTTTCATTGTTTCCTGACAAAAATGCATATCTCAGACAAAGGTCTGAAAGTTTTTTCCCCTCATGACAGTGAGATTAAGTTCCAAATAATCTTGGATTGTTTGTCTCTCACTGATACAAAGTGATATGAGCTGTAAGAGCACTTCTTCCTCTGTTTAAGTACACTGACCATTCCGTTCAATTTACAACAGGTAAGTGGGAGAAAGCTATAAGGTGAGAGCAAAGTTTTTACATTTCCCATCTGAAAGTTGCTTTTGTCATAATGCACTAGTAAATAGGTTGAAAAAAATGTCACTGTCTTGGATAAAAAGGCTGAAATGAATGAAGGGTTGCCTCCATCAAGAACCGTAACAATTACTAGAAATATATTGTTTTTTTATACAACAGTTAGTTCCAACTGAGCAATTTGACTGGGCAATAGGGAATCCAGGAGTTACTATATTCCACGATAATTGCACTCCAATTTCATTGGATATGTATCACTCCGCTTCAAAGGTTTTCATGTAACCATTAATTACTAACAGCAATTTACTATCAACTCTCTTGACAATTGCAGTACTGTTTTGGATACCTTAATTTCCACAGTGAGGTGCTGTTTGACAAGAAATTATAAATCTGTGACCCAGAAGTCCCACCCTTTTGAAAACAAGAACACTCTTAGATAGGGCTGTGCGATATGACAATATAAAAACGTCTATCGTTTCATAGAATATTCTATTGTTTATATCGTTTTTAAAATGCACATACCCCGTTTATTCAGTAAAGCTCCTACGTCACCACTACTTGTCGGCGCCCCGTCTCTTCCCTGCAGTGCACGAGCGCACGCAGTGGAACTGGTGTGGTGGGTGGCTAAGCTTCAGTCCAGTGGTTGCTAACTCCAAACTACTGGTTCAGATAGCTGTTACTCCTGTTTGCCAGGGATGTGGGACCGTTTTTCATCGTGCTGCATCAGACAGGATAGTTTGCTAACCTCGTTTTAGTAAGAGGCAAGTAACATTAACACCATGTCTAATTAAAAAATGCTAAATGACGATGCTAAGTTGTGCTAACTGGAAACTGTAGCAGACCGTCGGGGGGTTTTTTGGTTTAAATTACTACCGAGTTTCTTAGTTTTGTCTGAGAAAATTTGATTTAAAGCTGCAAAAGTGTATGATGGTGGCACATACAAGCAAAATAAATAAATACATTAAAACGGGTCGGACGAGCAAGTTGGCTCAATGTAATTTATTTGATTTCTAATCATTTTAATTAGTCAAGCAGTGATAATGAATAAAATTAAAGTCATCACATGTATTTTATTACATTACCTTTAGTGTCTTTGATTTTCAGATCATAACCAATCTAAAATATTTTTACTAAGAAGCAAACAGATTAAACCAGGCCAGAATGGCAGTCTTTAGGCTGTAAGTCTACACTTACATTTTCACTGATTTAAACTAACTGTCATGGCGGCCGCTGGGCCGTCATCAGCCCCGGCTGCGCACACACCTGCTTCCAATTCCCAGCAGACCATAAAAGCCAGATCCACTGACAGCTCAGCACGGAGTCGTCTGTCATCACCACTGCGCAACGCTCCATGCCCTCGACCTCGAATCAGAGCTTCGCCTTGTCCAGCTCATCAAGCCTCGTCACGTAAGCCACTATCATCCTTACCTTGTCAAAGTATTCTCCCCTGTGCACAGGTGGATCTCCCTGGCGGCGAACCTATCCCCCGAAGCAGCGGGGCTTCGCCTCCTCCTCCTCGGATCCTCTCCACCTCATCACAACGCCAAGTTCCCTGCTCACCTCCCAACACTCGCTCCCGGAGCAAGCAAGAGTCTCCTGGCGACACCTGCGAGTAAGCAAGCAATCATCGTTACACCTCCTTGCTGCGAACAGTATTAATCCCTGTGCTTCGTGTTCCTAGAGTTGCCAGGTCGCAGCGGGACTCGCTCAGCTCAAGCACTTCTCCAGCATCACACTCACCCTCACATTCACACACCAACACAACACAGTGAGTTAATAAATAATTGTTAACTGATCTACTCATGTCTGTCGTCTGTCTCCTGGGTCAAGCATCATGTCAGTACGACTCCGTCAAAATGACCCAGCAGACAGCGCACTGACACGCCGTCTTAACACTCTTAGCGCACGAGTAGACCTAATAGCCTACCAACAGACAGTTATATTAAATCAATTAACTCAGATTAATAGCCGGCTGGATCGCTTGGAGGGTCACCAGGCATTCCCCCCGGTCGCCGGGGCACCACCTGCCCCCGCTAATCCTCCTGCTAGCCAGGTACATCAGCCTCCCTTATCTCGCCTCACCCCCGTGCCTACCCCCGCTCGCTTCAGCGGGAAACTCGGGGAGGCGCGAGGTTTTTTGCTCCAGTGTGAGACGGTTTTTCACCATGTCCCGGGAGATTTTCCCTCTGACCACAGCAAGATCGGTTATATTTCCAACCTACTCGAGGGTAGAGCGCTAGCTTGGGCGTATGCGGTTATGGCTAAGCCCAGTTACGCCAACTTAACCTACCAACAATTTGTAGCCGATTTTGCTGAGGTTTTTGACCACACCGATAGGGATACGGTGCTAACTGACCGCTTGTTAAGCCTTCGGCAGGGCAGTAGATCTGCTGCCGATTTCGCTGTGGACTTCCGGGTGTTAGCTACAGAGGTGGGGTGGGAGGATCCTTCACTTTGTAGCATTTTTGTCCGTAGTCTTAGCTCAGAGCTAAGGGACGAGCTAGCGACACGGGACAAGCCAGACTGTTTAAGCGAATTGATCTCCCTCACTATTAGTTTAGATAATAGACTGAAGGAGCGGGCAGCCGAGTGAAGGGCTGCCGGTCGCTCAGTCAAGCCACGCCCCTGCTCTGCCTCCGTTGGAGGAACTTCCGGGGCAGGAGGAGATGATTATTGGGTGATCCGGAGTTTCGGCGGCTGAGAGACAGCGCCGGAGGGATTTAGGGCTGTGTTCCTACTGTGGTAGCGAGTCCCACGAGGTAGCTGAATGCACTAATTGGGTAAAAGGGGAGGTCCGTGGGTCACAGTAGGGGGACTCACTGACGAAGATCAGACAAAACCCCTCACCAGTTGTCTTGTCCCAATTAGACTCATTTACAAACACAGAGAACATACCACACATGCCCTCATTGACTCTGGAGCTGAGCAAAGCTTTATTTCAGGAGACCTGGCAACCCGCCCGGGCCTCAGCTGTCAACCCCTTCGTCCTCCTGTCAATCTCATCACCCTGTCAAAGGCCCCACTAACCGCTGTCTCCCACCAGACGGCCCCCGTGTCGGTGATTGTTTCAGGGAACCATCGGGAGGATATCCGGTTTCTGGTGCTGCCCACCTCCACCTCTCCTGTTATCCTGGGTTATCCATGCCTACGGTTACACAACCCCACATTTGATTGGCAGGCAGGAAATATCACCGCTTGGAGCTCCTTCTGCCTCAGCGCCTGCCTCCAGTCTGCAGCGTGTGCTCCCTCTGTGTCAATGACTCCTCCCACGTCACCACCCCTGGACCTGTCCAAGGCACCAGAGATCTACCACGATCTGGGAGCTGTGTTCAGTAAGTCACAAGCGCTGTCCCTTCCCCCCCACCGCCCTTATGACTGCGCGATCAATCTCCGGGCTGGGGCCCCGCTCCCGGCGAGCCGGTTATACAGTCTCTCAGCCCCGGAGCGTGAAGCCATGGACACTTACATTAAGGAGTCCCTCAGCTCCGGAATCATCCGACCATCCTCATCTGCGGTGGGGGCTGGATTCTTCTTCGTGGGGAAGAAGGATGGCTCTCTACGTCCCTGCATTGATTTCCGGAGGCTCAACGACATAACCATCAAAGACAAGTACACGCTGCCCCTGATGAACTCGGCCTTTGACTCTCTCCGGGGGGTGTCATGGTTCACTAAACTGGACCTTCGTAACGCCTATCATCTGGTGCGAATCAAGGAGGGTGACGAGTGGAAGACGGGCTTCCGGACCCCAAGTGGCCACTTCGAATACCTTGTGATGCTGTTTGGGTTAACCAACGCACCAGCCATCTTCCAGCGCCTAATTAAAGACGTCCTCCAAGATTTCCTGAACTCCTTCGTGTTTGTATACCTGGATGACATCCTTATCTTTTCACGGATGTTGGAGTAGCACCAGGTGCACGTCAGACGGGTCCCTCAACGCCTCCTGGAGAACCAGTTATTTGTCAAGGCCGAGAAATGTGAATTTCATACCAGGTCGACCTCGTTCTTGGGGTTTGTGATTGCACATAACCAGGTGCTCCCTGACCAGGGCCAAGGTTAAGGCGGTAGTGGACTGGCCCACCCCCACTTCCAGGAAACAGTTGCAGGGGTTTTTGGGTTTCGCCAACTTCTACCGTCGTTTTGTGCCCAATTTTGGGATTATTGCCCGGCCCCTGACCAGCCTCACGTCCCCCAAGACCCCTTTCTGTTGGAACGAGGAGGCTGCTGCGGCGTTCGGAAAGTTGAAGGAGGAGTTCGCTTCATCCCGCGTCTTGACCCAAGTGGACCCGGACTTTCAGTGCTTGGTGGAAGTGGACGCCTCGGATTCTGGAGTCAGGGCGGTCCTCTCACAACGCTCGCCTGTGGATGGAGTGATTCGTCCATGTGCCTTCTTCTCTCGCTGCCTGCAACCCGTCGAGAGGAACTACAGTATTGGCGACAGGGAATTGTTGGCGGTCAAGCTCGCCCTAGAAGAATGGAGGCACTGGCTGGAGGGGGCTGCCCAGCCATTTGTCGTCTCGACGGACCATAAGAACTTAGAATATCTCCGGACAGCCAAACGGCTGAACTCCCGCCAGGCCCGCTGGTCTCTCTTTTTTGGACGTTTCAATTTCACGATCACCTATCGGCCTGGGAGCAAGAACGTGAAGCCGGACGCCCTCTCTAGGCAGTTCAAGGCGGAGACGTCTGAAGATCAGGAGGAGACCATCCTGCCTTCATCCTGTGTTGTGGGCGCCCTCGTGTGGGAGATCCGGGATAGAATCAGGAGGGCTCAGGAGGGTGAGCCCGACCCGGGGGGGGGGGGTTGTCCCCCGGGCCGATTGTTCGTCCCCACCTCTGTCAGGAGTGAGGTCATCCAGTGGGCCCACGCCTTCAAGCTGGCGTGCCATCCTGGGATCACCCGTACCATCGCCTTGCTCCAGAGAGCCTTTTGGTGGCCAAGGTTGAGAAAGGATGTCACCAGCTACATCCAGGCCTGCGCCCAGTGTGCCACCAGGAAATCATCATCTTCCCCACCGGCGGGTCTTCAGCATCCCCTGCCGGTCTCTTCCCGCCCCTGGTCTCATGTGGCTTTGGACTTCGTGACGGGCCTGCCCCCTTCTGACCACTTCACCTCGGTCCTGACTATAAGTGGACTGCTTCTCCAAGGCAGCCCATTTTGTGCCCCTCCGTGGGTTGCCTTCGGCTCAGGAGATGGCTGATCTCCTGGTGCAGCATGTGGTCCGCCTTCATGGCATCCCTTCGGATATTGTTTCGGATCGGGGTCCTCAGTTCGTCTCACAGGTCTGGAAGGCGTTCTGCATGGTGTTGGGGGCCACGGCGAGTCTCTCCTCGGGATATCATTCGCAGAGTAATGGCCAGTGTGAGCGAGCTAATCAGGAGCTGGAGGCTGCGCTCCGTTGTGTTATATCTTCATGCTCCTCTTCCTGGAGTGCGTTCCTGCCTTGGATTGAGTATGCATATAACTCCACGGTGTCTTCGGCAACTGGGATGTCCCCTTTTAAGTGATCGTTGGGGTATGATCCACCGCTGTTCCCGGAGGAGGAGAAGGAGGTGGCTGTTCCCTCTGTTTAGGCTCACGCTAGGCGCTGTCGCCAGATTTGGACCATCACCCGCAGAGCCCTTCTCAGAACCACAGAGCGCAACATCCAGGTAGCCAACCGTCACAGGAGACCGGCCTCGGATTATAAGGTGGGTCAACAGGTCTGGCTTTCCACGAAAAATATTAATGTACCGGCAGAAAAACACAAATTAACCAAGCGTTTTATCGGTCCCTATGTTGTCTCTCGTATTGTTAACCCAGTGGCTGTGCACCTAGCTCCCCCCCTTCCATGCGCATCTGCCCCACTTTTCATGTCTCCCAGGTGAAGCCCTACATCTCTGACCCTCTGTGCCCCCCCCCCCCCCCGCGGCGTCTCCCCCTCCGAGGTTGATCGATGACCACCCGGCTTGGGGGGTTACTGCCATCTTGGATGACCGCAGGCGGGGCCGGGGTCTTCAGTACCTGGTGGACTGGGAGGGATTCGGTCCTGAACACCGTTCCTGGATTCGCCCAGCGTTGATCCTCAACAAGCAGCTCATCCGCGACTTCCATCGGGCGCATCCAGGTAGGGTGGGGCAGGTGCCTGGAGGCACCTCTAGAGAGGGGAGAACTGTCAAGGCAGCCGCTGGACCGTCATCAGCCCCGGCTGCACACACACCTGCTTCCAATTCCCAGCAGGCCATAAAAGCCAGATCCACTGACAGCTCAGCACGGAGTCGTCTGTCATCACCACTGCGCAACGCTCCATGCCCTCGACTTCGAATCAGAGCTTCGCCTTGTCCAGCTCATCAAGCCTCGTCACGTAAGCCCCCATCATCCTTACCTTGTCAAAGTATTCTCCCCTGTGCACAGGTGGATCTCCCTGGCGGCGGATCTATCCCCCGAAGCAGCGGGGCTTCACCTCCTCCTCATCAGATCCTCTCCACCTCATCACGACGCCAAGTTCCCTGCTCACCTTCCAACACTCGCTCCCGGAGCAAGCAAGAGTCTCCTGGCGACACCTGCGAGTAAGCAAGCAATCATCGTTACACCTCCTTGCTGCGAACAGTATTAATGCCTGTGCTTTGTGTTCCTAGGGTTGCCAGGTCGCAGCGGGACTCACTCAGCTCCAGCACTTCTCCAGCATCACACTCACCCTCACATTCACACACCAACACAACACACTGAGTTAATAAATAATTGTTAACTGATCTACTCGTGTCTGTCGTCTGTCTCCTGGGTCAAGCATCATGTCACTAACAGCTAATTTATATCTGTAGAATGGCAGCCATAGGTAATTTTCTCATTTTCAGACCTTTTTTTTTTTTTTTTGCTTTTCTCCTCTTGCTCAGGAAATATATTCATATTCATATAGGATTTCGAACAAAAACCTGAAATTTATGACAATCAAGTCTCAAACGCACATTACATAACTATTTTATAACACTGCAAAATTATGAGGGAAAATGGTACATGTAAAAAAAAAGAGATGGCCCTTTTTATATTATTATCTAAACTGCAGAATTTACAGAAAATGTACGTATATCGTGATATGTATCGTTATCATGATATAAGATGACATATCATGATATTAATTTTTTTCCATATCGCACAGCCCTACTCTGAGGGGAGTGCAATATCCCCTGCCTACGTTTTCTTTGAAGACCCCAATACTTACTGACGGAGAGCAGTTTTCAACTTTTCAATATAATTATTGTGGCAGAACCAAATTAGATAAGCCCATCATCCACAAATATACAACAAAGTATGTAACCCATAGTTGTAGGTCACAATTCCAAAGTGAACCCATATAGCAAGTACGGTGACCCTAGAGAGCTTTACACATTCTATTGTAAGAGAGCATAGGAAGTGCCAACCTTGACCTTTGACCCCAAACCTGTAGGCAGAGGTTATGGTCTCAGAGTGAACTCGTGTACCAGGTTTGGTGACCCTAGCTGTCTTTGTTGTTGAGATATACTTTATAAGGCACTTTACACAACACTTAGTTCTGACCAAGCAATTTGATCGGACAATAGGGATTCCAGGAGTTACTATAATCCGCGATAATTGCACTCCAACTTCACTGGATATGCATCACTCCACTTCAGAGGTGTTCTACTAATGTTAATTATTAGCAGTATTTTTCAATCATCTCTGACAACTGCAGTACTGTTTTGGATACCTTTTTTTTCCCCCTTGTCCTGTCAGGCAGCTAGGTGAGCAGAACAGAAAACTGCTACCCTTAAGGCGCTTTTCCATTAGCCCCGATTAGAAAACCCGACTCGACTCACTTCGATTCGGTTCTGCCTCGGTTGCTTTTCGACATTACTGCTGGCACACCTGCGGTGGGTGGGATTTCTTGAACAGCGAGGCGGCGCCACACTCTCGTGATGTGAAACACGCGACCGAATCCTCCACAACAAAGAAAATGGCTGATGACGAGGAGAGAAGGAAGGAGGAAGGAGAGAGGAATGACTGTGACATGAAACTGGTGAAATCTATGGTGCTGACTTTTTGTGCTCTGCCTAATCTGTGTGAGAGTCATGGAGAGATGTATGACACTACATTGGATGATGCAGTAGATGAACCAGTGGTGGCAGCGACCCAGGGAGCAGAGGAGCAGGGTGCCGATATACGAGATGCTGTGATGCAGTACTTGTCTAGCAATAGGTAGAAATGTAATTTTGTCCACATTTATGTGCATACATATTTCAAAAATGTTTTTTGTAAATAAAATGTTGTGCATGTTCCATCTACCTGTCCTCTGTTGTTCATAACGCTTATCTGTTAAGGTACGGGTAATTACATACCTGTCAAGGCATACTTCATGCCTCCCTTATTGAGGGGGCTTTCACACCTGTACTGACCTCATGCCTCCCTTATTGGGGGGACTTTCACACCTGTACTGAGTACTTAAAAACTGTATTTATCGGCAGATGAAAGAAAACTGAAGGAAAAAAAAAAACAACTAAACAAACAGCAACTGCAACATGAACTATTTCAAACATATTTATTCAAATGTACACTTTATATGGACACAATCTTGAGCCATAACTTTTTGGTAATGTGAAAATAATAAGCCAAGTAGCACAAAAAATAAATAAAATAAAAAAGAAATAAATAAAAAAGAAATGATATTAATAATGAATAAATAAAAATAAATAAAAAATATTTTTCAAATTTACATTAGCACAAGGTAGATTGCTTAATTTGAAAGTACACAATAAGAATTATTCTGAATATAGTTCTTAACTGTCAGCTAAATACTGTATATACACTTGGAATTAAAGAGTTTTTAATTGTCAGCTTTGTTACACTAATGCACTTGGATGAACTTGAAACAAGAAAATGTTCACTGATGCTGCTTGTTATAGTTCCAAGTAGCAGCCTTTGCTGACTCTAGCATTTCTGAAGTGGCAGATCAGATCAGGTGGCAGATCAGAAGTGATCTGCCACCGATGGGGGTAGATTGTGCTCTGCCACAAAATGACAAACCATCACTTCTGCTAGTGATGCATTGGATTTGGAAGGCGACGGTTCTCTCACTGGCTGAAAATGTTCATCCATCCATTGATACGTTTTCGATTTGGCTACACAGTTTTTGTGGTCCTGTGTAGCGAAGTGCGACTTCAGGTCGAAAATCCCCGATGCAGTCACTTTTATGCTCTTCCTACATGGAACACAGAAGGAGTGTGTAGGGCCCTCTGGAGAAGCCTTTATCCATCCAGCGATTCCTCTCTGTTCCGGAGCCGCAGGACAACAGAAGGTGCGAGGCCATCAGCATAATGATCAGTCCACACTTCTCACTGTTGTGATAATTGCTCACGCTGAGCGCTCTGCCAGCCCCGTACGCTGTGGGGGTCACACACACGACGTGTTCCTCCACACTCTCAATAATTTTTTTTCCCGTATATTTTTCTTTTTGGCGTACAGAAATGGCAATACGCCCGTATTTGCTAAAATTGCATTTTCCCCGTATTAAAATACGTCGAAACCGTATCACTTGACAGGTATGTAATTACATGCAGAAACACCGCACAGGCCATCTTCACAAAAATCCAGCTCGACAAGCCACTTTTGCTTAGGTGGAAATGCAAATTGAACTATAAATCATGTGCTGATACATGTCATATTCCCATTGAAAGGTCTCTCACTTTTACTTACAAATTGATTTTTAATTTTTGGGAAAAGGGAATATACATTTTGCACAACTTGTTGGTAACAACAGTTGTGTGCCACAAAAACACAGTTGTGTCTCGTCCGATGTGTCTACTGTCATTAGTGCCAAATTTTTGCTAGATTCCTTCTTTAATTTATTAAATTTTGACTGGTGATGCAACATTCAATTTACATGTACTTACCTTTATCAGTGTCTACTGTACAAGTTAAAGTACACCTGTACAACTGCTTATAACCTAAAAAATGTACCCGTTTGAGAGAAATGGATTCAGCATTGCAAATTTGTTTAAAATAAAAAAAAACAACCTACCAAGACATTACGTTTCGTTGTGTTGTTAAAAAGTAAATTACCATTAGAAGGCTATACACCTGACCTGATGAACAGCAGCATGTGGAGTGAACAGAGAATGGAATGTGTATGTAATTATTGGCTTTTCTCATACGGTGTCATAACAGATAAACCAGACTTTTGATGCAAACAATACAATTTTATTCCAGAAGCAAAATTTACAAACAAAAAAACAGACTGGGCGTGGGGAGACATGGTTAGACACGCCGACTGCTAAATGCGTCCACAAGCCTGCCAAATAGGGTCAGGAAATCTCTGTTGAATGATGACATCTCTGCGAGCTCTTCCCTTCGTAACACAGCGTCCTGCTCCAGGGCTTCACGCGCATCTGCCCGCACATCTGCGGCCACCTGTCGCAAATGCTGCATGTACTCCTGATGGTGTTCTTGCCGCTGGTCATGTTGCCGTTCCAAGAGCCGCATCTCCTCGTCATGCATGTTGACGGAGTTGTTCCTTTTCCTCTTGGCTACATTGAAAGACAGAAAGGCATGGTTGTTAAAGCTGGATCACTACATATATTATGGAATTACACTGGTGAAAGTCTATGGTGGAATGTAACTATTATATTATGCTTCATTGCTGTATATAAGCTGAACTGTCATGTTGCTGCCCCTCAGTAGAGCGGATTTTGCAACACACAGGGTGCTGTCTTCGGCTGCAGCCCCCCTGCAAAACTAAAAAGGATTAAGATTAAGAATATGGATGGATGGATGGGTAATGTTTAAAATAGTTGCTTGTAGTGTGGCCGCAGAAATCTGAATAGGTTAATACAGTCAGCTGACGCGAAGCATTTCAATGAAGCATGTTGATTTCAACGGCAGTTCATGAGCTTTATTTGTTTTTCTAAAACAGGAGTTACAACAGCACTTCAATCACCACACCTAAAAATGGGACCGGGTTGTGGAACACCGATAATAAGTGAAGACCAAAGAATAACCTTTTTGTACATTTAAAAAGACATTTTCAATTAATTAATATGCAGCTACAGGAAATTGCATTAATCAATTTGGTACATAACTTGTTACGCTCCAGCCCCCCCGCGACCCGTAAAGGATTAAGCGGTAGAAGATGGATGGATGGATGGATGGATTTTCGACCCTGGTTTCCGCTGGACCTATTTCAACAAAAAAAAAAATCATGGTTATTGTGTCTTACCGGCACTTGAACGTGATCCAGATGGAGCTGGTGATGTGGCTGACATCGAAGTCGATCCAGCTGGCGCTCCGGCAGACGCAGAGGCAGAGGCAGACGCAGACGCAGGAGAGTCCGGTGTGTCCATGTCCACTGAGGTGGACCCCTGTGATATGAACTGCGATTCTAGAAAGAAAATGCACGCAATTTAAAACTTAACACCAAAGTGCAACATGTACACAACACTCTAAAGTTTTTAACCGGAATATAATAAGCGTAATTCAGCGTTTTGTTGGCGCTAATACTTAACACAAAGCAAGCGTGAATCTGCAGTTGGCTGCAAAACAATAGGCAAGCCTCAGTAACAACCATTACCCACAATCTAACAACCTTCCTATTTCTTAAAAACAGTGAGCTTGGCACAGAAAGGATAAATTGGCGAAAAGATGCGCAATATCAAAACAACACTCACCATCCACGGTTTCCAAGGCCGTGTCGAGCCCAATGTCTCTCAGTGAACCACTTCCACTCCTTCCGATCCGCTCCACTTCGAGCATTGTGGTCCTTCACTGCTCGGTAATCGCTTTTCAGCTTTTTCAGCTTCTCCCGACACTGTTTGGCAGTACGGATGTGCCCTTGGGAACCCATCTGCTCGGACACCTGCTGGTACATTTTTTCATTTCAAGTAGATCCATCCAACTCGCGCTGGATGCGATCGTCGGCTAATATAGAAAGAAAATTGCGCACCTCCTCGTTTGACCAGGGGATAGCCTTACGAGAAGACATCTTCAGAGTGTGAAAATACTGTATTAAAGAGGCGCACTGTGTTCACTGGCTGAACAACTACAAATGGCGGTCGTGGAGTAAATTCAGCAGAAAAAGTCGCTTTCGTGACGTTACGACTTGACCAATCAGCGGCGACCAGTCTGTTAAAGTCACATCACAGCCATACTCAGCCCTACTCAGCTCGGTTAGACCCTGCCCTGGATCAGGTACTAAAATAGCGCCTGCTGACCGGTGCTGGGGCTAATGGAAAATGCTCAAACGCGGGCTGAGTGGTGCGGTGTAGGGCTAAGCGAGGCTAGTGGAAAAGGCCCTTTATTGTGCCAAAACAGATTTACTTCGCCAAAAGGAGCTTTATACACTACCTATCCATGTACTGTATATTGTTGCAAACTCTTCCTGTAATAACTTTTAATACATTATTTAAATTATTTTACCCATGAAGAACCCGACAGGAAGGAGAATGAGGAAAGGAAGTGTGGGGAGGGGAAAAGAAAAGGGAGAGGAACAGACAAAAAAGACAAACAAACCAACCACTAAAACAAACAGAAGGCAGACTGCTTCTTTCAGAGGTCTCAACACGAGTCTGGTATCTGCACCTGTTAAAGGGGAGACATTTTTTTTTTTTGTTACTTATTTGTACCCGTAGGTAGATTTGGTTTGCAGTCTGGTGACAAGCCACCGGCTGCCGGTCGCTGTGTGTGCGAGCGCCCTAAACCTACATGTTTTTGGTATGCGGGAGGAAACCGGAGAAATCCCGGAGTAAACCCACGCAACACGGGGAGAACATGCAAACTCCACACAGCTCACTATTGGTCGGGGGCTGGGATCGAACCCACGATCTCATGATCCCCGCGATCCCCCGGCCAAGAGTAAACTGTGCTGCCGCAGTGCTAAACCACTGCGCCACCGTGCAGCCCACGGCGCACGGTGGCGATGCATTTGTGCATATGCATCCGTGTGCGTGTATATAAGAGTGCGCACAAAATACGTGTGTGCATGTGAGTGGTTTGTCAGGAAACATACGAAGAGGGTGGCCGGTCGCAGCAACTCCCCCACCACCCCGGAAACCCCGAGCAGGCAAGGCAGTGCCACCAACCCCCACAGGGCACAAATGCCCGAGGTCAACAAGCCACAGGAAAGCCAGGCATCCGTCCCAGGAGGGACAGCTGAGGGAGGCCAGGTCGCCAGGCGGCTGGCGCAAAAAGCCCATACCCCCGGGCCCACCAAACTGTTTTGGATGCCTTAATTTCCACAGTGAAGCACTGTTTGACAAAAAATTAAACATCCGTGACCTGGAAGTCCCACCCTTTTGCAAAGGTCTATTTCTGTCTACCCGGTAAATGTCTGTTTAAATAAATAGGCAGTGCTAGAATTTGTTCATTGTCTCGATTAACAAACCATAATACCTGTGTGGTGATGGACTCTTTGTTTGATCTGAAAATGCGAAGAAAAGCGAGCAAAATGTGCTAAATCGCTAGCATGCTAACTACTAGCTTCTAGTGACCAACAGATACATTTTGATCTGGGACTTTCTAAATTATCGACTTAACAGGTATGTTTTATAAACACTTACTACGTTTGCACTTGACAATATTTAATTTGTTTACATGTGTGTGAAATGACAATGCCGATTGAGATGTTTAGCAAGTTACTGGCTAGATTTAGGGACTATTTTTTTTCTCAACTGCGCAAAATAACTGGTTAAACAAACAAATCATATTTTGTCCAGTTTTGCTGTCATTTAACAAATTTTGCTTGCTGGAACTTTGTATAAAAGCAATACCACCCTTGACATTGTTACGGTATACAAGAGCTAGCTGCTCTTGTTTTTTCTTGCCTTCTGATTGTTGCTCTGAGTGTTGCTATCCCTGTGCTGTTGCAATCCTGCAATTTCCCCATTGTGGGACTAATAAAGGCTTATCTTATCTTATCTTAATTGATGTTGACCTATAACCTTGCGATCCCAAAACCACAGTCACACTTCAGGGTCATAGGGTTAACCTGTGTACCAAGTTTGGTGGCCCTGGCTTTACTCGTTGTACAGTAATAAGGCATAAGGAATGTTAACCTTGACCTTTGGCTTTTTGACCCCAAACCCAGTCAGAGGTCAGGATCCCAAGGCGTACCTGTGTAATAAGTTTGATGACCCTATCTTTACTCGTTGTACAGTAATAAGGCATAAGGAATGTTAACCTCTTCCACTCTGTTCAACTTCCCTAAAAACGCCTAAAAATAACATGCCCAAAGTAAATCAAAACCACCCTTTGCAGCATCTTCATGGGGTTGGTCTCATTTGAAAGAAAACACTCTAGTAAATTTTTTGGCAAAACAGTCATAATCTCTCTAAGTGCTCCTGCCACTGAGTAACAATCATCTAATACTGAATTTGAAGAAAATAAAAGTTCGCCTGGGTGTTTTTTTAGATACAAATGCTTGCACATAACATACAGCTGTCAGATACTTGCTGGAAAACACAACAGAAATGTAGAACTAAGTGTTTTCAAGCTCAGGTCAAAATTTTGTAACGATACCACAAAAAATGAATATATTACACAGCTTTTTTCTCAGGTTGTAACAAGGTGTTCTTGAACTGTGCCAAGTTTGGAAAACTGTGTTCCAGAGTTCACTATCTCAGCAGTTTGCACAGTAAAACCAAGGGGTAATAACCCAGACATACACAGCACAGTTCCTGTTTTTTTTTACAGGCAAAAATAGCCTACAGTGTAAGAAAAAATTATGCTAAAAATTAATACATTTCACTAAAGTATACACAAAAACAACCCTCCCCCCTCAAATTTTTCCAGAGTTCACTATCTCACCAGTTTACACAGATACAGGTCAACTGGACCCCTGACCAAGTGCGCACCCCAAGTGGACCACAGAATCCAATCTGTACATGTACAGGTGCATTCTCCATCCAGTGATTTATAAATGCTGCCCCAGATGAAAACCAGTCTGTGGGACTATAATGTTCTGAATGAGGCTTTAGAAAATTATGAATCACTTTGTAAATCACTGGATTGAAAATGTACAGACTGAATACCGGGGTCCACCTGGGGTGCTCACATTAGTGTGCTCACCTGGTCAGGGGTCCACTTCACCAGATCACGTTTACACAGTAAAACAAAGGCATAATAACCCAGACATACACAGCACAGTTCCTTTTTTGTTAACAGGAAAAAATAGCCTACAGTGAAATAAAAATTATACTAAAAAATTATTAAATTTTTCTGCAATATACACAGTAACAAATACTCCCCCACGACGCACACAAAAAACGTTGCCATGCGGGACCCTTGTAATTACTGATTGGTCAAAAGTTATTTTTATTACTATTTTTATCGATAAAGAATAATTTAGATTATAAGACTTACCTATCCACAACCGCATTGTCGTTGGCGTGGTTCCTCATCACAGAGGCAGAGTCAAAAGAGATTTTACGCACAGGAACGCATGGCATTTTACCGGAAATATAAACACGGAACCAGTGCATGTAGGGTGTCACTGAAGTCAGAAATTGATTGGCTAAACGACATGTCCATCGTCAGATTACTCAGCTTCAGTTGGCTCGTTGTATTCGCGATCGTTGATGGGCAGATACTTCTTGCTAGGTTTTCGATCATTGGTTATTCAAGGTTTAAAAACCCAAATCAAGGCTCTTGTTGGTCGAATGAGATGTCAATCTCATTCTAAACCAATCAAACACTCCTTTGGCTTTCTGTTTACGGCTGTGTCTGTACTGGAAGACCGGAAATACAGCTTTTTTTTTAATGCGCACTGAGACGCACTAAGATGCAGAGACGTGACCGGCCGCGGAATCTCCCGAGTTTAACAGGTTAACCTTGACCTTTGACCCATTGACCCCAAACCCATAGTCAGAAGTCAGGATCCCAAGGTGAACCTGTGTATCAGGTTTGGTGGCCCTAGCTTTACTCGTTGTACAGTAATAAGTCGAAAGAAATGTTGACCTTGATCTTTGACCTTTTGACCCCATCCTCATAGTCAGAGGTCAGGATCCCAAGGTGAACCTGTGTACCAGGTTTAGTGACCCTAGCTTTCTTTGTTGTTGAGATATAGTTTATAAGCCATTTTGATGTTGACGTTTGACCTTGCGATCCCAAAACCATAGTCACACTTCAGGGTCACAGGATGAACCTGTGTACCAAGTCTGGTGACTCTAACTTTACTCATTGTACAGTAATAAGGCATAGGGAATGTTAACCTTGACCTTTGACCTTCTGACCCCAAACCCATAGTCTGAGGTCTGGAGCCCAAGGTGAGCCTGTGGACAAGGTTTAGTGGCCCTAGCTTTATGTGTTTTATAGTAATAGTGTAAATGGAATGCTAACCTTGACCTTTGACCTTTTGACCCCAAACCCATAGTCAGCAGTCAGGGTTCCAAGGTGAATCTGTATACTAGGTTTGGTGGCCCGAGCTTTGTTTTTTTTTTTCCACAATATCTTTATTGAACCTTTTTTTTTTTTAAACAAACATGATACAAACAATCAAGCACTAACACTAAAGTACTACAAAAAAAAAAAATGCACTAAAAAACACCAACAACCACCAACAAAATCAAATCTTCAACAATGCTCCTCTGTTTAGTCTAGACAATCCAACACATAAGTATACATATTATGTTCACCAGTTTGGAATTTACAAGGTCCACACATATCATTCACCTTCTTCTTCAAGAGTTATGTTTAAATTTTTTACATAATCAATAAAAGGTCTCCATATATTCTCAAACACAATTTCCTTTGATTTCAGTATATATGTTATTCTTTCTAATGGAAGGTTTGTTAACATCTGTCTTAACCACTGAGTCACATCTGGTCTATGAGTCTTTTTCCATAATAGTGCAATACATTTTTTGGCATTAAGCAAACTGAGGTCTATGAATGTTCTTTCACTTTTATTAAAATTATGCTTTTCTGGGTACAGACCCAACAAAAACAGTTTAGGATTCAATATGATTTGTTTTGAGATTATTTTTTCAATTGTTACCCTCACCTCTTCCCAAAACATTCTTATTAATCTACATTCCCATACACAATGAAATAGAGTTCCTTTACTTTCCATACATTTTGTGCACGTATCTGGTATATTTTTGTTATATCTATTTAACTCCTCCGGTGTAACATACATCCGCATTAACCATTTGAAATGTATCAATTTAAGGCGTACATTTATTGATTTGGTTTGAGCTTCTGTACAAGCCAATTCCCATTGTTCCTCTGAAATTTCAGTTTGCAGATCTTCTTTCCAGTAGTTTAATCTTTTCAGTGAATTTTCACTTGAAAATAGTGTCAATGAGTTATAAAACTCTGAAATAATACCCTTTCTTTTACTATCTTTCATCAACATTTTTTCCAAGGATGAATAGATAGGTCGAGTGAGAGCTTTATTTTGATTTGATCGAATAAAGTTTCTAAGTTGAAGATATTTAAAAAAATGTGTTCTATTGAGATTAAATTTGATCCTCAACTCTTCAAAAGACATTATGTTTTCTGCACATGGCAAATGTAAATCCTGAATCTTTTGTATCCCTTTTACATTCCATACTTTAAATACAGCGTCCGCTCTCCCTGGTTTAAAATATTGATTACCCCATATTGGACTAAATTGTGACAATAACTGTGGTTCTTTTAAATAGTTTTTAGCTTCACACCATATTTTGATCATATGCTTTACAAATGGATTTTTAACTTGTTTTTGTAATTTTTTTGCCGGATCTGAGTATATGAATATGGGAAGAGGTAAAGGTAAATTGTATGATTCCATTTCAGTCCAGTGAGGGAGATCATTTGATGAAAAATAATATGTCATAGACCTCAGTTGTGCCGACCAATAATACAACATAAAATTTGGACATTTCAGACCTCCACGATCAAATGGTAAATATAATAAAGACAGACGTAATCTAGCCCTCCTGTTGTTCCATATAAATTCCACTAACTTTTTTTTAATTCTTGAGAATAAATCTAAAGGTGGTGGTAAGGGAATGTATTGAAATAAATAAAGTATTTTAGGTAAGATATTACTTTTAAGTATATTAATTCTCCCGATCATCGACATTGGTAGTGACATCCATCTCTGAAGTAACTCATCAATATCTGTCATTAAGGCTTCATAATTGACACTGGCGACTGATTCTAGCTTAGGCACAATTTGGATTCCTAAATATTTGAACTGATTTACAACATTGAATTGATTTACCTCAGGGGCTGGGTAATTTCTCTGGGTCTCATTTAGCATTAATATTGAAGATTTAGTTTTATTTATTTTATATCCTGATATTTCCCCGAAATTCTTTATTAAATTCAACAAGGTCGGAATTGATTTTTTAAGATTCGACATAAACAAAATTATGTCATCGGCATACAGGGAGATTTTATGTTCTGTTGGTCCAACTTTAATTCCATATATTTGTGACTGTAGGCGTATCGCCATCGCTAAAGGTTCAATTGCCATAGTAAACAGTAAAGGTGAAAGTGGACAGCCTTGTCGACATCCTCTATTGATTTTTATTGATTTTGAAATATTGTTATTTGTTAGAATTTCTGCAGTAGCATTATTATATATTATCTGAACCCATTTTATGAAATTATTTCCAAGTCCAAACCTTTGTAAGACTTCAAAAAGAAAGGGCCATTCAACTCTATCAAAGGCTTTTTCGGCATCCAGTGATAAGAGAGCTGTATCCGGTGTTTCTTTATTAGAATAAATAATATTAAATAGTCTTCTTACATTATGGAAGCCTTGTCTTCCCTTTAAAAAGCCATTCTGATCTCGATTAATAATATTTGGTAAAATTTCTTGTATTCGTCTTGCTAAAATTTTACAAATTATCTTAAGGTCGGCATTTAATAGGCTTATTGGTCTCATATTTTCACATTTATTAGAGGGCTTACCTGGTTTTGGCAACAGTATAATTAAGGCATTATTCATATATGATGGTAAATTACCATTTTGAAATGCTTCTAAAACCATTTCCAAAAAAGGTTTTGTTAATTTATTCTTAAATTTTTTATAAAGGTCAACTGGAAGACCATCTGGTCCTGCACTTTTTCCTGATTTCATATTATCAATGGCTAGTCCAACTTCTTCTTGACTAATTTTAGACTCCAGTATCTCCCTATTTTCATTTGGAATACACGGTATAAATAGTTCATTCAAAAACCCATGTAGTTTTGTTAAGTCAGATTCATTTTTGGTATCATATAATTTTTCATAGTAATCTCTAAAGGCTCTATTAATTTCTGAAGGATCTATAACTACCTGTCCGTTACTTATAATACTGGTAATTGGTGTTTTAGATTCTAATTGTTTAATCTGCCATGCCAATAACTTTCCTGATTTTTCACCTTGTTCATAAAAAGATTGTTTCAATCTTAGAAGACTCGAGGCAGCTCTATTCGCTGATTTTTTTGTCATATTCAGCTCTCAAAATCAGTAATTCGTTCTCCAACCTTGGATCTCTTCCTGCATATACTCTTTCTTGAAGAATTTTTATTTTATGTTCCAATTGGACTCTCTCCTCTCGAGTCTTCTTAGATTTTGAACCTGTATAACTAATAATATGTCCCCTAATAAAAGCTTTGAAAGCCTCCCACTTTACACATGCTGATGTTTGTGTAGTATTGATATCAAAGAACTCATCTATCTGTTTTTCTATATACTTAACAAATTCCTCATCCCGAAGCCATTTATGCTGAAATTGCCATCTACCTGGTTCCTTTGTCAATTTCTTATCTACATACATTAGACAGCAGGGTGCATGATCAGAGATCACGATGTTATCATAAAAACAGTTTTGAATCTTGGACCTTAATTCTGTGGAGATCAAAAAATAATCTATACGTGAGAATGTCTTGTAGGTATTGGAATAACAAGAGTATGCTTTAACTTGTGGTTTCATTTCTCTCCATATATCTATCAATTTCAATTCTTTCATAAAATGATTAATGGTCATCCTACATCCATTGTGCGTACAGTCCAGTCCTGTTGATCTATCTATACTGGGATTCAATGTACAATTAAAATCCCCTGCTATTATATGTTGCCCTGTAAGTGATGATAAGATAAGAAATAAATTGGCAAAGAACTTTTGATCATCTATATTGGGACCATATAAGTTCACCAAATTTATGTTTTCTAATAGCAAAGATCCTTGAATGATTACATATCTTCCAAATTTGTCTCCAATTACATTTTTCACTTGAAATGGGACTGATTTATGTATGAGAGTCATAACTCCCCTGGCTCGGGATGAAAATGATGAGGTGAAAACATTTCCTTGCCATCTACTCCTAATTCTTTTTACATCTTGCTCTGTTAGATGAGTTTCTTGTAAAAACACAATTTTTGAACCCATGTCTTTTATTTTATTCATAACTTGTTTAAGTTTTTTTAAATTTTGTAGACCTCTGCAATTCCATGAAGTTAAATTAAGATTAACACTTTGATTTATAATCAATAGGGAGTTTGAGATTACCTTGCAGTGTAAACATGCTCAAACAGAAAAGCAAAAAAATGAGTGGTTGAACATTCACCCTACAAACTACACACAAACAAATTCCCCCTTCCCACATTTGTGGCAATCCCCCCAAAAGCAAAAGAAAAATTCCGTCTCCCGATATAGCCATCGACCGTTCCACACCCACGAGGAACAGCCAAAGCCACTCCTTCTTCATCCTCCCAATCACCCTAACTCTACTGCTTTTAATAACGTAACATTAACTCTCTTCTGTAATTTTCCAATTTAACTCCAAATTTTTTTAGCAATTTTGTACTTTTTTTTTTTTTTAATATGTAATACATTCTATATTTTGTAATCTTGTTATATGCTTCTAATCAGTTAAATGCTCAAATATTCTACCCTATATTCTGTTCATGCTTAGCTCCCACCAGTCTCTTCCTGGATCTTCTTGATGAGCTCCTGCGCCTCCTCGGGGGTCTTGAAGATGCGTGTTCTGCCCTCATATGTGACCAGAAGTCTTGCAGGGTGAATCACTCCATGACGAATCTCAAGGTTGCGCAGTTCTTTGCGGATGGGGTCAAACTGCTTCCTTAATTGTTGGATTCCTGAGGCCAGATCTGGGTAGAACCGCACCTGCTGATCTTGGTATTTAATTTCTCCTTTGGCCCGCACCGCGTTGGAGATCGTCATCCTGTCTCTGTAGCTGAGAAACTTCATAATTAGCGTCCTCGGTGCTGCCTTGTTACCTCTCGGTGGGCCAATTCGGTGGGAGCTTTCCAAGACGACTGATGATTTTAGCTCCGCGTTGTTCAGCGCCTCCGGGATCCACCCCTCCAAAAAGGAGCATGAATCACGACCTTCGGCTCTCTCCGGTAAGCCCACCAGCCTCAGGTTGTTCCTTCTGGACCGAGATTCCAAGTCCAGAACGCTATTTTCCAGATCTTTATTTTTTTTTTCCAAAGTGCGCACCTTTATTTGAAGTCCGCTGATTTCATCCTCCGCACTTGAAACACGAAGCTCCGCCTGCGTCACTCGCTCCACGCAGTCACCCAACTCCTTTCTCATTGCATCCAACGCTGCCATAATCCCATCAAGTTTAGCGGAAAAGTCTGCTCTCATTGAGCTAATGGCAGCCAGCACTGCACCTGTGCCGCCATCGTCAGCAGCAGCAGTTACCGCACCACCGCTAGTTTCATCCGCCATATCTGCAGCTTTTTCTACTGCGCCACAAACTTTAAAGTCCGTTAATTTGGACTGCTTCGGCGATTCAATTTTTCCCCCTCCTGATTTCCCAGCCTTAGTCTTCACCGGCATATCCTCACCCAAACGCTGGGAAAAGTTCTGTTCCAAATGAGAGAGTTATTTGCCGAATTATTATTTCCAGGGGCAGAGCAGAGTGATACGTGTCCTTCTAGGCGGCCGCCATAACCGGAAGTCGGCCCGAGCTTTGTTGGTTTTATAGTAATAGTAAATGTAGCATTTACCATAGTGTAACTGCAATGTTAACTTTGAATTTTGACCTTTGACCCCTTGACCCAAATCCATAGTTAGGTGAGGGTGTAAGTCGTACAAGATGTGTATCAGATACAACCACTGTATCAATCTGAAAAGCCTACATCATTTCTTTCAGTAGTTATTGTGTTTAGAAGATTTAGGGAAAAATCTGACCTCTGACCCTTGACCTCAAGGTGATCCAATGAGAATGAAAGTGCAATATGCACATCAGAGTATCTCAAACCATAGTACCAAGTTTCAAAACAATTGAAACCAAACTGTAGGAGGAGTTGATTTCACAAGACAGTTGTCTATGAAGTGAGGTGAAACAGCAGGTCATAGGTCAGGGGCTACAATTCCTGCAAAAATCATCCAATCAGAATCAAATTGCAACAAGCACATCCTCAGTGTATATCAAACCATGGTACCAAGTTTCAAAACAATTGGACCATAACTGTGGGAGGAGTTGATTTCACAAAAGTGGGACAGACGGACTGACCCATAACATAATCCCCCCCTTTGGGCTTCAATCGGCGGGGGATAAAAACTATTTCTTCCTACCCGTCTACCCTTCCGTCATTAACCTCTTGCACTCCGGTGTACCGCGGGCGGACACGTCTCGTCCTAGAGCGCACGAGGGCGCCCTAGGACGCACAGTGTGCGTACTAGGGCACACTGAAGAAAAAAAAAGCTGCATTTCCGTTCTTCCACTACAGACACAGCCGCGAACAGAAAGCCAAAGGAGTGCGTTGATTGGTTTAGATGTGATTGACCTCTCATTCGATTAATAAGAGCCTTGAATTGGGTTTCTGAAACCTTGAAGAACCAATGACTGAAAACCTAGCAAGAAGGACCCGCCTACCAATGGCTGCGAATACAGCCAGCCAACTGAAGCACAGAAGTTCGAAAGCTGTTTTGTGTAAGGCTGGGTGGCACACAGGCGTTCGCCAGTCTTTTTTTCTTACTACTGTTCTTATTTGTTTTGAAAAATCGTTCGCCAAAACCACAATCATGGAAGCGCAAAACCGCAATAATGGAATTATGGTTTGATCGGGTCGCGTGACCAGAACCACGAGTCCGTAACAAGCGGACCAGCGTCATGTTCGTCTGACAATGAGGAAGAGAAGTTCGCCAGCAACACTGCTATTGTGGACAGGTAAGTGTTATAAGCTAAATTATTCTTTATCCCTGATAATTGTAATCCAAATGACTTTTGACCGATCGGTAAATTACAACTGTGTGTTATTGCAACATGACGGACCCGGACCGGAGCGGTCCGGGTCCGTCATATTGCGAACAGCACCCCCGTCATGTTGTGACCCCCCCCCCCCCCCCTACTCTTCTGTAGCAGATTGCAGATATATTGCAGATATTTTAGTCCAACTGTGAGTAGTAGACCGCGGTGCACTGTCACCGCTTTCCGTCATGTAGCGATGGGCGATGTCCGTCCTCTGTAGCGAGGGGGGTGGGAGTTGTTATCTTCTACATTACAAATATTTTAGTATAATTTTTAGTGCACTGTAGGTTATTTTTTCTTGTAAAAAAAAGCCACACATTTTTTACGTGGCATGCTTCTTTGTGTGTGGGGGCTTGTTTGTTCATTCATTCATTCATTCATGAATGAATAAACACCCCCCCCCACACACACACACAGCCCTTCACCTTTCATTAGAGCCCAAGATGAAGCTTCTATATTGAATCATTCAAAAGTTGCAGACGTTTTTCCAAACTGTGCCATTTGGCACAATTTGGCACAGTTCAAAAACGCCTGAGAACAACCTAAGAAAAAAAGCTGTGTAATATATTCATTTTTTGTGGTATTGTTACAAAATTTTGACCTCAGCTGGATAACACTTGGTTCTACATTTCTGTTGCATTTTCCAGCCAGTATCTGAAGCTGTGTGTTATTTGCAAGCATTTGTATCCAAAAAAACACCCAGGCGAAATTTATTTTCTTCAAGTCAGTATGTTTAGATGACTGTTACTCAGTGGCAGGAGCACTTCGAGAGATTATGACTGTTTTGCCAAAAAATTCAAAGTGTTTTCTTTTAAATGAGACCAACCCCATGAAGATGCTGCAAAGGGTTGAAGAACAGCTTTTGATTTACTTTGGGTACGTTATTTTTTGGCGTTTTTAGGGAAATTGACCAGAGTGCAAGGGGTTAAGCTCATTAAGCAATTTCACATCCGTTTAAAAAAAAAACAGGCAGTGCTAGAGTTCGCTTTATTGTCTCTTGATTAACAAGCCACCATACCTTTGTGGTGATGGACTCTTTGTTTCATCTGATAATGTGAAGAAAAGCGAGCAAAGTGAACTAAATCACTAGCATGCTAACTACTAGCGACCGGCTAGCTACTGCCAGTGTTCTGACAACCAGCATTGGATACGTTTTGATCTGGGGTCTTCTGCAGTACCAGCTCAACAGGTATACATTTTATAAACATTTATTACTTTTGTACTTGACAACATTTAATTTGTTTACATGTATGAAATGACAATATAGACATCTTCATGCTGACTGAGATGTTTAGCAACAGTTACTGGCTACATTGAGAAGGGACTATTTTTTTCTCAGCTATGCAAAATAACTGGTTAACAAACAAATCATAATATTTTGTCCAGTATTGCTGTCATTTAATAAATTGTGGTTGCCAGAACTGCTGTATAAAAGCAATATTACACAAGTCCATTACAGTATCATGAATATACTAACTACGGGTGTGATACTCTTGTGCCCTCCCCTCACACCCTGGAGTTACTATATTCATGATACTGTCCTCACTCTCATGTAATATTGCTTCATCACAACATTCTAACTTAAGTGGATAACAGAGTCCACACTACAACAACAAACTCATTAGACAGTGGCAAGCAATACTGTTGGAATCACTTTTAGAATGATTTGATGAGTGATAGAAATGTTGATAGCTAGGGCTGGGCAATAAATCAATTTTGAATTGAAAATTGAATTATTTACCTTGGACAATGTCCAAAAAAAATTAACATTGTGAAAATCTATTTTCCCCATTTATCAAGAGTGAATATGGTAGCTGAAAGGTCTAACCTGATCCCCCGTACTTTAAAGTTAATTTTATGAAAGTTAAGTTGGTACTTTATTAATGAGAAATGTGTGAATTCATCTGTTTGATCAAACCTTTGTTATTAAAAAAAAAAAAAAGTTTGGTTTGGTTAAAGCCAGGTTTGTACATTATTCTCAATCAGCAATCATGTTTGTCTGGTGGGAGGAAAAAAAACATGATTTGAAATAGGGTAAGCCAGGGCACAAAGTTACATTAGGGCATGTTGTTACACATTCTCTTGCCCTCTAAAATTGGAAAGGCTACACATGTACAATGTGGGCAAGAGGGAGTGTAACAACCTGCCCCATGTAACTTTGCGCCCCAATTCCTTGTATTCAATCCAAAATATCAATTAAAATCAAAAACCATATGTGGTATGAAAAAAAATGTGGGATTTTGTTTTTAGTCCATATCGCATAGCCCTACCAACAGCCAATAAAAATACATCCAACCAACACTGAAAGCAGGGCTGGAATAAATTACAGCCCGTCTGGAAACCTCCCGTTGATTAATAAAGTTTTAGCCCCACCAATTACTCTACTAAGTAGGAGGAGTACATGATTGAACAACTGGAGTTAATTTAATTATTCTAACTTTAGCATAGTTGTACAGACTGCACACCTAACTCACTCTGTTCCCATGTTGTACAACACACAGTTTGAAAACTGAGCACAGCACCCACTGGATCCTAGCTGACTGTGGGATCGAATAAGCTTTAGCGTGAATAGAAGGATCTACTGAATAATTTTGTAAGCCAACACATCCTTCTGCTTTTCTTCTTTTTCTCTGTGCAATGTACAGCAGCAACAGGTCAAGTCACAAAATCAATTTTAGGTGTTCGATCACTGCAAGCAGTACAGGTCTCGCCTCATGCCAGTGGTGTGAATTATTACATTATTATTATTATTATTTTGTTGTTGCTGTTGCTGTTGGGATGTTACGATCCAATCTCAAGTATCAGTTCAGGGGCCCGATCAAAGCTTTTGTGACTCAATCAATATCAGGGTCACTGGGTTCATCTCCATTCAAGTCTCTTGTTCCCCCCCCCCCATCAGCCTCAGTTGTTTTATGTCAGCCTCGCCATAGCATGGCAGCTATACACAGTTGCAGCAGGGAAGGTGTTTCCAACATGTCTGCTGTGCGAATAGTCAGAGTATTGAGGTGTTAAGCATGGCAGTGATTTTTTAAGATCTTTAATGTACTTAATGGTGTGTAGTTTGCAAGAATGCATATCAGATTGTGACTTGTATTGGCTTGTGACGACGGAGTGTCGCCACTGTTATGGTCCTCTGTAATTGAATATTATATGTGTAAAAGGATTTATAATTTGCAAATGTTAACATGGATTGTATTGGATAAAATGCACATAGGTGAGGCAACTGAATAATCTTAACCTGTTGAACTCTGTTCAACTTCCCTAAAAACGCCTAAAAATAACATGCCCAAAGTAAATCAAAAGCTGTTCTTCAACCCTTTGCAGCATCTTCATGGGGTTAGTCTCATTTAAAAGAAAACACTCTGAATTTTTGGGCAAAACAGTCATAATCTCTCTAAGTGCTCCTGCCATTGAGTAACAAGAAAGTTCGCCTGGGTGTTTTTTTAGATACAAATGCTTGCAAATAACATACAGCTGTCAGATACTGTCTGGAAAACACAACAGAAATGTAGAACCAAGTGTTTTCAAGCTCAGGTCAATCAAAATTTTGTAAAAATACCACAAAAAATCAATATATTACACAGCTTTTTTCTCAGGTTGTAACAAGGCTGTGTCTGTACTGGAAGACCGGAAATACAGCTTTTTTTTCCAGTGCGCACTGAGACACACTAAGATGCAGAGACGTGACCACCCGCGGAATTCACAGAGTTCAAGGGGTTAAGACCACGTACCTCTGCCAGCATGCTTCCTGGTGATGTCCGGGCAAAAGACTCCTTAGGGGTTTGAGTGCCCTTTAAAGGATGCCAGGGGGAGGGAGTATATGATGGTTGAGTAGAGGGGGATTTAATATGTAAATAAGGGTTTAAACTATTTATTGTATTATTTATGGTGTTTATTTATTCTGTAAAATATGGTGGGAAATTATTTATGTATTTATGACTCTTTTAGATACTATTGGGTATATGTGGGAATATGGAATATGTATTGTCTTACCTGGGATTTTGGTATGTTCCAATTAATCTAAGTATATTAACAGGTGTTGTTCATTTGGTTTGGGTTGGGTGTCAGATGTTCACGTAAGTTGTTGCCTGTGAATTATTGGTAATAAACAGAAAATTGCTTGTTGCAAACTTTTGGAAGTCTCGCCCTTCTCTGGTGTGCCTTGGCCGCTCGGCAATTGTGACAATTGGTGTCAGAAGTGGTCCGTTCCCTGACAAATGGTGACAGAAGCAGTCTGTTTTCACGGCTGTGGCGAAGAAGAAAAGCGCAGCCTGACGAGCGGTGTCAGAAATTTTCCACTCTCACCGCGGCTACTGAGGAAAGAAAGCAGAAGGTATGATGTTGGTGTCAGAATAAAGCGGACTGTGTGACATTTGGTCAAGAAAGTGTTGTCAAAATTAAGAAGTGATAACACGGGATAGAAGGAGCGATGTCCAAAAGGAATATAAAGAAGCAACAAGTGCAATTAGAGGACTTTCAGGCAAGTATGACTGAGGAGCAGGGGGCCAGTGGACTGGACAAACTGGAGGAACTAACGAGCTTGGTGAAGTCCATGGTGTGTTCACTGACAGTCAGAGACCGTCAGTGAACACACCACAGTGTAGGAGTACAGAAGCCGGGCTGAACGCAGCGGTGATGACGACGCTTCGGGGGAAGACCCCAGGGTGATGGCTAGTTGGGTCAGCCCACAGGAGGAGCTACTGCTGCAGGTGCAGCCAAGGACAATGCAAATGCACCGCGAGCCCAGGCTGAATCCGCTCTCTCCCGATGACGATATTGAGCATTATCTGGCGACGTTTGAGAGGATTGCTATGGTCTGCCGCTGGCGTAAAGAAGAGTGGGCTATTCACTTGGTTCCTCTGCTCACAGGTAAAGCACAGAGTCGTATGTGCTTATGGACACTGCAGACACGGAAGACTATGATAAAGTGAAAGAAGCAGGTTTAACTAAATATGAAATAACACCCGACACCTATAGGAGAAGGTTTCGTTCCCTGGACATTCATCAGGACGAAACCCCCCCGTGAACTTTATGTACATTTAAAAGACCTGTTTTGCAAATGGATTAAACCAGAGACCTCAACTATACAAGACATCTCGGAACTGATGACTCTGGAGCAGTTTCTGGAGCAGGAATTTACCAATTAATTCATTAAAAATCCTTCAATGTGATTTTCTGGATTTTTTTTTTCTCATTTTGTCTCTCATAGTTGAGGTATACCTATGATGAAAATTGGAGACCTCTCTCATCTTTTAAGTGGGAGAACTTGCACAATTGGTTCTGCTCTTCAGAGAGAACAGACGCCTTTTTCTTTGCTGCTCCCTCTTTTACCCTCCTTCCCTCCCTAACTGAGAATCCCAGCTTGCTGTCTTGTCTGCGTCGCTGTTCTTCTGGCTGAATCTTGATCCAAACGAAAAAAATGGATTTGGTGAGCGGCTTTAATAAAATTAACAACATTTTATATAAATTCGGGCCAGCGGGAGCCCCTATGGAGAGACCCATGGATTGGAACGCATGTGTCTGCATAATTCGACTGAGGATGTGGAAACATCTACCTGGTTTGGCTAGGATCACAGGATTTTCTGCTGATTGGCTCTGGAGTTTTTCCTGGTGTATCGAAAAATTAACTGGAAGAGCTAATTAAAAGTGGTCCCGGCATAGCTGCTTCTCAACAATTCGACTAGACGGGGGAGTGCACTAACTATCGGCAATGATTAACATGGAAATTTCCATCTGGCATGCACTGTAGAGAGAATTGACTCTACCGGACATGTTTACCCATGTTCTAGAAGGGAAACATCTGGAGTCGTTTTTTGGTGCCTCCAAGGAATGGATTTAAAGCCTATGTATGGAAATTATGGACACAGGATTGCATGAGATGAAAAATTCTATGCTCTGTGATCTGTGTCTACCAGACCTTGAATTCGATGCCCTGTTGTCTATTTTTCCTCCTGGATTAAGACAAAACAGAAGATTGTGCTTCTCTTTCATAAACAAACTGGGACTGCATCTGAACTCTCATTGACATGTGACTGGCTCAGGAAATTTCCATCTGCCATGCCTCAAGGACATGCTTCCGAGTTTCAGACACTAAGACATAACATCTCGGCTGGGAGAGATTTTGCTGCCTCCAGTAACTGATAAACACCCACCTGCATTCAACATACACGAACACACTGATTCATATATACTGAATTACACTCATCCATTCACTGACTCTCTCTGACTTTTGGTCTTTTGGTTTTTTGTCCACTAAATGTTTGCTAAATATGCATTGAGGGTTTTTTTGCCTGCAATCAAAATTTCGCTTACCCATTAAGCGTCAATTTGATAAAACATGTTTTTTTCTCTCGCCTATTGTGTCATATCATTTCTTTTCTTTTTCCTTTCTTCTTTATGACTGGCGCCTAGCGGCTGCCCCGGCCTTGGATGCGCTCTGCAGAGCGTGCCCAAATGCCAAGTCACATTTCGTTACCTTGTATTCATACATGTGTAATGACAATAAAGTTGAATCTCATCTCATCTCATCTGACTAAATACTTTTTTGCCCCACTGTAATTCTTAGTGTAGAGGGTCCATAATAGCAACTTGAACAACTTTAATGAGCACATTTTTTTTTCTCTCTGTTGGCTAGGTTTCTCTTAAGATTTAGGCCAGTTTTTTTGGGGGGGGGGCAGACAATTATAATTTTCCAGAATGAAAATTTTCCAACATATTCAACAACAACATCCAGTTTTGAATTTTAAACTGATTTCATCTGATTCTTTTAAAGTGACAGTCCGGCAAAAATCTTTTTTTTTTCTGCTGTTAACATGTCTAACATGTTTTTTGTGACTTACAAGACATATCAGAGCAAATTCAGTTCCAACTCTCAAGTTTGTGTTTTTTTTTTTTGCTGTGAAATTCCAGTTTGGGAATGCCCCCCTCAAACGGGCAAGTTTGGACAGACCGTTTCTAGCTATGTAAGTATTCCTGCTTAGCCTGACTGGTTATAAGACGGATACTCTTGACTACCTTGGGGGAAGAGGGAGGAGCCGAGGAGCAGCAGAGAGAGAGCGGAGAAAGGCGGAGACATGCAGAGAAAAGGAAGGGGGGGGACCCGGCTTGAATGTGGCTGCTTTCAGCTCACTTCGCTGGCAGACGGGGCACTGCAGTCTCACTGAGCTGTGGAATAAGAGCCGCCCAGTGGGCCACTTTTGGTAAGCAGAACTGGCACCAGCTCGCCACAGTCGCCAGTGGACGGGGTGCCATGCTTGGGGACCGTGGTCTCACCCCGTCCATCGCCGACTGAGCAGCTTGGCGAGACCGTGGTCACAGCGAGCTAATTACAATATTCATAGACCGTGGTCTCGCCGAGCGTGGCGCCCCGTCTGCCAGCGACTGCAGCGAGCCAGCGCCAGTTCTCCTTACCAAAAGTGCCCCACTGGGCACTTCACATTCTAGCCTCCAAGCAGGGCTGGGCAGTGACTTTCTGTTCCACCGAGAACGAGCCTTCCTCAAATTGGACTGCCTTCTCGGAGCCCTGGCTCAAAGTCGTCTTCTTTCAGCTGTTGGTGGGTGGGAGTATGGGTGGAGCTAATTAGAATATTCATAGATATGTGTATACTTGAGTAGGTGGAAGATGTAAAAAGCTCTTTCCAAGCAATTCTAAGGCAATGAATTTTTTTTGTGCATAAAAAGCCACAAATATACTATTTTGGACAATACACATTTGGTTTTTGATGGTGTTTTAGAGCCACTGGAGCACATCTTTAAGCTGGTTTCCAAAATTCTGTAACACAAGTTCACCTACACCACAATGACAAAAATGAGTTTATACTTAAAATTCCAATATCTGTACTTTACAGTATGTTGTGAAGTCTAGCTGGAAATGTGGTTAGGCAATTAACCAAAATAAAATTGGATCCGATGTTTGGGATCTTGCTCATGTTGGTTTTTCAGTTATTTCCTCTCCCTGTTGAGTGCATATGAGAGAGCTTTTCATGTACTGCCCCTTTAAGATGTGCCCATGGAGTTACAGGCACGGGCACGTAACTCCAGAAGCAGCGCAGTTAGCACTTTTCTGATGCAGCAGAACATGGGCGGCACAATTAAAGACGGCTTGTAATGAAAACAAATGCAGTCTCCATCTACATAGTATGTAATGATTGACTCTATTTCATCTGAAGATGCCAAGAAAAAGTGAGTGAAGTGCGCGGATACTAACATCAAAAGGAGCAGAAGCTAAGTTGCTGTTAGCCTCTGACGGCTATCTGCATCATCAACTTCAACTGTTTTACAGAGGGAATGGACAGCCCCAATAAGAAAACCCAGTAAGAAACTAATTTTATTTTATTCAACCCTTATTTATACAGGGGAAGTTCATTGAGAGGAAACTTTTCTTTTTCAAGGATGCCCTGGAAGCTGCCCAGTACAACCTCAGACTGACTGTGGCCACTGAGCAGCTCCACTGGAGCAGCAGGGGTTAAGGGTCTTGCTCAAAGGCACCACAGTGGGGTTAATGAGGGTGGGGCAATGTTATCTATCCTACCCAGATCTGATTCTGCCAGTCCAGGGATTGAACCGGCAACCTTCCAGTCACTAGTCGACATCCCTAACCATTAGGCCACCACTGCCCCTTGCCTGCCTCATAATCACTATATGGTGGTAAAACAATCATGGGAGCGTAAAGGACTCCCCAACGCAGCTAACAAGCTAATGAGCCACCATGCATGTGACATGGCCCACAAACCCTCAAGAGGTATGTGTTGTAAACAATGGACATTTATTTTGTGTGTAATGACAATAGGACTGTTCTTTGTTATATTATGCTTATTTACTACCTAACACCGCAGTGATATGATACCACACTCTTGTTTAAAATTGCTTAATTATGAGCCTTGTCAGTAAGAAAAAGGGAGGGAAAAAACAAAAAAAACCCAACAAACTGCCAAAAATCAAGTTTTTTCTTGTTAACACGTCTGTAACATCTTTATGACTTACAAGACATATCAAGAGCAAAACCACTCAAATGTCTCATGTCTCTGTTTTTTTGCTTTAAAATTTCACTTAAGCTCCACCCCCTGAAAAAAGACACATTTAGACTGAGCGTTTTTGGTGATGTAACGATGCATGGCACTGGCACGTCGGTAGTGTTGGGCCAATCAGGACTCTCTGGCCTAACTGAAGTTAGCCTCTAGACCAGCTATCATTTTTTTAACCAGCTGCTTTTAAAACTTGACCCAAATTAAGATGTGTTTTACCATTAAACTGCTTTTAAGGACTGTTGCAGTCTCAAGTGGGCTTGACCTTCAACCGGCAAGTCTTTGTATCACAGGATTTATTCTGATAATGTAGCGCTAGCCACTATTAGCCTTGTGGGATGTGGTAGCCCTAGTAATCACAGAGCTTAGTGTTTGAAGGCGGAGGAAAATTTAAAAGATTTTGACATGAAACTAAGACAACAAAAGTTTTTTTTTTTTAAAGGGGTAGAAGATACCATTTTAGACAACATTTGTTTTTATAGGGGATTTATATCCACCGGAATGCATTTTGAAGTCAATTTATGTAACTGGAGGGGGAAATGATGTAGTTCATCATATTAATGAGAGACAGTTTCCAGTTGCATAATACATAAAACTAAAATATATAAAGTAACAATAAAAAATGATACAAAAAGTTGAAAATGAATTTAAAAAATAAAAATGCATCTAGGGCCATCCTGAAGTCTTTGATTATACTCCCTTTATACAGGGGTGGAGATCATTGAGAGATCTGACCAATTTCTGATCCACAAGGGAGGGCTGAAAAGTTCATAGGTTGAAAAGTTAATAGTGGTCAAATTTGACCAAATGTGGTTTATTTTTCAACCGCCAGGATCCAAGCACTGCAACACCGATGGAAGAAGTGTGTGGACTGAAGGGGAGACTATGGCTATGGTCACACTGCAGGTGTTAATGCTCAATTCCGATTTTTTGTTGAGATCCGATTTTTTTGTGTGGGTGTTCACATTATAATAATTTAAATGTTACCCCCATCAGACTCCAGTGTGAACGGTCTACAGCTATGAAGTGACCCGCATGCACAGAAGAAAATGTAATGTCAAACAGAGCATTGTGTTTATGGAAGTAAATATGAGCCCCGAACGATTGAGGGGAACAGAACTTCTTCATCTTGATGCAGCGCAACAAAATAAAGTGTTAAAATCATTCAGAAATGATTATGCATAAAATAAATATGAGACCAGCTTCGTTCCTCTACACGCCAGCTCTCTTGAAAATGAGACCCTGTGTCTCAATGGGATTACTTGTATAGATAAGGTTAATAATAAATAAACAGCACGGCTAGTACCAGCAGCGTAGCACCGGTCCCGCACAGGAAGAAAAGCCGCCAGAGACTCCCCTCTCCTGGACTGTGTGTCCTCGTATCCCCGTATCTGGCCATTCCGCTCCACAGTCATGTTGGTATTAACTTTACATTTTACATTTTAGATATTACAGTTGCCAGGACTCACGGTGTGCTGTTTACAAGGAAAAAGGAATTTGCAGCATCCAGTAAATGTGCTGTTACTGGGCGCCTCCTTGTCTAACGGTTTCAGTCACAAACACACACCCCACCGCCCCCAAAATTTTGAAGTTGTTGAGCAGTCGGAGCCAACAAAATTACGATCCAGTGATAAAGGGAAGAAGAAGATTGGTTAAAAAGAGAACACAAATCAGCTGTGTCTGCCATGCTTGCTGCACACTTCACTGAAGAATTGTCGCGTCTGTCTCACTTCAATGAGAAAAAAGTCGGATGAAATGCGACATGACCGTTCAGACTGAGGTCACTTGGGAAAATATCAGATACGTATCCAAATTGGGACCACATATTAAAGTGGCCTGGTTCTGGTGGGAAAAAAATTGGATGTGTACTGTTTAGAGTGTCATAAAAAAAAAATCAGATATGGGTCACATGTGTGCAAAAAAATTGGATTTGAGCATTAAGACCTGCAGTGTGGCCGTAGCCTATGTTGAAAAATAAACCACATTTGGTCAAATTTGACCACTATGAACTTTTCAGCCCCCCCCCCCCCCCCTCGTATCAATGATCTTCAATGATCTCCACAGTCACCACAGTCTCCTCAAAGTTTTGACTCAGGCCAAAACACATAAGCATCTTCCAAACAATCCCAAAGATCCAAAAATTGCCCCAATCTCTCAACAATCTCTGTGCTGTGTCAAGGGGCCATTACCCTCCCTGGAGATGTCATATTAGGGATTAGGGCTGAAACAATTAGTTGACGTTGTCGATAACGTCACCAATAAAAATTTGTCGATTTGCAGATTTTTATTGTTGACAAATCCTTTAATTATAAACTTTATATGCATGCCACTGAAATGTTCAGTTGTAACTGCAATGCATGACCGCAACTGCTGCAGGCAGTAGCGCCTCTGTTGTCCGGCATGCGTGAACAATTTCCTGCGAAGAAGAGGAGCACAGCATCTCAAAGTGAAAAGATAAACAACTCTAAGTGGAGATAAAAAAAAAGCAGACCCAAAGTTTCTGTAGTATGGGTACATTTCACAGAAAACAAAAAATCGAAACAAGTAAAATGCACACTTTGCAAGGCAGACCTTTCCTATTATGGCAGCACTACAGTGGGCGGCGCGGTGGCAGAGTGGTTAGCACTGTGGCAGCACAGCAACTCACCCTTGGCCTGGGGATCCTGGGTTCAATCCCAGCCCCCAACCAACAGTGATCTGTGTCAAGTTTGCATGTTCTCTTCGTGTCTGCGTGGGTTTACTCCAGGATTTCTCCGGTTTCCTCCCACATGCCAAAAACATGCAAGTTAGGTTAATTGGCATCAAAAATTGTCCTTAGGTATGACTGTGAGAGTGAATGGTTGTCTGTCTCTCTGTGTTGGCCCTGCGATGGACTGGCGATCTGTCCAGGGTGTACCCTGCCTCTCGCCCAAAGATGCTGGGATAGGCTCCAGCCCTCCCGCGACCCGAAAAGGATTAAGCAGAAGAAGATGAATGAATGAATACAGTGATGCATGAGCATCTGAAACGACAGCAGCCGGGAGCTGTGACATTAACGGCTGCTTCTGCTTGGTAAGTTTTATTGAGTAAAAAACGCTAGCACCGCTTATTTTCAATGGCCAGCTGTTTCAAGCTTTAGGAAAATGACAATACTGTTAGTACGTGCTGTTTCTGTTAGCTTACCTGTTTGACAATAAGCTCTCCAGTTGCTGAGGGCTGAGCTGTCATTGCTAACGTGTTGTTGAATGCAGTAAATGACTGAATTACAGGAGTCACTATCTCTTTTTCATCATTGTCAATATTAGCCCTCATTCTGAGTATTAGTGCATCTGGGTTAATTAGAATATCCTATTTGTAATTTAATAAATAAAAACCTGCAACCATAATCATCAAAATTAAATCAAAAGGCTTGAAATAACATTCTTAAGTGCAGTGAATACTGAATACGAAGGTTTACCTTTCTGAATTATATTGTTAAAAAATGCACTTATAGAAAATTTCCACCTAATGTTAGCTGGCGTGTTGGAGGAGATCTGTAATTCAACTGTAAGATATTTAATCAGTTGTTTAATTGACCCCAGCCGGGGTCATACCAAAGACCATATAAAAATGGTACTTTCCACCTTCTAGCATGGTGCTCAGCATAATAGAATGGGGAAAGGAAAGGTGCAAAAGTGGGGTAACAATGACCCCTGCGGTTGTTTTTTTTGCAACATCTTTGTAATTTTAATTTTTTATCATTTAATCTTCCATGTATTCCTCAAATAGGTTGTCTTTGACATAAGGCCATTTAGATTTGTATCTAATTGTTATATTTTTTTAAGTAATTGCATTTTTTGTATCAGTACCACACTATTCCATATGTGGGGTCAAAAATGACCCCAAGCATTTCTCAAAGCTGTCCCCTTGGAATTTCACCACGGTTATAAGTAACACTGTAGACGCTGCAATTAACATCACCGACTGGATGCCGAGGGTAAACAGAGAGGGTAAACAGATGAGGACAATAGGTATTGAGATGGGAGAGATTACGGTAATATAGCAGGAAGGAGTAGGGAGGCCACCGAGAAATCACCCCCCCCCCCCCCCATGAACAATATCAGTCAGACACAGAAGAGTCTTCTGACGAGGCCTCCGAAGAGGAAGAGGAAATGGATGGGCCTATCGTGTCCAACTGAATGAGCTGCAAGAGCTCTTACTGGGCAGAGTTACCTCTCAGCCAGGGCAGAACACCAAAGCACAATATTGTGAGAAGCCGGCCAGGACCAGCACCTGGGCTTACCACCATCTCACCAAAAGATGCATGGAGGCTGTTTATCACTGATAATATAACAGAAGAGGTGCTGAGATGCACAAATATGGAGGGACAAAGAGTAGCTGCAGGTAGAGGAAAGGAGTGGAAAAAGGTCAGCAAAGATGAACTCATGGCCTTCACTGGATTGACCATTCTTGCAGGAAGTGAGAAGAACTGGGATGTATCAATCCGTGAGCTCTTTGGGAGTCCTCTATATAACCCCATGTACAAGGCCACTATGTCAGTTGGACGATTTGAAGATATTCGCCGATTCTTGTGCTTTGATGACAAGAGGACCAGAGCCACCCGACTGGAAACAGACCACTTGGCATCCTTCCGCTATGTATGGAACCTGTTAATGGTCAACTGCAGGCAGAGATTCATCCCCAGTGATTGTATCACAGTGGACAAACAACTTGTGCCATTCAGAGGGAGGACCAAGTTTATGCAATATATGAACAGCAAGCCCACGAAGTACGTCATAAAGATCTTCTGGGCTTGTGATGCAAAAACCCCCTACGCAATTGATGGGATTGTGTACACTGGGAGACAACCAGGGGAAGGAGCCAGTAAGAATCGGGGTCTTAACATTGTCAGTCAGTTGTGCAGTGGACTCAAGACACACAGGTCGCAACATCACCACAGACAACTTTTTCACCAGTGTGCCTCTTGCAGAGCATCTCCTGGAGAAGGGTCTGACTATTGTGGGAACATTGTGACAAAACAAGCCAGACATCCCTCCTGTGATGAAGGCTTCCAAGACCAGGGAGCTCTTCAGCACTGAATTTGGGTTCAATGGCAGCAAGACCATGGTCAGCTATGTCGGAAAAAAGGGGAAGGCTGTTCTGCTCCTCACCACAATGCACCACAGCAAAATGGTGGATGAAAACACCCAGAAAAAACCCCCAGAAGTGATCCACTTCTACAACCAGACGAAAGGAGGTGTAGATATTGTGGACCAGATGGTTGGCACCTACACCTGTAAACGGCAAACGCAGAGGTGGCCCATGGTGCTGTGGTACAATGTGATTGATGTTGCCACCCTGAATGCCTACTCCTTTTTCAAGGCTCAGCACCCTGAATTCTGTGCAGGTATCACAAACGCCCGGTGGCGCTTTCTTGCAAAGCACTCACATGAGCTTGTGATACCTTATATGAGAATTCGACTGGAAGGTAACCCACGCCTACCAACCTACATCACTACAGCAATGGAAAGGTGTGGGGTGATAAAAGCTGCAATCCAGCCACACGAGGGAAACACAGAGGGCCAACAGAAGAGGAAGAGGTGTAAGATGTGCACAAGAAAACAAGACCGCAAAGTCAGCAATTGTTGTTGGAAATGCAATGACCCTGTGTGCAGTGCTCACAGCCAGAAAAGGATACTGTGTAACAGCTGCTCACAGTGAGCTCACAAACCCTCACACCTTCACCTATTTATCGCGCAGTATGTTTTCATTATTGCTGTGTACATATTGTATTCAACTTTTAGGTAATATTGTTTCAAGCATTATTTATTGTTGTAATTATAAGAATGTTAAATGCATGAGTGAACTGTGAGTGTGATAGTTTGTTTTTAGGGAGCAGTATCTCAATTTCGTTGCATTGTTTATTAGCAATGGAATGACAATAAAGGCACTTCGACTTTGACTTTACCTTTTTTTCCTTTCTGATTGTTTACCTTTTTTACCTTTCTGTGATAAAATGTTAATAAAAAGTAATAAATGAACATGTCAAACATGAAATAATTCTTTTGTTGACCAAAATATAATTTATAATAACAATAATAATAATAATAATAATCATCTTTAACCAAAATGAAAGAAATTTCTGAAGTTTACAGCATAAAACGCACTCATTCTAATTGGGGTCATTTTTGACCACACTCATGGAAAAGTGTAGGAATTGGTTGGTCATGCATCTAAGGGTTATGACACAGAGCTACCAGAGGACTGACCTCCCACTGTAGCTTTCACTACTTACAGTAGCTGTGTGCTCAGAGACGTGTGTGGCTCACCGTATTCCGAGTGTTTTTTCTTTTTTTCATGCAATGCTTCTTGCAGGTTGTGTGTTATGTCAAGGTCTTTCCT